>JAGKQL010000052.1:1364370-1415730 GCA_018398635.1 Cyprinodon brontotheroides
TAAGGCTTTATATGTGAGAAGGAGGATTTTAAATTCTATTCTAGATTCAACACTGTTAAGTGTTAATCCAGAATTGTAGAAATATGTTTCTTTAATAGGGTAGTGCAGTAAAGCTTCTGTCCATTATTTGTCCTGCATTATTTTTACTTTTATACTTTAAGTCGTTACAAAAATGGTACTTTTACATTTTTACTTGAGTAAAAAGCTTAAATTGATGCTCCAACTTCTACAAAAGTGTTTTTAAATCGTAGGATGTATACTTCTACTGGAGTAATAAACATGAGTACTTCTGGGTTTTGGGTAGAATCTGGTCCACTCTATGACGGTCTGGATTAACCTACAGGCAGCAGCTGGAGCATCCGACAGTCCTTCACCACGACAGGAAGCTGTTTTATTTGTCCCGATATCTGAGGTGTGCAGAACCGGTAGGAACCGGTTAAACATGTTGGTTCTCTACAACAGATCCTGTCAGGGTGAACAAAAGGTCAGAGTTTTTAATCTTGCAGGTAAAAGTAGCTTTTATGTGCTGCCAGCTGTATGAAACAGTGAGACGTCGCTCCTCTTCTTAATCCACTCTATAAAACCTGGAACTAAACGCTATTTCTGGCTTTTTGAATTGAAAAAACTTCCTGGATGGAAGAGAAACGTTTTCAAACTTGGCAACAATGTCAAGTGGATTGTTTTTTTAACTTTTATGGAATGATGACTGAGAATCGTCACCAGCAGACGTCTCTCTTCCCTCCCCCACCTGTTGCTGTGCATCCTTTCCTCCCCAATGAAAGGAAAATTCAGCAGTATGGAAAATATTCAGGTCACAAATTCCACCAATATAATAAAGGAAAAGTCTTTGAAGCCTCACTCAGTGCAGCGGCACGCTCAGTCAGTGCAGATAGCACCACTGATTTACAGCTAATATGGGATGCAGTCCAACAGATAGATGAGAGCAGCTCTTAAAGACTCGACAACAGTGACTCATATGTATGTGTCGGCCCATTTAAAGACCTTTACATGCAAATCCTCCTGGGAAGCTGCAGGAAGACCAGAAAGCAGATGTTTACGGATGCTCTCCAGTGTACCGTCTGAGCTTTAAGCTGTTTGGCGAAGACAAATGAGCAAACATGTCAGTAGATGTTCAAAGCTGGTCGAGACATATCCAACCAGATCGCGCTTTCAGATTAAAAAGACGAGGATATTTGCATGGCATGAGTTTCACATCTCTATTTGGAGAAAAGGTTGAAAAAGATCCATCATTTTCCCTCCACCTCACCTCGTTATTAGAATACTTTTTATTTTTCTGTCACAATAAAACCCAATAAAATACAATTATTAAATATTTTGGATGGAACTATATTTTTATTTGGATGTAAAGTTCATATTCTGGTAAAAAGGATGAATAAATCCATCTAAAGTTAAATGGACATCAAATGTTTTTGCACTGCAAAAAATCTAAACCTACAGTAGATAAGTCATTTTTTCTTTTTCTCTAAAAATAAGTGCATTTGTTCTTGAATTGAGGAGTGTAAAAGAGACATTTTGCCAGTGGAAAGAAGATGTAATTTACACCGTAAAATAAGAAGTCATAGTTGCGTTGTCTTATTTAATGTGCGATTTTTATCTCTAATTATCTTATTTTTTAAGAGTAAAAATACTCTCATTCCATTGGCAAACTCTCTCTCATTTACCTGCTCAAATTACATGGGTAAATACACTTAATTTAAGAAATCTTTTGACCCTTATTTCTGATCATCGTTTTTGCAGTGTAGAGAAAATCAGCTAACAGTAGAAAAAATTTAAATCGAAATAAGTCATTTTTTCTTAAAATAAGTGCATTTTTTCTTGAATTGCGGAGGTAAGTTAGAAACTTTGCCAATAGAACAAGACATTTTACACTTAAAATAAGAAAACACAAATGCATTGTCTTATTTCAAGTGCATAATATCTAATCATCTTATTTTAAGTGTAAAAATACTCATTCCTTAGCAAATTATCTAATTTATCTACTAAAATTAAGGGTAAATACGCTTATTTAAGAAATGTTTTACTTATTTCTAGATCATTTTTCCAGTGCAGACTGAATTCAGCAGCAGAGGATGTGTAACGTGAGACTGCAGCTTTAGAATAAAGCTGAAAACGTATTCTTTTTTCTTTCTGCAGCACTTTGCACTTCACTAGAGGCTGTTTCAGACCTCTCCTCTGCAGCCATGAAGAACAAAAAGTAATTAAAGCATGAATGTAAGTGATCAAAGCTTCCCAGGAATAACAAGAGAATTAGTCTGGCTGCAGAATCCCGAAGATAAAAGCAGTAAGAGAGACATTAGAAGAGGAAACCTGCAGACAGCTTGGAACAAAGAGCCAAAGCCATGCCTGATTACGCTCCACTGCTGCTGAAGGCAGACACCCAGCAGCTTTTCTTCAAGACATGAACAAGTGGAGAGGCCACGCCCTGCACGCCTGGTTGAGGCCGCCGACTCAACGCGGCCTTAAATTGAACGCCCACAGACAGACGGAGAGCTTTGAAGCTCGGAGACAAGGTGAGCCAGGGATCACAGAGTATCATGCATCTTATGAAACCAAGCTAAGACTCAAGACAAGGGGTGATTAGCCCAAGCTGTGTCTGGAAGCTCCACCCACCCTGTCTCCAGAAGGATATGCACCCAAAACACTGGGAAAAAATCTAAATGAGTCATTTTTTTCTTAAAATAAGTGAATTTGTTCTTGAATTGAGGAGGTAAGTGAGACACTTCGCCAATGGAACAAAAAAATTTACATTTAAAATAAGAAAACATAATTAAATTGTCTTATTTCAAGCACATTTATCTAATTATCTTTATCTTTAAGAGTAAAATTATGACTTCCATTGGCAAATAATTTTATGTACCTAATCAAATTAAGGGTAAATATACTTCATTTAAGAAATTTTGACTAAATTCTAGATTGTTTTTGCAGTGAAGTCGCACTGCAAAAACAATCGTTATTAAGATAGTTTGCCAATGGGGTAAATATTTTACTCTTAAAATTGTTGATAAAATGCACTTGAAATAAAACAATGCAATTCTTTTTTCCTATTTTAAATGTAAATTATCTTGTCTTGCATGATCTGTGTGAGTTTTTACACTGGAAAGAAATCGAAATCTAGTTAAGTCATTTTTTTAAAGTCGTTTAAGAATTCTTTTACTTATTTCTAGATTGTTTTTCCAGTTCAGAGCCCGCTGCACTGGTGCGCAAGTATTCTAGAAATAAGTAAATACGTTTTTAAATTAAGTGTATTTACCCTTAATTTGATTACTTAAAGGAATAGTGGTGCAATTAATGAGAAGTTTTACCTTTTCTTAAAAATGGGATATTTAGATAAAATGCAACGCGAAATAAGGCGATACAAGTGTGTTTCTTATTTTTAAGTGTAAATCTTGTTCCATTTGCAAAATGTCTCTTTTATCTCCCTCACCCTAATTCAAGAACAAAGCCTACATTTATTTTAAGAAAAAATGACCTTTTATTCTTAGATTTGATTTTTTTTTCCCAGTGTGTAATGATGTTCTTGGAAAAACTCAAAGCTAAGGTGATGTTCGGCCATTTCCTGGTGTTTTTAGAGCACAGAGAGCTCCGCTGGAAACGGATCTGAGCGCTGAACCGTGGAGCAGCAGAGTAATTGTCTCTTTCCTCCTTAACAGGATTAAGAGCCCAGCAGTGTGGCGGGTTCAGCCCTCCAGTCAACCGTGCTGCTGGATGCCACTGGAGGCTGACAGTCGGTTAACCGCCGGGGTCAGCAGGATCCCCCTGCACAGCTTCAAGGTTCGAGTCCAAGAAGGAGAGAACCTGGAGGTCTGGATCTAAAGTTTCATCATGGGAGGAACCTGTTGGAACAGGAAATCATGGCAGAAACTGCTCTAAAAAATCCAGTCTGGAGTATAATCCAGAATAGAGTTTTCTAACAGATGAAAAAAAAAACAGTTGGAAGCAGTTGAAATTCAAACGTTTAGGAAACAGGCAAACCTCCGATTCTGGGGCGATCATCCTGGTAGGACGCCCAGCTGGAGTCCCAGGAGTCGAAGCATGCAGCTGCTGGTTAAGTATAAAGGGAGTCCTCCCTACATGGATTATTCACAATCAATGAATATGAAAGAGCCCCACAGCATGATGGGACCTCCACCATGCTTAGCTGGGTTCTTAAGCTTAATAGGAACACCTTACCATCAACTGTAGTTATACAGTATATCTAGGCAGCATGGTACCACACACACACATGTTGTTTCATACTATCCTTATGGGGACCTTCCATTGACTTCCATTCATTTCCCACTAATTTCTATGGCTTCGCGGTCATACACTGTGCACAATGCTTTTACTGTATGGCGTAAACCGTAAGTTCTCAGCTCAGCATACGTTTCTCACTCTGTGCAACCCGGCGGCTCTGATGCGATCTACCTGCTCACGCTGCAATACGTCTAAAAACCAGGTGGGACTCAGCTCCGCAGTGAGATGTCGGGCACTGCTTGTACTCGGACACGTCTATCTGGAAGCCAAACCAGTAGAAGAGGAACATGAAGCTCACTAGAGGGAAATGAAGTGAAAAGCGCTGCCTTGGATATTTGGGCAATTTAGTGCTGAAAGCCCTAAAAAGAAAAGGAGGCGACAGTATTTGGACAAAAGACATGGCTGAGCTAACGTGGCTACTACGGTCTGTCAGTTTGACAGAAAAGAACTCCATTCGGTCATTAATTGCGCCATGCTTCTGGGTTTTAGTCAAGAGAAGAAGAATCACTTGTTTGCCCACTGAGCGATTTGCCCAAGACCACCTTTTGACAGCCGACTGAATTTCAAACATGTCTGATTTTCTCCCGACCTTAAGATTCCTGATGAGAGGTGGTCGTTAGAGGCTGATTGCCCCTCGTTACCACACCCTCTGGTACACTACACCGCGCCAGGACACACAATCATGCTGAAAGCCCGCCCCATCGAAAAATACCGCGCCGCGACTGGAAAATTGGCCCAAAAAGGGCAAGAAATCGTACATTTGTATGCCCAGCTTAACCGTGACCCTTGCCCTAACCCTAACCATTACCAACACATACCTGACCCTAAACCTAAACTCAATTAAAACCTTAGTCCTTAACCCAAACCCCAACAGAACTTCTCCTCATGGGGACCAGTTTTTGGTCCTCAAAAGTACCTATAATTCTCCAAAAAGTGCTTACAGTGGCGTTGGATGTAGGAGTAATTGCTCCTGAAATCAAAGGGTTGACGGTTCGAGCCCCGGCTAAGAAGCTTTCAGTCATTCGTTATGTCCTTGGGCAAGACACTTCACCTACGTTGTCTGCATAGTGGTGGTCAGAGAGGTGCGCCCGTGCTCACGGCAGCCAGCTTCTGTCAGTGAGCTTCCCAGGGCAGCTGTGGCTACAATGTAGCTCACCACCATCAGTTTGTGAGTGAATGGGTGACATGAACTGTAGTGCTGAAAGTGCTTTATAATGCAAAAGGTAATTACCTGCATCTAATTATTACAATTGCATGTTTCTATATAACAACGGAGACTTTTGGTGGGTAATTACCGTCAGATTTCCACAAAACAGTTTCTATTATTGGCCGCCGCCTACCTTAGAAAGTAAATTGCAACTTGTGATTAGGTAAATAAAATAAAAAAAAAGATAAAACTAAACTCAAGTTACATATAAATAACAGTTTAGTTAAGAAGTTTGGCTTGCTGTATTCTAGGTTTGGTTTATTTTATATGCCAAGGAAATAAACCTGATTTTACTAGATATTAATACATTAATTTATTGCTTTTACTATGTCTCTATAATTTGAAGCATAGCATTTACCAAAATGCTCTATAAAGTGTTTCTTGTTAGCTAGTAATATAGTGTAACTTGCTATGTTATTACCATGTTATTACATGGTTACTGATGCTGTAATAGAAAGCGTTACCGTTGTATCTTCATTTTCAACAATGATGTGCACACAGGGTCACAGATGTTCTGTGACATGATTAAAGCTCATCTGAAGCATTTATAGCATAATGTTTTAGCATTGTTGGGTGCGGGGGGGTTGCAGCCTTTAATACCATCCAGAAAATAAATGTCTGTTCGTGAAAAATAAATACTTTTCACTTGAGAAAACGCTCGAGGGATGCGTCTATTCACAAACCGATCAGTATCTGTCACCTTTTACTGCAGTTAGATTTACGGCTCTAAGACATGCGCTACAGATATACGATGCAGAGATCATCCTGCTGGGAGCAAACATCAGGATAGGACATGATGAAAGGAAGGAAACAGGCTTTCAGGTTTTCCCCGCTATGCGAGCGCACCGATAAGAAACTACTGGAATTGATCGTTGTCAACTCCTTATTTAGAAAAGGGGATAGAGACACTGATCCTACCTGAGACTGCTGGTTAAAGCTGTTACACACTCTGCAAGAAGCAAGAAAGGTGTTTGGCTCCTGTATGGATCCAAGCTTATGCTTGGGGTAGCGACAGTGGAGAGGAAAACTCCCCCTTTGAACAGGAAGAAACCCTCCTAGCAGAAATCCCATAGGCTCAGTGGTGATGGGCCATCTCTGCTGAGGGCTCCACCACTCACTGGGGTTCATGAGTATTGCAGAAGCTATTGACATAGAAAAAGAAGGCCGATAGAGCGTCGTAAAAATGCACCGTACAATAGCGAAGCACACAGGCGCCCCGCTGCTGGGCCCAGGAAACACACAGCCAGGCAGCATCTTTTATTCCCAGCCAGCCCTGGCTGTCAGAGGATTGATGAAGATAGCTACATCCAGTTAGTCACAGTCGTGGAGAAACAGGACTACACTGGAAAAACAGGCCAAGTTCCAACATCTAGAAACAAAGGTGTTGGCGGTGGCAGCAGCACAGCATTATAGATGAACTAACAGATTCTGCAGAGTGGGAGAATAGAGATAGAATGAAGCAGAATGATGAAAAAGGGTCCCTAATATGTCCTCCAGCAGCAGTCCAAGCCTATATAGCAGAACTATAGAGATAGATCAGGATAACCTGGAGCCACTCTTAACTAGAAGCTTTATCAAAAAGGAAAGTTTTAAGCCTAGCCTTAAAAGTAGACAGGAAGGTGTCTGCCTCACGGACTAAACTGGTGGTAGCTTGTAAGTTCCACAGGAGAGGAGCCTGAGAACGCAAAAGATCTGCCTCCCATTCTACTTTTAGAAATTCTTGGTATTAAATATTTTACCTTCACTGTTAAATCATGAGGCCTCTGAACTGGAGGCTAACATAGACTATCACATCATTTTCATGCCGGAGAAGAGTGAATATAAAGCAAACTGGTGTTTCAGCTCCAGTGACGGAGAGTTCAATCAGAGGCCATCATCCACAGGATTCAGTAATACTAACCTAATTATCATGCATGGGTTTAATCCTGCAGACGTATAAACACTCTCACTAATCTAATCTGCTTTAACAGGTTTAATGAGACTCTAGTCCAGAATGTAAATCTGATCTGCTTCTGTAAATGTTTGAGCCGCTCATTATGCAGAATAACTGAGGAGGAGCTTAGTGTGAAACCAGAGGCTTGGCTGTAGTTTACTTATTTTCTATCAGTCATACAGTCATTAGCATTAAAAATGAAAATCCTCTGCTATCTGTGGGTGTCTGCTGGTTATCAGTGAGCTGATAGCATTAATGGAGGCCTGCTGTCTGTGTTTGCCGTCTGCTCTGAGCTCCAGATAAACTTATTTTATCAGACCTGCTTTAGGTGGAGAAGAGTTAAAGCAATCAAACTCATGTTTCCTAAAAGGCATGGGAATCTGGGATGGAGAGGTGATCGAGTCAATCAGCAGCTACTGCGCCATGCTGGGGCTTCCCACAGCATGATGCTGCAAACTGCCCCTCAGGGCATTTTGAGTTTTGGTCCAAATAGTTCAACTGTCATGATAAACTTTCACGTCCAAAACCTTGAATCTATGACTGCAAACAGAACCACTACAGCTCCTCTAATGGTTTTGGTGTTTTATACCAGCATGCATTTTGGTCGATAGACGACCAGGTGTAGTTTGTACTTTCCAATGAAAGTGAGAGAAGACCTGTTTTTGTTTCCTACACTGCAAAAAATTCAATTCTAAACAAATCATTTTTTTCTTAAAATAAGTCCTTTGTTCTTGAATTGAAGAGGTAAGTAAGAAACTTTGCCAATGGAACAAGACAATTTACATTTCAAATAAGAAAAATCTATTGAGTTGTCTTATTTCAAGTGCATCTAACATAGTTATCTTTTATTAATTTATTAATGTCCATTTTTTTCATCAAATTAATGGTAAATTTGACTTGTTTTTAGATCTTTTTTGCAGTGTACATGTTTGCTTGCTTTCCCTGATTACAGCAGTGATTGGATCTGCTTTTATTTCTGTCTCAGGCTCACATTTCTCTGACTAAACTATTACCTTCTTATCTAAAAGCCGTCGGCTCTTCTGTAATATCTGCGTTCAAAGGAAGAACGGGTTTCGTTCTCGCCTTCTGCAGAAAAGGTTGGAGCGTATTTGAAGTGTTTCCCCGTCATGCCTGAAAAATGTCAACCATTCCTCAGCCGTGGTTGAAACACATCTTCTGCGGACAATGCAGATTTGTTCCTACCTGTCGCTGCAGAAGATGCATAACTTGAGCGTGAGCCATGTTTAGTAAACAGAAATGTTGCACGATGTCCAACATGAACCGCGAACACAAACTCAGACAATCCTTCTGTTGCAAAAACAGGCATGTTTTCATCCCTTTAACTTGTCTTTAAACACCTTATGTGCTTTTTTGGAAAGAAATTAACTTCTACACAGCAGTAAACTTTCCAAAATATAATCTTTCTTTGTGTAAAAGTTGTAGAAGGATTCAGACCTACATTTATCTTATAATGTGATTAACATCCTTATCTGTGGATTAGGACATAAAGAAGAAAACCCACCAAACTACATCCAATTAAGATCCGTCCTTTGAGTCATTTAGTTGGTTTGAACGGGTTTAGTTTTTCTTCCCTTTTATTACATTAAGAATGTTTGATACCCCTGAACATGTTTGCATTATCTGTCTGAAGGATCTTATCAGGTCAGTTTGTTGAACTAATTTTCTGTAAACCACCGACTGCTGAAACCCAGAGGCTTTAAGAAATAATTTACATTTACAGAATCTACAACTGGGCTGGTCTTTGTTTTACACTTTCAAACAAATTTCAAAATCTGACAAAGATAACCTAAAAAAATAAAATAAAGATGTTTTTAAATGATAATAATTTTATGTCGTAAGGGTGTCAGGTTGGGTGAAGGTTTAAAAAGGAGGAGAAGTGCAGAGACTGAAGCTGAAGGTGGATTGTTGTAGATTTAATTATCCAAAAAAGGCAACAGAAGCAAAAATCCAAAACCATAAATCCTCAGGATCCACAAAAATACAGAAAACCAGAAAACTTATTTGAAGGGGAAGACGTGACGACAAACCAGCCAACAGTAACTGAGCAGGAGGTGCAAATATAGGAGAGAGAAACAAAACCAGGCTGATCAGCAGATTGGGAGCAGGTGTGAACAGAGGAGGCTAGAAGGGAGCTAGGAGAAGGAGACTGACACTAGAGGACAAACAAGGAATACCTAAGAACTCAAATGCAATCAAAAATAACTAGAATAACACTAAATTTAGATAAAAATAATGAAATCTCAAAGATAAATCTTAAACACAAACTAAACCATAACAAACGGGAAAAAGGATCCTCACCAACCAGACTCTGTGAAAAGCAGCAGTGCTCCTGTTTAATCAGGAGTTCACTGTTAAAGGAAAAGTCCGGTTTCAGTGGCAAGGAATAATCAACGGGGATCGTTGTTTATACCTAAAAATAATACGCCCGCTCTGAAAAATATGCGTAAAAACAATAATTTTCGCTTGCGCATCACCTGAGTCTCGGGGAGCGGCCATCTTTGCCCAAATATAGTAACACCTCACTACTGCCATCTTCCAACAGTGACGTCACTGTGCAGTATTATTTATTATTTTATTTTTTTTACTGCTTAACGCTAAATTCATTACATCATCACTAAGAACATATTAGTTGTAGGTATAAATAATGATCCATGAATTATTCCTCGCTGACCAGACTTTTCCTTTGAGAACCATCTTTTTTCTTTGGCACAATCTGAGAAGTTTAACTTTGTCTTATTGTATATTAACATTATTTTGTATTTGTTTTTTTCTATTTTATAATTGCATTGTATTTTAGGATTGCTTACAGCACTTTGGTCCTGTCGGTGTATAAAGTACTTCATAAATAAAGTTGGTATGGTATGGTATGGTAAGAACAGGTATGGCACGACATCACCATGTAACATCACAAAGTATTTCATCTGCAATGAACTACAGGGGGGAATGCTGGAGCAGTTTTATTGCCTTATATAGCCTCCTTCATGGCTTCATACTTACTTAGCAACAAAGCTGAAGGTCAAGTATGAGTCTTGGTAACATCAAGGTCTCTAAAGGCAGATTCGTACGCAATCAGATGATGTATGAGGAGGTTTGGCGTAAACAGAGAACGTCTGTATAAACATTCCTTCAGTGTCGAAGCGACCTTTGGCGCTGACCAGCACACGTGAATTCCAGTAAGATGTCGACACAATATTCTGTCGTGCATGTGCATCCACACAGAGTGATACTGAGACCATAAGACAGCCTGAGATGGAATGAGAAGTTGGGAACGAGCTGAGATTGTCTGATGAGATGTAAAGCGATGGTATACGTTGTACTGAGGACAGCATGTCAATTTGATCTGTAAAATAAACGCTTCTTCTCCCGTCCTTTGAGGCAATCAGATAATCGACTGACGGCGTCTTGATTTTTGAGATTCTACCATTTGAACATCCAACAATACCAACATATGGCAAGGCCTAAAATACATAATGAAAATACAGAAAGTGCAGAAAAAAACATGAACAGAGAATGAAAACCTTAGCCTAAAACCTACAGGACATGATACTGACAGGTGGCTGTATTTGATGTAAACATAAATTCTGCTGTTTAGCAATAAATCATCAGGGAGCATATTTAATGGTGACCTTATGTGTTTTCCTTTAATAAAAACTGGATATAAAACCAATTAAAATCATGTGGCATGAACTTGGACTTAAACAAACTTTGCTGTAATCTCATATATACAAAACGAAATCTCGATGGTTAAAACAGTGAATGAGCAGCTTAAATGAAGTTTACCATTTAAATTGCAGCATGTACAACTGTTTCCTGATGTAAAAATCTGGATTAAAAAAGGAATATATTGATGTATTGGCAGTTATGTTAAACCCCTTCAGTTGAGCTGTATGTTAGGTTTATGCTTCCTTTATACATCATGTGTGCATTGTTACTTTGGTTAGGGGCCGGATTAGGGATACAGAGTAGGAAGGGCTTCCCCTTCCACACGGTGGTGGATGTCACTGTGTGTATCTTATCAGGACAGCCCTTCATGGTCTTTTAAAGATACACAGGATATGGACACATCTTTGGAGCCGGACTGGATAGAGTGGAGAGCTGATTCCTGTAAATCTTTGGGCATTGATGGGCGTGTCAGTTTCTGATACGGACAGCTAAACATCCACCTGATGCAACACATAGACTCGCGAGCTATAAGAAGCAGAAGATGACCTTGTTCGGGGCTCAATTTTTGCCGGACGCTCGCGGACGTGATCTTTTGAGCCCACAGCTGTGCAGCTCCAAGCATTTTCTCTGTCCTGTAACGACCTGATCTGGAATAAACTCTGTTTTTTTTTTGTTCTTTTTTACTCCTGTTTTACAGTCCTTTTTATATATATGGTTTTACCCAGTTTGACTTAAGAGTAGTAAATAACTTGGTCCCAGGAAAAGAACCGTGAGGGAGCCCCTGAGGCGCAACGGCTTTTTTTTAGGGGACAAAACTTCCTCATTTTAACAGTTGTATTTTATGACTTCTGATTTATTTTTTATTTTTTTCATTTTTGAAATAATTTCACAATGCATCAAATCACACAATTTGACACCGTGTGTCTTCCTGGTTGGTCATCTGCTCACCTGCATGATTCATCCGAAATAAGTCTAGTCAACCTATTCTCATTATGAGTCGCGTATGAAATCATTACAAAAAGTTATGCACCGTAATTTTGTAAGTTTTAGGTGTTTTTTCGTCAGCGTATGCATTCTGACGCACTCATTCACGAATCTAGAATATAAATTACAATTAGCCCTAACCCTGACCCTAACCCTAAGATATATAAAACAGCAAGCAACGTAGTTAGAGACAAGAATAAGTGATTATTGCACTGTTTTTTTCCAGTTTTACGTCCGTCCGCGGATCTGCTTTTTTTGCCAGCGCATTGCGCACTGATGTGGTTTTTTTGAGGAAAAACGTCCAAAGCGTACGAAATAGTGTGCATAACTTTTCGTACAATTTCAAACGCACTGATAATGAGAATATGTTGGTCTTGTTTCATGGGGTTGTTTTCTGAGCAGCCAACACAGAAATCTGAAAAATAATCCCGTGCTTGATAAAATATTTGAGCTAAGCTAGCAAACTTTGGCAGGCTGGGTTCTGGTAGGTTGTGACCTTATCGTCCCGCCCATCCTTGTTTTACCAAAGTGATTCATCAGTCATCGCATAGAGCAGACGTGCTGGAATTATCTTGTATTGTGTTTATACTTTTTGTACGCCCCTGAGCTTTTTTCCCTTCATCCTCGCTGTTTACAGGCTGTCTGTGTTGATTTTGGACCACAGCTTTAAGTTTCTGTGAGCTAAAGCAATCTAAAAAGCTTTTATCACTGTCAAAACAGACACCAACACCTGGGATTGTTTCCTAATGAGCTTTAGTTACAGCTTGTCGGCGTGTCACGCCCTGCAGGGCCGAGGAGGCTCCGCTGGTGGAGAGTTTAGGCCTCTACCAGCCATTCTGCTTTTCTTCATTTATGGAATTATGCTTCATTCCCACTTTCCCACCGACACTTTATCACTGACATCATTATTTGTCCACAGGATTAAAGCTGAACAAACGAGTTAATTCTTAAGGAAACACCTGCAACCCTCTTCACAGCCATGAGTCTCCGTCTGAGCTTAAAGGTTCAAGGCGACTTTGGCTCAGCCGCTTCTGTGGCTTTCTTTCCGGCAACCTTGAGAGGTTTTTCTCTTCGCACTCCGGGGTGCGTTATAGCCATCAGCACTCGGGTAAGATGCAATTAGTGTTGGGGTCAGAGGTCAAGGCAGGAGTTAATCCTCAGACCTGCTGGTCAGTCAACAAACCTGGGATCAAACCCCCAGAGGACTCCGGGGACAGAAGTCCGCCGTTGACAGATCAGCAGTGACACAAACATGCATCCAGCATGTGGTGACACATGCAGCTTTTAAAGCAAGCAAGCAGGTAAACACAAACACTAGCAGATGAACCTCTGCCACGCCGCGCAGGGAAAACATGCAGGTGCTTCTTCTTCCTGTTTTACGCCTGAACTCATCTCTCCTGCAGGCCTGAAGATGCAAAATTCAGGACCAGAGATTTATTTGGAAAACCCGCCATCCGGATCAGAGTCACTTTTACACATATTCTTTTAAACTTGATTTTATTATTTACCTTATTTTAAGGTTAAAATACTAATTCCATTGGCAGATCATCTTATTTACCTACTAAAATGAAGGATAAATACTCACATTAAATACATTTTTACTTATTTCTGGACCGTTTTTGCAGTGAGGAATTATCTGAATGATCGTTGATATGAATTTTCCACACTGGAAAAAACTAAATCTAGATGAGTTATTTTTTCTTAAAATCAGAGAATTGTTCTTGGAATGAGAAGGTAAAAGAGACATTTTGCAAATGGAACAAGATAATTTTACACTTAAAAATAAGAAAACACAATTGCATAGTCTTATTTCAAGTGAATGTTAGCATCTAATTATCTTATTTTAAGAGTAAAATATTTCATTAAATTGGCAAACTATCTCAGTTACCTACTCAAAATAAGGATAAATACACTTAATTTAAGTTATTTTTTTACTTACTTCTAGATCATTTTTCCAGTGCACTGAAATAAATTAAAATGTAGATACACTGCAAAAACGTTCTAGTAATAAGTAAAAATGGCTTATATTTAGTGCATTTCCCCTTAATTCGAGCAAGTAGATAAGATAATTTGCCAATGGAATGAGTGTTTATACTCTTAAAATAAGAATGCAATAGATTTTTCTTATTTTAAATGTAAATTGTCTTGTTCCCTTGGGAAAAGGTCTCTTTTACTTCCTGAATCAAAGAACAAATGCACTTATTTTAAGAAAAAAATGACTTAGATTTAAATTTTTTGCTGTGTAAGTCCTTTTTCCTAAAATAAGTGCATTTGTTCTTGGACTGAGGAGATAAAAGAGACATTTTGCCAATGGAACAAGACAATTTACACTTTTACTTTTACACATTTTTACTTATTTCCAGATCATTTTTCCAATGTAATCATCTAAACATGAAATGTTTGGTGATCTTTAATGAAGGTCGGACCAAAGAAGCCTTAGTCAGCTATTAAACTGCAAAAAAAACCTAGAAATTACTCAAAAGTTCTTAAATTAAGTCTATTTACCCGTAATTTGAATAGGTAAAAAGGTTGATTTAAGCCAATAGAATGAAAGTATTTTTACTCTAAAAAATAAGATAATTAGATAATATGCAGTTGAAAATAAGACAATGTAATTGTGTTTTTCTTATTTTAAGTGTTAATTGTCTTGTTCCATTGGTAAAATGTCTCTTTTACCTCCCTCAATTCAAGAAAAATAATACTTACTTTTGGCCCATAAATTCAGTTTACTGATGTAGAGCCGTTTGTTTCTGGAAAAATCTAGCAAATCATTCTTGAAAAGGATTTTTCTGGAAGCTTTCTGAGGTAAAAATAAATAAAAGAAAAACAACTGCAACAGAATAAAACAGAAAATAAAATCCGAATGTGTGTTTCCTTTATGAATTGGCTCATTATGTTTCATGTCATTCATCGCTGAGAGGCTTTCTCACAAGGACTCCTGTTCTCAGGAAAGTCAAGGATTTCTCTCTGCCGTGTTTTTTAAACTGTTGCAGCAATCTCCCTTCAGCTGCTGTGGAAATAAATGTGTTAAATACTTTCAGCCATCATCCATCTATTGTGGAATATGATGCAACCAGTGGTTTATTTATTGGGATTAATCAGTAGTCTACCGCAGGCTGCCTCCTCTCCCCTCAAGCTCATTCTTGAGGAGTTGGCAAAGAAGAATCATTCCTGTCCTGTCAGGAATTCACTCCTTTATCATCCAATCTAATCAGATCAATACCTTTGATTTACTCCTGTTCTGTATTTTTGCGTGTCTTTGTGTCACTAAAGCATGCAGAGAGCCCTAACCCAGTAATCCCAGCAGGCCCAGCAGTGTGTGAGGGTGGGGGTGTTGGTGTCCATGGCTCTGCAGACTGAAAGACTCGGCATGCTGCTAAGTCCTTTTTAATACAAAACATTCATGCTAAGCTGACAAAAGCTGTCACCAGGAGACTGAGAGACTGCTGACCTGGAACCGGAGCGGAATGAGGAAACGCTCCGACCTGAGCGCCACTTCAAGTGTTACACAGCAGCCAGGTGGGTCTCAGACTGACCACTTCATTCAGCGCCGGGGTGGTCCAACGCCGCTCCCAGCTCCTGTTCCTCCTCAGTCCTTTAGCCTGGACTTTACATCCGATTCAGAGAAAATTAACTGGAGGAAAAACTGCTGAATAAACAGCATGGCTGCTTTTAGCAGAGCTTTAAGGAAACTACATTATAACTGAAATAAAATATGGTATTAAGTCCTGCACTGCAAATAACTGAATAAGTCATTTTTACCTCAATTAAGTGTATTTTGTCTGGAGGAGGTAAGTGAGACATTTTGGCAACGGAACGAGAAAATTTACATTTAAAATAAGAAAAAAAAATTGCTTTGTCATATTTAAGGAGCATAAAATCTAATGATCTTATTTTGAGGGTAAAATGATCATCCAATTGGATATTCATCTTATTTATCTACTCTAATTTAAGGTAAACACTCGTTTTAAGAAATTTTTACTCATTTCAAGAACCTTTTTGCAGTGAACCACCGGTAGTGAGCCAGCCCCACAGCATGATGCTGCCTCCGCCATGCTTTACAGAGAAACCTTCACCTGCAAAAACACTGCAAAAACTTCCAATCTAAATAAGTCCTGTTCTTCCTAAAATAAGTGCATTTTTTCTTGAATTAAGCAGGTAAATGAGACACTGTCAGTGAAACAAAAGTGATTTGCACTCGCACTGCAAAAAAAATCTAGAAATGGGTAAAAAATGTCTTAAATTAAGTGTATTTACCCCCAATTTGGAGCATGTAAATAAGATGATCCGCCAATGGAATGAGTATTTTTACTCCTAAAATAAGATAATTAGATAATATACACTTAAAAGACAAAGTACAAGTTTTTTTTTTCTTATGTAAATTGTCTTGTTCCATTGGCAAAGTGTCTCACTTACCTCCTCATCCAAGAAAAAATGCACTTGATTTGAGCAAAAATTATTTATTTAGATTTCCATTTTTTTGCAGAGTGAAATAAAAAAACAACCTCATTAACCTTTTTCAAGTCGATAGCATCGAATTATTTCATTTTAAGGGTAAAAATACACGTTCAACTCGCAGATCACCTTATTTACCTTAGATTAAAGGAACGAGACAATTTACATTAAAAATAAGAAAACATAATTGCTTTGTCTTATTTCAAGTGCATATTATCTAATGATCTTATTTTTAGAGTAAAAATACTCATTTGTGGCAAACTATCTCATTTACCTACTCAGATAAAGAGTAAATACACTTAATTTGATAAATGTTTTACTTTAACTCGTCACACCACCAGAGCTTCCCTCAGAAGACATTTTGTTTTGTCCACTTAGAAAGCTCCAGATTCCAGCTTGAAGGTGTAAAGATTGGGCCTTGGTGGTTGCTGAGACGTCCGCATGTCCTTCCAACAACAGGTGAGGACAGCTAGCTGAAACTGGGACACTTCTGGAACAATGACCCCAAACATCCTGACTGGTTTTGGAAAGGACAGCGCCGGTGGTTCCAAACCAGCAGGTCATCTGTTCCAGGTATCCACTTAATGCGCTCCAACATCCGGTGCAAATGATGGTGAAAATGTCAAAACGCTGCAGATAATGATAAACTTCAGGTGAAAGTGGTAGAACAGAGCTGCCCCTGGTGACTCATCAGGGCTTAACTTCGCATGAAGTTAGAGCAGGAGCTGATGTTGTTTCTGCAGCGGGTTGATCTGGGGTCAGAGTGGGGCCGCAGCGAGGCACCGAGCTCCATTAATGAACTCATGAAGTGTGTGAGAGGTCAGATCCCACGCAGCGCTGCCTGATAGACACACACGGATCCCAGGCCTCCATCCCACCAGACTCTGTCAGTTAGCATCTCAGACCTCCTTACTGGTCCTCTGTTCCGCACCAGTAAGCCTCGCTGGTAACCACTAGCTGCTGGAAGTGTGTGGGTGGGTGGGAGGCGGGGGGGAGGTTAGAGGCTCAGACTGGCCTCAAAGGAAAGGTCCTTACTTTAGAACAAGACAATTTACATTTAAATGAGAAGAAAAATGAATTCCATTATCTTATTCCGAGTTCATATTATCTGATTATCTTACTTTTAGAGTAAAAAGACTCATTTCATCAGATCCTCTCATTTCCCTGCTCAAATTAAGCGTAAATACGCCTGATTTAGGACATTTTTTCTCATTTGTACATCATTTTTTCAATGGGATTCTGATTATTCATCATTTATCATCTTTTCCTAATCTCTGCAGTTTGCCTTTTATAGCAGCATTAGAACCCTTTATCCACACTGGAAAAACCATCGAGAAATAAGTAAAAAATTTACCAAATTAAGTGTATTTACCCTTAATTTGAGTAGGTAAATAAATGTATTTGCCAATGGAATGAGTATTTTTACTCTTAAAATAAGATAATTAGATAATATGCACTTGAAATAAGACACAATGCAATTGTGTTTTCTTATTCTAAATGTAAATTGTCGTGTTCCACTGATAAGATGTCTCTTTTATCTCCTCAATCCAAGAACAAATGCACTTATTTTAAGAAAAAATGACTTATCTAGATTTTGATTTTTTCCAGTGCAGATCCACAAACACGGACATTCAAAGTCCAACGGACCCCCAAGAACTCAGCAGAGAATCAGATCCATAGGTCCAATCAGGAACATGAGATCTATAAACCTTTAAATCATCTAAACAGCCGTCTTCAACTTTTTCCAGGCCAAGGACCTCCAAACTGATGGCGAGAAGGAGCAGACCCCCTAATTATACACTGGAAAAAATCAAAATATATATAAGTAATATTTTTTCTTAAAATAAGTGCATTTCTTCTTGGATTAAGTAGGTAAAAGAGACATTTTGTCACAAGACAATTTACATTTAAAGTAAGAAAACACAATTGCATTTTCTTATTTTAAGTGCATTTTGTCTAAATATATTATTTTAAGAGTAAAAATACTCATTCCATTGGCAAAATATCTAATTTACCTACTCAAATTAAGGGTGTAAATACACTTAATTTAAGAAATCTTTACTTATTTCTACATTGTTTTTGCAGTGTGTTGAAGATCTCCGCTCTAAAACAAAGTCTACTGGAACAAATCCAAATCTAGATGAGTATTTTTTCTTAAAATAAGTGCATTTGTTCTTGGATATTGAAGCAAGAGGTAAAAGAGACATTTTACCAATGGAACAAGATAATTTACACTTAAAATAAGAAACACAATCTAAAATTTGTCTTATTTCACGCGCTGAGAAGTTTTTATTACTGTGTGGTTACTTGTTTCTTTGAGTGTTGAGTTTCTAACTTATATACACTGAAAAAATGATCTAGAAATAAGTAAAAATGTCTTAAATCAAGTTTATTTACCCACAAATTTTAGCAGGTAAATACAATGATTTGAATGGAATGACTATTTTTACTTTTAAAATAAGATAATTAGATAATATGTGCTTGTAATAAGACAATATAGTTGATTTTTCTTATTTTAAATCTAAATTGTCTTGTTCCATTGGCAAAGTTTCTCACTTACCTCCTTAATTCAAGACAAAATGCACCTATTTTAAGAAAAAAGGACTTATTTAGATTTAGATTTTTTTGCAGTGTGAATACACTGCAAAAACAATCTCAAAATGAATAACAATGTCTTGAGCCGGTAAATAAGATGAGTTGCCAATAGAATGAGTATTTTTACTCTTAAAATAAGTCATCTAGATAATATGCACTTGAAATAAGAAAATGCAATTGTTTTTTCTTATTTTAAGTGTAAATTGTCTTGTTTCATTGGCAAAATGTCTCACTTAAATACTTAATTCAAGAAAAACACTTATTTTAAGGAGGAAATGACTTATTTAGATTACATTTTTTTGCAGTGTAACATTTAAGGCTCAAAGGTATGAAGGCATTCAGATCTTAACTTCATGTCGACTCTGTTTGCTGAGCTTTAACCTACATTAAGTCTTTATCTGAGAATAAATCAAATCCAAACAGACTGTTTGGATTTGATTTATTCTCATTCTCTGCTGAAACTGATCCAGTCTGAAGTCTGGTTTATGAAAGGATGATAAAAGTGACTTTAGATGATCGTGTTTCCAGACTGGACTCTAAATATGTTTACAGAAGAAGTGATCCGTCCAGTGAGGAACCTGAGAAGCTTCTTTCCTGCTTCATCTCTCCTCTCCTGCTGCTGTCTCTGCTCCGTCTGCAGGAACCCCGTCTGTCTGGAAGCGATGACAGCGATGAGATGTTTGCTGCTCCAGCAGCAAGCGAGAGGAAGGCTTCGTGATGAGCTACAGCGTGTTTCCACAACAACATGTCAGCGATTATCAGGAGCGTTTCACTTCCTGCTTTGACATCCAACAACTCAACGCGTTTAAGTGTTTCAGGCTCCAATCAGGGATGCGTTGAGTTAACAAGGATTACAACAACAACACATAAACAACAGCTGCAGGAAGTCTGCGTCTGAAGTCAGAGCTGAACCTCCTGGAAGGAAACCTGTCCTTCAATCTCGGCTTCATCTGGAGAAGATAGAACTTTCTCCTGCTCATATTCCTGCAGATTACACAGAAATCTGGACTGCATCACAGATATAAAGCAGTGGCTGTCACAGAAATGTTTGCACTTAAAGAGCAAAACTGAATGCATTTTGTTTGGTTCTTCATCAATTTCAAATGTTCTCACCACAAACTCCAGCAATATAGCCGCCCTTTAAAAAAATCTTGGGGTTACATTTGATAATGGGCTCAAATTTGACAAACAGATCAGCTCCGTTGTCAGTTCAAGCTTTTTCCAGCTCTGATTTTTGGCCAAAGTCGCGTGTTTTCTCAGTTGGCAGGATCTTGAGAAGGCAATCCAAACTTTAATTAGTTCAAGACTGGACTACTGCAATCCCCTTTGGCCTCAGTCAGTCATCAATTTCTCGTCTCCAACTTGTGCAGAACGCTGCTGCCAGATTTTTAACAATCACGTCCAGACGTGAACACTGCAAAAATGATCTCAAAATGAGTAAAAATGTCCTAAATTAAGGGTTTTCACCCTTAATTTGAGCAGGTAAATAAGATGATTTGCCATGGAATGAGTATTTTTACTCTCAAAATAAGGTATCTAGATAAAACGCACTTGAAATAAGAGAATGCAATTGTTTTTTTTCTTATTTTAAGTGTAAATTGTCTTGTTCTATTGGCAAAGTGTCTCACTTAAATCCTTAATTCAAGAAAAAAATGCACTTATTTTCAAGAAGAAATGACTTATTTAGATTTCTTTTATTTGCAGTAAACACACTGGAAAAACAATCTAGAAATAAGTAAAAAAATGTCTTAAATTAAGTATATTTACCCCTAATTTGAGCAGGTAATGAGATAGTTTGCCAATGGAATGAGTATTTTACTCTTTTAAAAATAAGATAATTAAATAACATTTACTTGAAATCAGACAATGCATTTGTGTTTTCTTATTTTAAATCTAAATTGTCTTGTTCCATTGGCAAGATGTGGCTTTTTTGTCTCCTCAATTTCAGGACAAATGCATTTATTTTAAGAAAAAAATGACGTATCAAGATTTTGATTTTTTGCAGTGCATTACTCCTGTGCTGTCGTCGCTCCACTGGCTTCCAGTCCATTTTAGAATTGATTTTAAACTTCTGCTGTTTGTTTTTAACGCCATCCATGGTGTGGCTCTCTCTTACTTGTCTGAGATTTTAACTTTTCGCACTTCTTGCGGCAGAGCTTTACGCTCCTCGGCTCAGCTTCTGTTAGAGGTCCCTAGGTCAAGGCGATGGTTGTTTTGCTGTCGCTTCTCCCAGACTGTGTGGAACAAACTACTCCCTGACATCCAAGCACTTCACTACTGACCTCAGCCTTTTTAAAAGATAAAAGCTTAAAACCCACTTTTTTTTTAAATTAGAATTTCATTCTGACTTGTCACACGATTTGTTTGGAGGTTTTATGAGGACCCAAATGCAGAGGCTGACAGGCAGGGGTGAGTTCTTAAAAGGTTTAATGGAGAACAGGCAGCAAAAACAGGAATCCAAAAATCCAACTTAAAAATGTTAAACAAAAACAGGAATCCAAAAATCCAACTTAAAATCAAAAATAAACCAGAACCATGGAGACATCAGGGGAAAAATTATCAAGGAGCCAGGATGAGAAGAGGTAAGACGGAACCAGCAAAGAGAGGACTGCAGAGGGAGAGTATTTTCTATGGCTGACTGAACAAAGGCAGGACTAACGAGCTGATAAGGAGCACAAGCGGATTAGAGCTGAGGAGGAAGCCAAGGGAAAAGAACACAAGGGGCAGCAGAGGACAGACAGAAAAACCTGAGCAACTTAAATGTATCCAGACGTCAATAAAGCTGGAAAACAAGGAAAAAGCTGGATGAACCTGAAACTGGAAACTTAGAGAAAAACAACAGAACCAAGATCATTACATGA
Source organism: Cyprinodon brontotheroides (assembly GCA_018398635.1). Lineage (NCBI taxonomy): Eukaryota > Metazoa > Chordata > Actinopteri > Cyprinodontiformes > Cyprinodontidae > Cyprinodon > Cyprinodon brontotheroides. The sequence goes on from JAGKQL010000052.1 coordinate 1,386,344, forward strand.
CGAGGATAATACTGCCTCTTAGATGTCCTCTTTCTGTCTGCTCCTTTCTATGCACCTCTGGAAGGCTTTTAATGTCCTGCACCAGTACAGCACTTTTAATTGTATCTTGTATGTTTGTTATGTGTTATGGCTTTTTTTAAAGCACTTTGGGTACCATTTGGCTATTGTAACGGGCTATTCAAATAAATTTGATTTGATTTGATTTGAAAAAGAGACATTTTTAGAAACATTCTGCAATGTAAATATGAAAATCTATTTTGCCTTAATTCAACGGGAGATCAATGACTTTGCAACCTGTAGTAAGAAAAAATGATTCAACTATTGACCCTAGTTAGATAAACGTAGATCCATCGATTTCACTTTATTTTCTTATCTTTGCAAAGAGAGAACAGTTCATCTTACAACCCTTACAGCAGTAATCAGCCCTGTTCTGACTTGACAGTTTGTCTCGCTTATTTATGTTGATGAAAAAACTGTAAAGGTTGTGTCAGAGTCAAAACAAATTACACAAACTTTAACAAACCTTTAGAAACAATTTGGCTTGTAGTGGGAATAAGTATGTTTGTATGCAAAACACTTCTCACTCATTTTGTGGCTTTGCAATGTGAAACACGCTGAGTAAAAAACATTTTTCACTGCATAAATAGCATAACTAAATATATGAAAGAAGAGAAATCTAAATTTTCTAAATTTGATTTGATCTGCACTAACCTGACTCCATCGCCAGATGGATTTGCTCCACATGTCCATCTGGAAACCCTGGAATACTGGTTAGCTGATTGGCCTATGTTGGTGATAACGGGCCAAATAAAACCAATCAGATCAACGAAGCATATGACGATACCAACAGAGCGACGACTTAAGAGGAGCCAATTGATAGATCAAACTCTTGCTGAAACTAGTCGAGAGAGAGCAAAAACATCTTTTTCCTCTGAGAAAGCCTCCAGAGCAGTTTTTGCTCTTCTTTCAGTGAAGAAATACTCTGTAATTCCATAAAACTTGCTCGATAAGCCACGCTTAACGCTTAGTTTCATCGGCTGAAGCCGCCATGTTCTTAGACTGAACTGTGGCGCTTCGCTATAAGGCCACACCTCAACCCGCCTCAAAGAAGCCAACGCTGATTGGACGCTCGTTTGGTGAACGGCTCCAAATTTCTTTTAACGGAGAGTCTCCAGACTGATTAGCGAGTGAAACCTTGAAAGCTCGCGAGATCAGGATGGTCTCACCAGGCTAGGTCTGCACACTGCAATAAAAAGCTTCCTCAAATCAATAAGTCATTTATTCTAAAACCATAATATATAGAAATTGGATTGATTGATCACTTGATTAATCCAAAATGGATTTTTATGTGTTTTTAACTCACAAATACCACGAGTATTCATTTCTTCAGTCAGCTTTTCATCCCCTAAATGGAAAAAGGACCAATAAATGGATGCATGCTACTTTTCCAACAGCTTGTTTTACTCTGTCTGAAATGTTCCAATCTTAAAGGTTCATCCATCCCAGCCCTGTTTGTTTTCATGAGTTTATTTTTGTTTGATGCACTTCACCAGTTTCTTTATCCTCTGAAACATGTTGTTCTCACCGTGGCTCTGATCCATCCATCCCTTCATTCCTCTGAGAGGCACAGCAGATCCATCCAGATCCGCCACCCAGTGCCGCCCCGTTCCCTCGTTCACCCTTCCCATTAGTGCACCAGAAGAATACTCCGCACCTCCTCCCTCTGTTTTTCTTTCCCATTCTGTTTTTTGCCGCTGCGGGGTGAGCGGCGGGTCAGCGCTATTAGCCTTTTTTCACCACCAAACAAGCCCAGCTTTTATTTTATTCACGGAGACAGAGCCTCACATGCCCAACATGCCCCTGCTCTTGTACACCAACTGGTTCTTTGATCCTCTGTCATTTATCTGATTCTCCCTGAAGTTTGTAGATTCTCTGGGGCCACCAAGAAGAGGTTAATGAAGAAGAACTCATTAGATTAAGCAGAACAATGAGAACATCTAAGGGTCTCAGTTAAGAGCTTAGTAGGGTGAACGTCGTGAGAGTCTTTTAGAGCCATTTCTAAACCCGGGCTATAGATCCAAAGATGATATGGATGAAGATTCTCAGTCATCTTATAGTTATAGCTCATTCCAGAAAAGTTCAAAAAAAATATCCACTGGACTTGGTTTCCAAGATTTGAAGACGCTTCTCCACCTCCAGGAAGCTTTTCAATTCAAATGTTTGGATCCGCAGTGAGTTTGAGTCTTTATATAGAGAGAAAGCCTGGTATCGCTTTGGAAACACGCAAAATGGTAACCCGATGAATAGGGCCGCTTTTGGTTCCACCAGCTACCTGTAATATCTGGAAACCGTCTATATAATTGTTAAGGGTCAGTCGCAGCGATCTTTGTCCACAGAGTGAACAATACCTCCTTAACGTCTTCAAAAATCTTGGAAACCAAGTCCAGTGGATATTTTTTGAATTTTACGAAATGGCAAAGATGGTCAGTTTCAGCAGCCGTGAGGTAAGTCTGGGGTTCGGTGGTCTGAGTATCCCTCAAACTCCAGTTTCACAGAGAGAGGAAAGGAGAAAAATCCAGTTAGAAGCAGCTATGCAGAGGAAGATGAGCTCCAAAGACCTCAAGCCAAGGTCTGCAGAACACCATCATCAGCGCTATGACTGGAGGCGCCTTAAAGAAGAAGGTCTACATCTGAAGAAGACTACAGCGGGTTTGGGCTCCACTCCGACCAGAAAGGCAAACTGATGTTACGATCGGGTTCTTTGTCTGTGATCACACATCTCTGCATCTCCTTTTCCCCTGGAAGCGACCACACAGTAATAAAAACCTCCTCTTAAGGGACAGTTCGCAATCTGAACTAGAATCTAAAGCCTATTTCCCACTGAAAATAGCGGCTTTTTCAAACACTGGTCGAACCGCTAACAATCGGCATTTGGTTCACTTCCCACTGGCAAAAAAAAGCTGGTCTAACTCCTCACTGGCTACTGCGTGTCTTGTGACATCATCACGCTTGTTAGCATTGATGATATCAGGAAATCAGGAAAGTAGACAATGGAGAGCATCATGTTAGGAAGCCAGGGCGAAGTCAGCGTTCTTTTTTTGTTTGGCTCTATTATCTGTCTGAATCCCTCTCACTAGAGCTGCTCCGTGTTTCTCGAATGGAAATGGAATTGTTTCTGCTTGTTAGATCAGAAGCGACTGGCGCGGTGTGTTGACGTCCGTACGTTGCGTTTAATGGTATCACGTAATTTAGAGGGTCAAACCAGCTCTGGCGTTCCCACAGCATGCAGATCAGAGCTGAGGAGGTTTTAACACGGCTTGCTTGCCAAGTCATTTGACCAGTTGTTCTGTCAGATCAGCATACCCGGTCAGTCCAGCATACCCATAGTCGATACTTGTTTATCAGTTTAGTTTATCCCGCTTTATCACTTTTATTTTGGACGGAAAAAAACTACTTCAAGAGGCGTGTATCCCTTTAGTCATGTACAACAAAAAAAACTATTGAATAACTTACTTTTTGGTGTTTTTTTAAGAGTATGGAGATCTGACTTTAAATTGTTTGTTTTTTTGTACATGTCTAAAGGGATAAACGCCCATTGAGGTAGTTTAAAGTCTATTTTTCATACAAAACTAAAGGGATCAAGACATTCTGACGTCTTGCACATGCTTATTGTCTATGGGTATGCTGGTCTGATGTGGTATGCTCATCTGACAGAACACGCGTCAGTGAGCTGTTACCACTGCCACTTAAGGTCAATTGCTCCCGGGTTTAAACAGGTTTAAACAGGTTTGTGGGTCAGTAGGAAAGTGGTATAACAGTTTTAGTTAAATAGGGCAGAGAAATGCTTACAGAGATCAATGTTGAAGCTATTGCTAATAACAGTGAGGTTGCAGAACGAACAAAAAACAAAAATAATCACTAAAATACCCCTATAAGGGGCTGAGCACCGCCTTACATGCTAACAGTACCACTTGGATGATAGCTGATAGAGCCCATTTGCTCTTGATCAACTGATGAAACGCAGCTGATAGATTATTGAGCCAGTGTCTTCATTTCAGCATGCTTAGTTTATTAGTGGAGAGGAAAACTCCCTTTGAACTGGAGGTTTTCTTCTTGTTCAAAGGGAGTTTTTCCTCCACCGTTGTTCGCTGCCAGCATGCTTAGTGTGAGGGATTGCTGAAGAGTCAATGAGTCGATGCAATCAGCTGGTTTTCCTTAGATAGAAAACTTTGAATCAATCTGACTGGATGATCTGGTGAACTGGAAAAGTGACCTGAGATGACATGATGTGAATTGGAGCTATAGAAATAAACTGAATAGAATTGAAACTGAATTGATCTCATGACAGACAGTGTCTGTAAGAACTATCTAGCATTTTCTTTTCTACAGCTCGAACATTTTTGTAGGTTAATCTAATATCTTATGCTACGTTCCCACCTAAAGCAGCAAAGGCAGCAGGAGCAGCTAGTTTACATGCAAAGTCAATGGTTGACGCGCATCAAGGGCAACAAAACGTCCCGCAGCGCGTCTGAACAGCTGAAGCTATGTGTCGTGAGTTTCTGAGCATCTGAAGCACGGCGCGCGCTGCAAGCGCAGCTTTTGCTGCTGGAGTTGGAAAAATTTTACATATGTTAGCTGCTGGACGCCACATCAACCAACAATGAGAGAAGCTGATCTGGGAGCTGGCAGGGCATTTTCTCGACGCAGCACTGCTGGATGCAGAGCGCCATGATCACTCCTCTGAAACAGTTTATTAATGCTGAAATTAACTTAAAATGCTGAAATTTGCTGACAAAGCATGTTTGCTTTTATTATCCTGCTGCTTGCACTGCAAAAAACAATCTTGAAATAAGAAAAAATGTCTTAAATCAAGTGTATTTTTTCCCTTAATTTGAGCAGGTAAATAAGATGATCTGCCAATGGAATGGGTATTTTTACTCTTAAAATAAGATCACTAGATAATATGCACATTGAAATAAGACAATAACATTAACAGTTTTTCTTATTTTAAAAGTAAATTGTCTTGTTCCATTGGCAAAGTGTCTCACTTTACCTCCTCAATTCAAGAAAAATGCACTTATTTTTTAAGAAAAAATACACTTTTTGAGATTTCATTTGACTTGCAGTGTGCAGTTTGGATTACGTTACATGAAAACCTCCATCCAGCAGCCACGGAAGAAAAGACCGAGCGGAGTCTGTAGGCATGCTGCTGGGGATTCCCAGTGACAGCAGCAACGTCTATCTGAGCGGCTCCTACAGAGAAATAATCTTTGAAGGCAGGATGGTAATCTGGATGAACTGACTGCACAGACCATGTTTTCAGGAGGACTTTCTCACTTCAACATAGATTCTAACTACTTTCTACCCGCTCAGATCACTTGCTAATATAGCCGCCATTGTTCCAGGCAGAGAAAGGATAGGGTAGTTCCGCCCAACGCGCATCAGACACACTTTTCACCGCTTCAGCCATGCCTCAGAACTAAACTTGTACAAGCATCAAAAATGAAGCAGCACGCACGTTTTTGCTGCCCTTGCTGCTTGTGGTGTGAACGTAGCATAACAGATTTACACAAAGAATGTTCTACAACAGCAGGTTTGATTAATGGGTCTGGATGATGAATCTCGGCTGCAGCGTTCAGATTGTCGGTCAGACCTTGGTGGAAAGGCAAATAAAGCAAAGATCTGTTCTACGCTGGACCAGCCGCTGAGGCTGATGGTGTCTTTGCAAACTTTGGCCTCCTCAGAACCATCGTCTTCTTCTGATCGCTGCTTCCATCTGGTTCATACACTACAAAATAAAGTTCAACCAGTTTGTTGAAGACTGGCGCCTAATTATGCTTAAATCAGGAGGGATGTTCAGGGGATGCATCTGCAGCAGCTGCGTGATGCTATCATGGATTTACAGTCAGTCTAGTCCTTTTATCTGATAGAAAGTTGTGGCCCTTCAGTGATTCCTCTGCATATAGAGCTCATCCACAGAGCTTACATAACTGTGAAAGCTCTGAGAACAGGACGGCTCCAGTTGCATTGTGGGATGCTGCAGCTGAACGAGGACAGAGGGAGGTCAACTGGACGGGAATGTTATCAGAGTGTTCCTCTGGTTGGCCGTCGGGTCTCCAGGTTACATGAACCGCTTTCTGACCGACATGCTCTCTGTTAGTAGGGTAAATAAACAATCCTTAATCAAACTACCATTAAAAAACAACCTAAAATTTTTCTTTTATTTATATACTTTCATGTTTGACTGGAATATATTTATATCTGATAATATTCTGAAGGATTATGGTCAAAGTGTTAAGAGTTTAAGCTGGGCATAAACTGTACGCATTTCTTCCCTTTTCGGGACTCATTCTCCAGTCGTGCAAGAATATTTCATCAGGCTGACTTTTAGCCTGATGTGTACAGGAAGTAACGAGGGGCAATCAGCCGCTAATCCACCACCTCCCCATCAGGAATCTTGAGGTCGGGAGAAAATCAAACACGTTTGAAATTCAGTCAGCCGCCGTAAGGTGGTCGTGGACAAATCGCCAGAGCGCAAACGCTAAAATTGACCGACCAGTAGTAGTCGCCGCTAGCTCAGCCATGTCTTTGTCCAAATATCGCCGTCTCCTTTCTTTTTAGGGCTTTCAGCACTAAATTGCCCAAATATCCAAGGCAGCGCCTTTCACTCTAGTGAGCTTCATGTTCCTCTGCTACTGGTTTGGCTTCCTGATGTAGACCAGTCCCAGTAAAAAACATTTTAAAAGTCGTAGGGAAGCGAAGGGCTGTTCCGAACCAAGCATTTCCAAATTCTCCCAGTGGTGCCCAACTTTACACGGTAGAGTGAATAAAGTGAATGTGATTGGTCGCTTATCAAGGGGGCGGATTATTGTGGCGGAAGGTTCAAAAGCACGTTTGGTTGTGGCCGGTTTGTGGGAAGCATCTTGCTAACCAGTTACATCTTAGTGTTAGCAGGTTCCCAATGGGAAATTCCATTGGGACCAAGTAGCACCAAATTGGTGACTTAGAAACGACGCTGTCAAGGAACGCTATGGACAGCGGAAACATGCAAGAGGAGGAGAGTTTAGTGTCGGAGGTCGTGGATGAGTCTCCTCCGGCTATCCATTTTTTATTTAGAGGAGGAAAGCAGGTGACTAAGATGTTGTGGAAGAGGACGCCAGGGCTGCAGAAGCTTGGTTTGGTGTAGAAGGCTTCCAGCCGCACATGTTTGAGCCCTTGCTCTCGCAACGCTGCCAGTTCTGTTAGCTCTACTTCTGCCGAAGACACAGACGCCCATCCTCGTAGGGAACACTGGGACGCAGAACTCAATGGGAAAGGAAAGGATTCTGGTTTCAACCGCTGCGTATATTAGCTGCTACACATGAATCAAGATGCTATGACCGAAAAACATTTGATTGACAGATGACCGCTGATATATGATTGGATGAATTTAGTGTGTTCAGGCTGACGTAGAACTAACTGGCCTGCAGAAGATAAGAAGATAACGGAAAAAACACAGATTTTAAGACAGGATTTTTTTTAAAACAGAAATATCCTGGGCCTGCAGGTGGCGCAGTGGTTAATGTGCACAACCCATCTATGGAGGCCTTAGTCCTTCTAACGCCGGTCTGTCCGGGTTCAAATCCGAACCTGTGGTCCTTTGCCGCATGTCTCCCCCCTCTCTCATACCCCCTTCCTGTCAGCCTACTGTCTAAAAAAAAAGAGCCACTAGTGCCGCAAAAAAATAAACATTTTCTAAATCTTGGGAGAATACTCTGATAAAGAGAACATTTATATACATGTTTAGGCGAGAATGATTTGACATTTAAATATGATTTCCCTACGACTTTAAGAAATCATTGTTTCCACAGAATTGGAGGATAAACAAAGAACATCAAATATAACTAAAAAACACACTAACTGAAGTTTATTCATTTCCACCCTGTTTTCTTCAAAATAGGAAAACAGATCATTGGTTTCAAATATGGCAGATGTGGCGAACGAACCATTGATTTGTGGCAAAGCAGTGGATGCCTCATCGTTAAACACAGTGGAGGATGTGTGATGTTGCGGGCCTGGTTCTCTTCCCAAGGCCCTGGAACCACTGTAGGTCATATCATCATTGAATTTTTGAAAAAAACAGAGACTTCATGATTGGGTTTTTAAGCTCAGTCCAATCATGGTGGAACTGGTCCAGCTCTCTGCGTGGCCATGTCAGTCCCCAGACCTAGACTCTGTAGATTTACCAATTAACCAACATCTTGGCGTCTGTTATGTTATTAACAATCCCTTTCTTGCATCTGCTTTTCAAATCTGTTTCCCTTTTAATATCCTGAAGGTGATTTTATCTTAAAATGCTAGCAGGTCTCTGCATAGATGCGGATGGCTCCTGTCAAATTACCGTACCTTAAGGAGGCCCACATGCTGTGAAACCTCCTCTGCTCTAGACTCCGGTTCATGAGCGATAATCAAGCTGTGGGCGGCGCGTTTTCTTCGGGTCCGCATCTCCTTAACGTTTAGTTACTTTTGAAGGCTTTCTGGTTGCGGAGGCAAAGTGGGGCCGCCGGCTGGCGGTGGACGTGAACTCTGATTAGACCATGTCCCGCTGCTGTCGTTATGACACGGTGAGGAGACCCGGCCTAATGGCGGAGACACATCGCCCCTAATTGCCTCAATTTGGGTGAAGCCTTGTGACAGCTTGCTGGTGAGGAAGGGCACAAACAAGGTCAATTGTCCTGCGCCTGAATGCTAAACTCATTTCTGATGTGTTTCTGATTGACCGGGTAGACACTAATGAACAAGGAAGGGTCATTATTCCCGGGTTCAGGGAGTACGGAAGCACACGGAGCCCTCTTTTCTGCTTCAACAGGCTGGCCTCCGCGAACAAAATCATATCACTTTATCCTCCGTCATTCCAACGTCACTCGGTGTCATTTGGAAAATGACAACTGATTCCCAGGGCCTTCTGTTCCCCTTCAGGCCTCAGCAATAAACCAAACATTTAAAAACAGGACGGAGCGGTGGAACCGGACTTTTCAGAGTTGGCAAAGGAAAGAAAGCTGATAAGATAGAGTGGACATTAATGTCATCTATCATTAACTCTGACACGGACCTACACTGGAAAAATTACTCAGAAATAAGTAAAAAGTTCTTAAATTAAGGGTATTTAACCTTAATTTGAGTAGGTAAATGATATAGTTTGCCAATGGAATGAGTATTTTTACTCTTAATCTAGATAATTAGATAATATTGAGTCTTGAAATAAGACAATGCAATTTTTTTTCTTATTCTTAAATGTAAATTGTCTTGTTCCATTGGCAAAATGTCTCTTTTACCTCCCTCTTCATTTCAAGGAACAATTTCGAACTTATTTTAAGAAAAAATTACTTATCTAGGTTTAATTTTTTCCAGTGTACCAGTGGAATTGAAATAGATCTGCTATTTTCACAGCTTTTTTGAGACACTTTTTAAGGATTAGGGCATTAATTCATTAAAAAAAAGTTTATTTAATTTCATAAATCAAAGTTTATAAATCATTGCCAACAGCAATGATGATCTACACAGCAGCATTCTACAATCAGCATCTAGGATAGAGCTGTCAGTCTGGGAAAAAGTCTGGTTGTTATTGAAAATTGTAAAGGTTCACTGATTTTGCAACATAAAACTAGACTAAAAGCTTTTTAAGCGTTAGTAAACCAAAAATGACCTAAACTATCTTGTATCATAATGACTAAAATGTGACTTACCGGTAAACTAATGATAGTTTTCATCCTGAAGAATAAAACTAAATATAAGATGGCTGTAAAAAACCAAACACTGCTTCTGGGTCTTCAGGTGCATCTTATCCTCAAATATCTGTCTTCATTCTGCCTAAAATATCCAAGGTTTTTTTGATCTTGATTGATTTGCTTTCTATAAAATACTTCTACACTGCAAAAACAGGCTAGAAATAAGTAATAATGTTCTTAAATTAGGGGATTTACCCTTGCATTTTGAGTAGGTAAATTAGTATGGTTTGTTAAATTGGAATGAGTATATTTTAAGTCTTAAAATAAGATAATTAGATAATAAGTGCACTTGAAATAAGGGAATTCCAACTGTGTTTTTTTTTTATTTTAAGTGTAAATTGTCTTGTTCCATTTTGCAAATTTTCTCACTTATCTTCTCACTCAATTCTCAAGAATAATGCATTATTTTAAGAAAAAATTACTTATCTAGATTTAGATTTTTTGCAGTGTGGCAGCCTAGTGGTTCGGGCATACACTGCAAAAAATTGAAAAATCAATAAGTTGATTTTTTCTTAAAATAAGTGCATTTGTTTTTGAATTGAGGAGGTAAGTGGGATTAACTTTGCCAATGGAACAAGTGATGATTTACTTTAAAAAATAGAAAACAATGTTATGATATTGTCTTATTTCAAGTGCATATTATGTAACTATCTTATTTTAAGAGTAAAACTACTCCATTCCATTGGCAAATCATCTTATTTACCTGCTTTTTAAGAAGAATTTAAGAATTTTTTACTTATTTCTTAGTAGTTTTTGCAGTGTAGAGCTTGGAATTGTGAGGGAATCTAGAGGTACTGGAGTTCTAACCCCTCATTGAAACAAATGGCAAATCTAGACAAACATAATTTTTCTTAAAAATAAGTGAATTTGTTCTTTTGGCCTTAGGAGTGTAAAAGAGACATTTTACTGATGGAACAAGATATCTATACCAAAATGCTTTTTTCTACATGCCCTTTGCATCCCAGCTTCATGCATTTTATCTAATTATCTTATTTTAAGAGTAAAAAATGATTCTATCCATGGTATAAACTATCTAATTTACCTACTCAAATTACATTTATTTTACACTTAATTTAAGGAATTTTACTTATTTCTAGATTATTTTAGCAGCGTGTATCTTTATGTTAAAAAAATGAAAATCTAATAAGTTGCATTTTTTGCTTAAATTAAGTGCATTTTTTCTTGAATTGAGGTAAAAGATAAATTTTACCACCAACAACAAGACAATTTACATTTAAATAAAGAAAACACAATTGCATTGTCTTATTTAAAGTGCATATTATCTAATCATCTTACTTTTAAGAGTAAAAATACTCATTCCATTGGCAAACCATCTCATTTACCCGCTCTGTGATTGGTTAGGGTAAATACACTTAATAAAGAAATTTATTTCTATTTATAGTTATTTCTAGATCGCTTTTTCCAGTGCATTCCCACAGACTATAACTCTGGGTCCCTGAGTGAGACCCTCTACCCCACACTGCTCCCCTGGTCGCCACACAATGGCAGCACTGCAAAAAATGGAAATCTAAATGATTTATTTTTAATTAAATTAAGTGCATTTTTTCTCAAATGAGGAGATAAGTGAGACACTTTGCCAATGGAACAAGACCATTTACATTTAAAATAAGAAAAAAACAGCTTTGTCTTTTTTCAAGTGAATATTACCTAATTATCTTTTTTTAGGCGTAAAAATACTAATTCCATTGGCAAATAATTTTATTTATCAGCTAAAATTAAGGGTAAATACACCTAATTTAAGAATTTTTAAGACTTAAATCTAGATGGTTTTTGCAGTGAGCCAACTGCTCGCCAAAGGGAACTGGTTAAATGCAGAGATAATTTCATTGCTCTGTACTTGTGACATGTAAAGAATAATGTCCTTTAATTGATCGTTTAAATCTCTAATCACAAAAAAGCTAATCTTGTAAATCTTTTTACCGCCGAAAAATTCCCACTGAGGCAGTAAGACGTCCTATGCAACAATCTGCAATTAAGCTACAGTTAAAAAAAAAATTATGACTATTATTAAATGTGTTAAATATATGAATTACCTTTGAGTTTTAACAAAAATGTGTCAACGAACTGGAAAAATAGAATTCTAGATAAGTATTTTAAGTGAGACACTTTGCCGATGGAAGAAGACAGTTTACATTTAAAATAAGAAATAAACTATCTCATTGTCTTATTTTGAGTGCATTTTATCTAATTTTATTATTTTAAGAGTAAAAATACTCATTCCATTGGCAGATTATCTTATTTACCTACTCAAATTAAAGGCAAATTCATTTAATTTAAGAAACGTTGACTTCTTTTTTAGATCCTTTTTGTAGTGCATGCAAATCTCTTTAGAATAGACCAGGATTTCTGTCTGATAATTAAGCTGTAAAACATGCAAAAGTAATTATCTGCACAACTTTAATTTAATGAACATGAAGGATGTGAGACGGGAAGGAAAAGTTGTATCGGCGGCGTTTCGTTTCATGCTGCCCTTTTCCACTCTGGAACACCACTGGTGGCGCATCAACCGCTGAAGCTGCCAACCGATTGCTTCCCCTCGTCTGCCCTGTCACCCTGCATCGTTAGGGTCAAAGGGCGCGGTGCCTCCCAGTTAATGAGCCAGTGGGCAGCCCGTAACCCCTCCCTAAACTCCCAGCATGCTGTGGGAGATGATGCTGAAGCTGAGAAGGGGGAGATTTCTGCAGGTCAAAGCTGCGACTCGCTGCTCTCCGGTCCTTCCATTTCTGGTGTTTACCTCAGAACCTGCGAGCCGGAGGGTTGGTCCCCTTCAGTCTGGATGGAGAAATCGGAGCGGCTGCTCACTGCGAGTTTCCCTCGGTGCTAACTGTTCACCCTTGTAATCAGATCATGTCTGCTGAAGGGTCAGGAACAAAGACATGCAAATTGTAATTAAATGTGCAGCGCTGGGACGGAGCCCGTTTGATCGCCGAGCCCTTTCATGCCCCCTAATCACTCCTGACAGCCCCTTCCAACAGATTCTGCGACAAACTTCTCGATTCAACTGAGGGGGATTTTTGAACTTTGCTTGTTCCTGCGGCCTTGGCTCCAGGTCTGTCAAACAATCCAAATCAATGACCCAATTGACCACTGGGCCCCTTGTTGATAACCTCAATGAGCTCTATGCTGCCATTCATTGTGTCGCAGGGCTAAATGCCCGCAGCATTTTATGGTAATTAAACACTCGTTTGGTTCTGAGCCTGAATACAAACACTGGAGGTCCAGAAATCACAGGGTGGCTCTGGGGGGATGCAGGTGCATGGAGAGGACAGAGAGATGCTCCAACCGCGGGACTTTCCCACCAACATGGCCCGGCGCCACTGGCACACTCATTAGGTCATTACAATAACACAGAGGGCACTTTTTTGTTTTATTAAAAAACTCATTAATCCCGCCACAAAAGACCAGTACTGACCTCATTGGTGGCCCTGTTATCTGAATATGCCTTTATATAATGGAGCGTCTAATTGCACTTCGGCGCCTCGTAGCTTTCCCTCCGTCCCACCCTCCGGTTTCCGCTGTATAAGGATTGAAAGGAGAGCTAAAGAGGATCGGCCTCCAGGGGCGGCCGCTGACCTGATGCGAACCCAGGTTCAGTTGCTGCCGCTGCTCGAACCCCCTGAAAGGTACGAGCCCCCCAAGAATGAAAACCTCAGACCTGTTCTACTCCCGTCTCAGTCTCGTCCCTCTCGTCGACTCTATAGAAAACAGATAACTGAGGAAAAATACCTCTAGAGATTATTTTGGAGGCATTGAAATTGTTGTGTGATAAAGTGTGATTTTGGACCAAATCAGAGAGGGGTCCATCCATCCGTCCATCCGTCCATCTATCCACCCTCTTCCGCTTATCCAGGGTCCGTTAGCGGAGGCAGTAGCTTCAGTAGGGAGGCCCAGATGTCCCTCTACCGAGCCATTGGGCAAACTTCTTCTGCAGAATCCCAAGGCTGTTCAAAGGCCAGCCGTAAAAAACTTGGCCTTGTGAGACCATCCTGATCTCGCTGAAGTAAGGTTTCACTCGCAGATCAGTCTGAGACTCTCCGTTTAAAGAAAATTTGGAGCCGCTCACCAAAACTAACGCCAATCAGCGTTGGTTTTTGAGGCGTGGTTGAGGTGTGGCGCAACGGAAGCGCGACAGTTCAGTCTAAAAGAACATGGCGGCTTTTCAGCCCGATGAAACTAGCGCTAGCGGCCTCAAAGCAAGTTTTATCGGAATTACAGAGTATTTCTTCACTGAAATATAATATCCTTATTTGCCAACATGTTGCTTATTTGCTGAGCTAACGCGTGCCTTTACCTGCAGTAGCAAGAGTAGCCAGTATTTTAAGCCCCTTCCCAAAATTACTTCATCTTGGGTTTCCAGATGGATATGCTTGAGCAAATCCATCTGGTGGGGTCTCTGGTTAGAACACTCTATGTTAACGCCCAAAAATTGAAAAAAATAAAATAAAAAGACATAGAAAGTTCAGCGTATGTCAGTGTTTTAGGAGATTCTAGGATGTCGGGCATAGACTGGCTAAATCGGCAAAGGTGTGACAGGGCCCTAAAGGGCTGGTTATCCTCCTGCAGCAGTGTGTGTCAGTTAGTTTGTTGCAGGTATGATGCAGACATTTTTCATTTATGCTCAATTTTGAAGCGTGGTCTGCGCTATGTTATTCCACGCCACAACGCCAGAGGGCCAATCAGGACGTTCGTTTGGTGAACTGCTACGGAAAGTAGCCAGACTGATCTGAGAGTCGAAATCCTTGAAAGCTCGCGAGATCAGAATGGTCTCACGAGGCTAAGAGTGTCCAACAACAGCCTAGCTTACATAACGCACGGCATTACGAAGCATCGGTTAGCTGATCCCCACAGGAGCAGCAATACGCCTGGAGGCGCCCGTTCTGCATAAAAGATGTCTTTGATCGCAGCAGATTAAGTCTGGAGGAGAACTGACGGTTTCCTCCTGTGAACCCCTTTATACAACAAAACGCTGCCAATACGCCATTATACAGTAGCTGGAAGCTAGAAACACGTTCAGCGCTCGTCTGGAACACGGCAGATACCTTGATATGCGTTGGAGAAGTTCTGGATAAGTTACGCAGAAGTTACTCAGAGGTTTAGGATCAGCTAGGCGCCACGACTGATGAGGAACTGACACTGAACGGATGTCGACCATCAGATAACTGATCTGGAACTAATGGCCGATGTATGTCGACATCTGCCAGCGTGTTTCAGCGTGCTCATAATTTACTGTATACCAAAACGCTCCCATAATCTTATCCAACATATGCCAGAGTTTTGCCAGATTTTTCCTACGTCAGGAATCTGCTGGTCTAAATCGTCAAGGTGTGACGCGGGCTTGTGTCTGACATGTCTTGGACTTGCGTCAAAACACTTGAAAGGCACCTTTGAGGAGACTTGAGGCTTAAATTTAGATGAAAGACTTGAGAATGGACTCAGATTAGCCCCCAAAAATACAGGAATCTTTATTTGGATTTAACCTCCAATGAAATAAGACTTGAGTCTTAAATTTCTCTTTTCTCTCACAGACTTAAGACTTGACTTGGACGCCCATACGGACTTTAGTTGGACTCTTTTTTCAAAGATTTACTGTAAGAGGTGAACTCGATTTACCTTTCAAGGCTTTTAGACTTGTAAGACACTGTTGATTAAAGGCATTTGACTTGGACTTTTGATAAAAGACACAAGTCCTAACTTGTACTTGACCCTAAAAGGTTTCCTTCAGACTTGGTCTTGATTTGTCGCTAAAAAGAGTTAAGAACTAGAAGAAAAACTTGGGATATGATTTAGAGGAAAACCAGACCAATCATCTCTCAGTTCCTGAAGGAATTGCTGGATGATGATGATGATGATTTACTTCCTCTTCTACACGTTATCAGGTAGAACAGGAAGTCATTTACGTGGCTTTGTTTCATCGTGTTACAGCATAGATTTGTTTTTAAACCCCTCGTGATCACATCACACTTCATTAAACAGGATTATTCTTTCGGCAAATTCAGGTCGGAAAATCAAAGTTTTCATAAGAAGATTTTTTACAAACCTGCGCACAACTTAATTAAACGTTGTGAAAGTATTTCTCAGTTTTCCCCTCTGCTGGCTTATTTTTCTGCTTTTATACACTCATCCCCTCCAAGCCATGAAGCTCTCCTTTGCCCTGACCTCCCTGCCTCCTGCTGAGGCAGCTCAGAGGCCCTCAGGGCCCGCCGGGCTCCTTCTGCCCCTCTGGCCCCGCCTCCACAGGAAAACCATCAGACTGCTGCCAAATACCTTCCTCTGGCTGAGATGCAGCGAGAGGCCCCATGCCGGCCCCGCTCCACAACCACCGCAGGCCTCGGAAATACCTGAGGGCCCCAGGCCCAGGTTATCTCCAGTCACTGACTCGCCACGAGGGTCTTCACACCCTGCAGATGGAAGTCAGCAGCTGACCTGGGAAAGATAGCAGAAGTCAGTTAAGGTTAGATCAGACGATGACTTTGCCTTAATTAGATCTACTAACCTCAAACCTTCTGTTTTCTCAACGAAACAACAATTAACCGCTTGGGTGGGGCAGAGTGTGACAGAGGAGAGGTTTTTGTTCCTGACTTGGGTTCAAAGTAAAAAGCTCTGTGAGGAAATATAGGAAACTGGACAGAAATGCCACAAAACATCTTCCTCAGAAGCCAATTTACTCAGTGGCAGGGGCGATCCTAGGATCAGAGGTTTAGGGGTGCTGAGCACCCAGGCAGCTGTCTGAATAGGTAAAATACATTTACCTGTTTTCTACATGGATTTTCTACATTTTTGAAACTTGCTCAGTGCCTTTTGCCAATAACTGACTCCATCATTCACCAATGCATCACATTGTGTTTTGTCTTCCTGTGTTTTTCGCTTCATCTGTTCCTGTTTGGCTGTGACTCCATCCTGGAGAGAAATATCAGGCCGTGCTGCTGCCATCAACACCTTTGTTTCTAGATGTTGAGTTGGTTTCTGTTTTCCAGTGTAGTCCTGTTTCTCTGACTGTGACTAACTGGATGTGCTCTCTTCATCCTCTGACATGGGAGCTGGCTCGAGCTCGCCTGCCTGGCTGTGTGTTCCTGGGCGGGCCGCTTCTGTGGAGCTGGTTGACAGTTGCCTTTTGTATCTATGCTTTTTCTATGTCTGCTTCTGTCTCCTTGAACCCCAGTGGGCCTCAGCAGATGGCCGGCTCACACTGAGCCTGGTTCTGCTGGAGGTTTCTTCCTGTTCAAAGGGGAGTTTTTCCTCTCCACTGTCGCTACAAGCATGCTTAGTGTGAGGGATTGCTGAAGAGTCAATGAGTCGATGCAATCAGCTGGTTTTCCTTAGATAGAAAACTTTGAATCAATCTGACTGGATGATCTGGTTGAATTGTAGATGACATGTTGTGAGTTGGCGCTATAGAAATAAACTGAATAGAATTGATTTTTTTTCTTCTTGGACAAGCTGTATCGACTACATCTTTCCCTCTTTGGACTGGCTACCCTAATTGTATTTAACAAGGTAAATATATCCAGTTGTGCTTGAAAGTTTAGACACTCCAGATAAAGAAAAACAGTAATTCTAATGACAAGAAACGTAAAAAAAAAAATAAAACACATACAAAATTATTATGATTTGATAAGATTGAAATATTGATTTTGAATTGTGATTTTAAAAATAATGATTTAAAAATCAGTCCCAGACACATTAAAGCACCTTGCTCATGAGCATTTCACCAACAAACCATCAACAGGAGCAGAAATCTGACTGAACATATTTAAAAACGCCTGATTGCAGTGATTCCATCAAAGCAGGGGTGGATTTAGAAAATTTGGGGCCCTAGGCAAAGAAAGGCAGGGGGCCGCCTGAATTGAGAAGACAACACTTAAAACAGACCCGTTCTACAGATGTAGAAATGTTAATAGAATAGACATCCATTATCTGTTCTAGGTTGTGTCCCTCTTCTTGTCCCTTTCTTCTTGTTTTCCTCTCTATGTTTTGTACTCAGCTGACTTTTTCATGCTGTCTCTAAAGGAATGAAAGATTTTTTCCAAGCACTAAGCTCACTTAGCTGATTGCTCCTTCCTGTGTTTCCAAAAAGGACAAAGTAAATAACCCAGTCCTTCTTTTCACTGTAGACAAGCCATGATCTGCTTATCTGTTCTCCATTTTTCATTTGATGAAATAATAGCTGCACAGGAATCATGACAGCAGACAAGATAGAGGAGAGCAGGAGGCGGGGTTACCAATCTACTTGTTCTGGAGAGCAGAGTTCGCTGCTTTTAGACGTTGTCTCCAAAGTCTCCAGTAGCAGAAAAGTCTCTAGATTTGGCGCTAGGAGCTTTTTTAGAAATCAAAGTGCTAGAGAGGGGTCTGAAAAGTGTATAAACATAGTATTACTCAGCCTTAAGGCAACACTGCTCTTTGCATGCTTTGTTTTCAAATGGTTTGTTGCTGTCTGTTTGACCTTTCTGAACATGTGCAGCAAATGGACTGATCCAATATGGTGGACACTGAAGGGGGGGCTGAGACACACTTAATATTATCAGCGTTCTGATGGCATTTTAGCCAAGCAAAAGGATTTTTATCAAAAACATAATTAATGTGCAGAAATAAGGAATAGTTGTTTTAACCATACATGGAAACAGAGTTTTATGGGGCCCCCAGGAACTTGGGGCCCTAGGCAACTGACCCTAGTATTGCCTAATGGTAAATGTATGCTTTACTTTTTCTATTTAAAAAGGGCATGCAATATTTAAAAACAATCATATTTTAGGGGTGCTATGATTTAATTTAGGGATGTTTTTAGCACGCCTTAAAATTGTCTAGAAACGCCAATGCTCAGTGGATTTAACTGGAGTCCTGGATCCCAGCAGCATCCTGAGTGATGGTAGAAATAAGCTTCAGTCAGACCAGCGGGGCAGAAGAGCTGTGAGGAAGAGAAGCGCTAAAACTGGTATTCTGGCGCCACCTTGTGGCTGCAGATGCGCTCAGCACTTTGGTTTCTCGTCGAGCCGAATAAAATCCTCCTGCATCTTAATCTGCTCTTCATCTAGTTTTACCCTCTACAAAAAAGAAAAACAACTGAAAAACAAGCAATAAATAAATAAGTCTGGATCCATATGAGGAGAAATGGAGTCCAGACCATCAGCCGGTTAGATATCAGACCGATTTATTCGCCTTTAAAGTCCAGTCATATTCAGAATTCAAACTCCTGAAAGTTCTTTAAATATGACAATTTTAAATATTTTAAATATAAAAATTTTCACTTCCTGGTTGGGAAGCAAAACATCTTCAAACTTGGAAACAAAGTTCAGTGGATTCTTTTTTTTTTTTTTTTTTTTGGAATCCAAAAATGCATCACCAAATGCACCAACAATACCTGAAAAACTTAATTTTTTTCATGTGGGCAGCTGTGGCCACCCCTGACCCCCCATCCAGCACCGCCATCAGACTGCTGAATGTTATGTAAAATGGGTTATAAAAAACAAAAGCACAATGATAGAACTGTAACTATAGTCATATGTTTACTGTTTTTCATCACAATGTTTTATTTTATCACTGCTGCTTAGCTTTTCAAGGCTGCACTTTAAAAAATGTATTTAGAAAGCTGGTCTAAACGAAATTTTTTGTTTATACTTGTGTGTAAAAAATGACAAAATAAATCTGTCTAGAAAGAAGATCCTGCAGCTGTACTGGACTAAATTCTGTGTAGAAATAAGAATTCAGATGAGCAAACATCTGCAGATTACAGAAGAGGATTAGGGCCACTAAAAAAAAAAAAAAAGTAAACTGATTTTTTAAATTTTATTTCAGTTTAACATGGGAAAAAAGTCAGAATTCTGACATTAAAGTCAGAATTCTGACTTTTTCCCATGTTAAACTGAAATAAATTAAAAAATCAGTTAACTTTTTTTTTTTCCAGTAACCCTAATCCTCTTCCGTAGCAGATGCTTCCAGTAGTGATGGGTAATCAGGAATCTTAAAGCGTTTCCACACATTACCAAACTGTGTTGATACTGTCTCGCAGAATACTGACACCTGCTGGACATTTAAAGACACTACAGGCAGCATATTGGACTAAACTGAATTAAGTTGATGACCGAGTACAATGATATAATTTAAATTATTGCAGGTTATACTGTATTATTTCAAATCAATATTTAAATTGAAAATACCTTTGATATTTTTAGATCCAGCCAATAAATTATGTAATATAAATATTATTGTGAAAATTTAGGGGGAAAAGTGAATGAGGATGCTTTTGGACTAGGATTTTAAATCATATTGTTAAAACAATAAGTTCAGTAAAAACAGTAAATAAACTAAGAGTCAATATGAAATTAACTTTAATTCATATAAGTTGAGTGATAATTGAGAGGAAAAGGTTGAGACAACGAGAAAACGGCTCAAACGTTCCTGTTTCTCTAAGGCTCCAAAATTCTTGATAATTTTAATGATAACCCGCAAAAGATCCAACATTTTTTTAGCAGATTCATCGTGTTAAAATATATGTTTTTAATCACAGTTTAGTGAGTCAGTCAGTTAGAAACAACTCCTGTATCGGTCACATGACGTACCGATGCAGAGTTTGCTCTATGGGACCCGTCACTAGCAGGTTTCCAACCAAACATAGAAAGCTTCACAGGTCAGATTTCATGCAGAGGTCATAATGTTCTGGCTGATAAGAACAGTCTGCAGTCAGATGGCTTAGATATTTATTTACATGTTTAACTAGTGGCTGTCATATGAAAAACAACATTTATACAGTTTATTTACATTAACTGTAAGGCATTATGGGAAAAAAAAACAAGCTGAATAAATGAATTAAAAAAAAACAACATTTAGACAATAAAACGTGTTTCTGGAATAATCTGAAGCCGTCTGCAGGGAGAGAGCATCGTGTTAGTGAGGTCAGAACCTTAACTTTACTGTATCCGGGTCCGGACCAGAACCAGAACCAGCTTTATCCTCTAGAGGCGCCATCTTGGACCGGCTGGTTCTGGTTGGAGTAGTGTTTTGGTTAAAGAAGGAACCGGTGGTTTCTGTTCAGAGATGGACCCGATGCTCTTTAGCGCCGGTACCGACCCGGTCAGGAGGTTCTGTCTTTTCACAGTTTTCTGCTGTTTGTCCTGAATGTAAAATTAAAGCCTGAATCGTTTAGAATAAAGCAAAGAGGAGGAAGATGAGGATGATGATGAGCCTAAAGGGTCCAACATTCAGAAACCAGAAGGAAATGGGTCGGCCCGGGTCCGCGGACTCATCCTGAGGCGCCGGATTGACACTTTGGCTGAGTTTTATTTTGAAAAGCAGAATATCTGAAGCAGCTCCTAAATCCTCCTCACTGCTGATAGAGATAAATCCTCATTAATGGGCTAAAACTGGTCGACTGATTATTGATGCTTTAAAGGAGACGGAATTTTTTATTATATATTCTGATCTGATTGGTGCGTCTTTATTCTGCAAACATGGGTTCTGATGAAACGAAGCATTTTGACTCGTCTGAAACCTTTTTAAACAGCGACTGATAAGAAAACAGACCATGGCTGAACCTTCTGTTTGGTTTCAGCCTCTTTCTTTAGATTTAGTGTTTCTGCTCCTCTGCCTGCAGGACAGGAAGCTGCAGATGAAGCAGCTGCTGGTAGACGCCGTGTTTTAATGACAAACGGAATGATTTCAGTCCTTCAGTTGGTGAGCGGAAGGACTTTTTTTAATTGATGCAAAGACTAAAACCCAAAGGAAATGTGCAGCCTGAGCTCCGTGGCTTCGGTTCCTCTGAGCTCCCCGTCAGGCTCCAGTGCTGCAGGAATAAAGTGCTCTAAGAAGAAATCTGCATCCTGGACACCCCCTCCCCCCCATCCCGCTGAATGTCTTCATCTCTCTGCTCCTTCATCTGCATCATCAGCTGTCAGGATCTGACTGTAATAAATACTTTCTGAACACTTTGAATCGTTCCCAGCAGCTTTGGATCAGGAATCAGGAAGAAGCAGCAAATGAAGAGGATTAGAGGCGTTTCCTTTAGAGGAGTTATTGGGGAGGAGCCGTCCTCCCAGCCAGCAGAGAGGGATTAACCATGAAGCTGAAATCTTTAATATCTCTGCGGGGAAATACTGACGTTATCAGGATTAACCGACCACCTCAGTGATCGGCTCCTGTATCTCTGGTCTCTGCGTTCAGATCCACGCCGAGCCTCCGTCGGGGTAGCAGTAGTGTTAGCTTCTCAGAGCCGGGCTGCTGCTGGACTTCTCCGCCTCTTTCACGTTTCCGTCCTTCATCACAGCAGAAAACACCTGGAACAGGAAACATGGAACACTGAACATCAGGAAGTCATTCCAGACCCATGAATCCGGTGACGGCGCTGACCTGAGCCCAGCGGCGGTTCCTGCTGATCATGTGCGTGTTGGCCATGGCGGTGAAGAGCGTCTGCGGCTGCAGGTCGTCCGGCAGGCGCGTCAGGAACTGGGCGATGTGGATGAAGTCCATCTGCATCAGGACGTCCTCGTAGAGCCGCAGGATCCCCAGCCCGGTCCCGAACAGACTCTCCTCTCCGTCTCTGCAGAAGACGTCCCAAACTCGGCACGCCACGTCCAGCGGGAGCGACTTGCTGTACAGGGTGAAGATCCTGGAGGGAGGAAGAGGAGGGAGACATCTTCAGCAGCAGCTGGTGGGACGGTTCCACCCAAACAGAACCAGTTCAGCTTCCTCCAAATGGCTGCAGTGCTAACATGTTTACAGGCTAACAAGCACAAACGTTAGCTGCAGTGCTAACATGTTTACAGGCTAACAAGCACAAACATTAGCTGCAGGGCTAACGTGTTTACAGGCTAAAAGGGACAAACGTTAGCTGCAGTGCTAACATGTTTACAGGCTAAAAGGGACAAACGTTAGCTGCAGTGCTAACATGTTTACAGGCTAATAAGCACAAATGTTAGCTGCAGTGCTAACATGTTTACAGGCTAATAAGCACAAACGTTAGCTGTAGTGCTAACATGTTTATAGGCTAACAGGGACAAACGTTAGCTCCAGTGCTAACATGTTTACAGGCTAATAAGCACAAACATTAGCTACAGTGCTAACATGTTTACAGGCTAACAAGCACAAATGTTAGCTGCAGTGCTAACATGTTTACAGGCTAATAAGCACAAACGTTAGCTGCAGGGCTAACGTGTTTACAGGCCCCAGGGGACAACGGTTGGGGGTGCTGCTATGGACTGTGCTTAGTCGATCAGGTAGAGGTCAGGGGTGCAGTGCTAACATGTCTGGAAGTGGCTAAAAGAGACGAAACAGATAGCTCCTCGGCTAACATGTTTACAGGCTAAAAGGAACAAACGTTAGCATCCAGTGCTAACATGTTTACAGGCTAATTAGCACAAACGTTAGCTACAGTGCTAACATGTTTATAGGCCAATAAGCACAAACGTTAGCTGCAGGGCTAACATGTTTACAGGCTAATAAGCACAAACGTTAGCTGCAGTGCTAACGTGTTTACAGGTTAAAAGGAACAAACGTTAGCTCCAGTGCTAACATGTTTACAGGCTAATAAGCACAAACGTTAGCTGCAGTGCTAACATGTTTACAGGTTAAAAGGAACAAACGTTAGCTCCAGTGCTAACATGTTTACAGGCTAATAAGTACAAACGTTAGCTACAGTGCTAACATGTTTATAGGCTAATAAGCACAAACGTTAGCTGCAGGGCTAACATGTTTACAGGCTAATAAGCACAAACGTTAGCTGCAGTGCTAACGTGTTTACAGGTTAAAAGGAACAAGCGTTAGCTCCAGTGCTAACATGTTTACAGGCTAACAAGCACAAACGTTAGCTGCAGGGCTAACATGTTTACAGGTTAAAAGGAACAAACGTTAGCTCCAGTGCTAACATGTTTACAGGCTAACAAGCACAAACGTTAGCTGCAGTGCTAACATGTTTACAGGCTAACAAGCACAAACGTTAGCTGCAGTGCTAACATGTTTACAGGTTAAAAGGAACAAACGTTAGCTCCAGTGCTAACATGTTTACAGGCTAACAAGCACAAACGTTAGCTGCAGTGCTAACGTGTTTACAGGTTAAAAAGGAACAAACGTTAGCTCCAGTGCTAACATGTTTACAGGCTAACAAGCACAAACGTTAGCTCCAGTGCTAACATGTTTACAGGCTAATAAGCACAAACATTAGCTACAGTGCTAACATGTTTATAGGCTAATAAGCACAAACGTTAGCTGCAGTGCTAACATGTTTACAGGCTAATAAGCACAAACGTTAGCTGCAGGGCTAACGTGTTTACAGGCCCCAGGGGAGGCCGGTTGGGGGTCTGATGGACTCACCAGTCGATCAGGTAGAGGTCAGGGGTCAGGCTGTTGGTCTGGAAGTGGCTGAAGAGACGAGGCAGATTTTCCTCGAAGAAGATCTCAAAGGCTGTGAAATACTTTAACATCTGGGAGAGAGGGAGAGCAGAGAGCTACAGATCTCTGGGGTTCTGGAAAGTTCTGGAAGGTTCTGGAATGGTGCAGCTGGTTACCAGGTCGTGGTCCACTCTGAAGAAGGCCATCTGACAGGGTTTGTTGAGCAGGTTGGCGAACGTGATGAAGGCCTCGGCCTCCTCCAGGTTGAGGATCAGCACGGCCGCGATGAACGACATCCCCTGGACCTGAAACACACCCAACTCTAAGTCGGACCGGGAGAGGTTCTACGGGTCCATCACAGAACCTGAGGAGGACTCACGTATCCGATGTCGGGTCTGTAGCAGGTGTACGCTCCCAGAACGCTGTGCAGCAGGTCGTGGTATGGACCGCCCTGCAGACACAACAGAACAACGTCACCCCAAACGCCCCAGAACCTCCAACCTGACCCATCAGAACCACTGCAGGTCCGGTACCTTCTGGAAGATGAAGAGAGATGGGAAGGTTCTGGAGATGTCCAGCTTGATGAGGTCCAGACTGGACTCCCTGTCGGCCAGCGAAGCTCCTCCATCTACACAGAAACACAGAACAGCTGTTAGCTCCGCCGCCGGCCCGGTTCTGACCAGGTTTCCCGCCCCGCTCCGGTACCGCTCTCGTTGTCGTTGACCGAGCTGGTCTCACTGTAGCTCCTCCACTTCTCTTTGGCTCTGGACAGGAAGATCTCATACAGCTCTGCAGGAACACAAACAGAACGGAACATTCAGCGCCACTAGAACCGGGCCTGAATGGACCGGTCAGCGCCGGAGGGTGGAGGAGAACCCGCCTCCCCTTGGTACCTGGGGTGATGTTAAGCTCGTTCCCGATGGCCAGGCTCCACACTCTTCCTCGGACTCCAGGAGGAAGGCCCTGCCACCAGAGCTCCCGGACGCGCCGCGTCGCCTTCCTGAACACAAACACAGTCAGTGAGCCGTGAACACGCCCTCCGACCAACACCGCAGAACCCGGAGGACCTGCAGAACCTACACGCTGTCCCAGTGAGGGAGGATCTCCTGGTTCCAGATCACCATGGCGCTGGAGATGCTGTCCTCCTGTCGGTGTCTCTCCTTCATCTGACGCTTCTTCTTCTGGGCTTCCTTCATTTCTGACGGAGACATCAGAAATGTTATGTTAATATAAAAATGTAGAGCATGAGGCGGGGCGGTGCGCTGATCCAAACCCATAGAACTGTTCCTACAGTTTCTCCAATTCAACTTGTAGAACCGTTCCCGCGGTTTCTCCGATATAACCCGTAGAACCGTTCCCGCGGTTTCTCCGATATAACCCGTAGAACCGTTCCCACGGTTTCTCCGATATAACCCTTAGAACCGTTCCCACAGTTTCTCCAATAGAACCCGCAGAACCGCTCCCACGGTTTCTCCAATAGAAACCGCAGAACCGTTCCCACGGCTTCTCCCATAGAAACCGCAGAAGCGTTCCCACAGTTTCTCCGATAGAACCTGCAGAACCGTTCCCAAAGTTTCTCCGATAGAAACCGCAGAACCGTTCCCACGGTTTCTCCAATAGAACCTGCAGAACCGTTCCCACGGTCTTTCCGATAGAAACCGCAGAAGCGTTCCCACGGTCTCTCCAATAGAACCATAGAATTGTTTCCACAGTTTCTCCGATAGAAACCGCAGAAGCGTTCCCAAGGTTTCTCCGATAGAAACCGCAGAACCGTTCCCACGGTTTCTCCAATAGAACCTGCAGAACCGTTCCCACGGTTTCTCCAATAGAAACCGCAGAATTGTTCCCACGGTTTCTCTGATAGAACGATAGAATCGTTCCCACCGTCTCTGCGATAGAACCCGTAGAACCGTTCCCTGGGTTTCTCACCTCTCCTCTTGGCTCCTGCCACCATCTCCTCGTACTCCAGCTTGTGTCGCTGAGTTTCCTCCACTGACTTCGCCGGCAGGTTCCTGAGGGACAGACAGAGAGTCCAATCAGACGGGTGGGCGGTTCCCCATCTGACCCATTCCTAGAGACACTCACGACGGCCTGTCCTCCAGGATCAGAGCTGTGGTGGACAGAGGCTCAAACTCCAGGTTCTTCCTCCGTCCTGCAGCGGGGGGGCGCTGGGGACACGAGGACGAGTCCGTCCCGTCCTCCTCTTCCTCCTGTGGACAGTAAACAAAGAGCGGAGCTGAAAGCCAGCAGAACCCCGTCCTCTCATGGTTCTGATGAAGCAGCGGTTCTGGTTTCTGTTAATGGGACTGAATATAGAACAGAGGCTGTTAGTAAACCAGCTGAGGCGTTTCTTCATGTATGACCGGTGTGAACACGCATGTTAATGAGCACATGTCCTCCTGCTGAATGGCAGCCATTGTAGTGAGGCGTGTGTGCGGTCGCTCTGCACCATGAACGGCTCATTCAGAGCAGCACAGCTGCAGCTCCGCGCCACAACAGCAGCCATTGATAACAGCCCTACTGCCCACGGCCAGCAGGGGGAGACAGAACCTCCCTCTGAAGCTGCTCCATTTAAATCAGGAGATAAAGAAACAACACAAATAGATACTAAACTACTTAAAGGTTGGATTCACCACGGATTTTTTGTCTTTGTTTAAAACAGCTAAAACGGAGCAAGTTTTATTTCTAATTATAGGAAGAGCTTTAATGTGTCGCCATGAGGAAATTTAACTGTATATATTGTTTGAACACCCTGATATGCTGCAAGTTCCACTTAAAAATCATGGAGGGTCTGAAATTGTCATTGTAGGTGCATGTCCACAGTGACAGACATAATTTTTAAAAAAATCCAGAGATC
Organism: Cyprinodon brontotheroides; assembly: GCA_018398635.1. Taxonomy (NCBI): domain Eukaryota; kingdom Metazoa; phylum Chordata; class Actinopteri; order Cyprinodontiformes; family Cyprinodontidae; genus Cyprinodon; species Cyprinodon brontotheroides. The sequence continues at coordinate 1,413,302 of JAGKQL010000052.1, forward strand.
ACAATGTATGATTTGTATAATCCAGCTGCAAATAAGTATTTGAACACCTGTCTATCAGCTACAGTTCTGACCGTCAAAGACCTGTTACTCGTTAGCTGCATAAAGACACCTGTTCACCCCAAACAATCAGCAAGAATCCAGCTACTAACATCCAGAACCAAAGAGCTGTCCAAAGACACCAGAGACTAAACTGTCCTCCTCCACCAGGCTGGAAACAAAGTTAAGGGGAAATAAACAAGCAACTTGGTGGGAAAAGCTCCAACTGTTGGAGCTTCAATAGAAAATGGAAGAAGCTAAACATGAATGTCCATCTCCCTCAGACTGGAGCTCCATGCAAGATCCCACCTGGTGGGGCCTTTAAGGTTCCTAAGAAAGGTGAGAAATCAGCCCAGAACTACATGGGAGGAGCTGGGAACACCGTTTCCATGGTTACTGATGGTAACACAATATGACGTCATGGTTTGAAATCATGCAGTAGGTTCCTCTGCTAAAAGCAGCTCATGTCAAGAACTGTCTGCAGGTAACGAGCATCTGGATCCAGAGGAGTCATGGGAGGAAGTCATGTGATCAGATGAGACCAGAAATAGAACTTTATGGCCTAATTCCACTAACCGTGTTTGATGAGTAGCATCCCTACTGTGAAGCATGGGGGTGGCAGCATCATGCTTGGGGGTGTTTTTCAGCACATGGGACAGGGCGACTGTATTAAGGAGAGGATGAGCGCCGCCATGTGTTGGTAGATTCTGGGGAACAACCTCCGTCCCTCAGTTAGAGCAGTGAAGACGGGTGGAGGCTGGGTCTTCCAGCGTCACAATGAGCCGAAACACACAGCCAGGATAACCAAGGAGCGGCTCTGGAAGAAGCAGATCTAGGTTCTGGTGTGGCCTAGCCAGTCTACAGACCTAAACCCAATAGAGAATCTTAGGAGGGAGTGAAGCCCAGAAACCTGACTGATCTAGAGAAGATCTGTGAGGAGGAATGGGCCAAAATCCCTCCTGCAGTGTGTGCAAACAGTACCAAATATTAACATTGATTTTCTCAGGTGCTCAAATACTTATTTGCAGCTGTATCATGAAAATAAATAGATAAAAAAGTTAAAAGTCATGCATTGGGATTTCTGGATTTTTATTTAGATCATGTCTCTCATTGTGGACATGCAACTATGATGATAGTTTCAGACCCTCCATGATTTTCTAAGAGGGAAACTTGCAAACTAGCAACTGATTCTCCTCACTGTAAGTAAGGACATGAGAGCATGGCTAGGTGTAGGTAGCACAAACCGCCCCCTTGAAATCTCCTAATGATAGCCAGGCCTTCCCAGTTTAACGTTTTCATGGCCTGATAAGTAGCTCTGTGCTCTGTTTATAAATATTTAGTTCAACCTTTATAGTTTAAATAAAAGCCTGACTCATTCTGAAAGCTAATGTGAAAATCATCTAAATCCAAAGAAGCACAACAATGACCAGAAGACCTGTTTTGGAAAAAAGGAAGCTTCTCCACAAGATAAACTGTTTGGGAAGATGTGAAGGTTGTTCCTTAGATAAACTGAAGCTGATTGGGTCCTGCTGGGTCCCTGAATCAGACCCGTCTAAACGTTCCTGCCCCGTTAGAGCAGATCCAGCTCCGTGGGGCTTTGAGCTGCAGCAGGATTCTGTCCTGTTTGGTTCTTTTGGGTCTGCTTCTCCCGATGAAAGATTTTTCCCTCCAGCTCAGATTATTGTGGAACTAAACCGAAGCGTAAGAGAGAAAAACGTCTCCAGTTGTGTTACGTTTCCCTACGGCTTCAATCCAGATTAGAATCACAACATCTGGAAACATCTGAGGCCCAGCTACCACAGCTTCCCTCTCCTCTAGTGTCTCCTACGTGTCGGCCGCTCCGGGCCAAAACACACATGGCGGGCTGCCCTGATGAGTCATGTGACCCAGGCAGCAGCAGGAAGCGCCTCAGCAGAGCTCAGACTAACGGATAAAACACGCTGGAGGGTTTTCTGCTCGGCTTCAGGCTCACAGTCGCTGTTGTTCTCACCGTCTGCCTCATCAACTGCAGCCTCTGTGTGCAGGTCGCTTAGCAACCACTCCCACTAATCCATTTTACAGTCCCAATCCAGCCGTGACATCACATGAGAACAGATGCAGCGAAGCACCTGACTGGAAAACAAACGTAAATAACCAACAACAAACTGGTTTCTGGTGGTTTGAGGTTTTTTTTTAACAGCTAATAAAAATCAGAGCAGGTTTACTGCAGCGGCTAAGATCCGACCTTCGCTGGGGTCAGGAGGTCACCAGGAGGATCCTATCCAACCCCATCACAGAAACCCAGAGGAAAACAATAAGAAAGAGGCTAATTAGGACTAGAAATGCTGGATGATTTAGGAACAAATTATTCTCATCATTCTGCTTCATTCTATCTCTATTCTCCACTCTGCAGA
>JAGKQL010000052.1:1416730-1439086 GCA_018398635.1 Cyprinodon brontotheroides
GAGAACTTTGAATCAATCTGATTGGATGATCTGGTGAACTGGAAAGTGCCTAAAGATGAAATGTGTTGTGAATTGGAGCTATAGAAATAAACTGAACTGAATTTCTCCAAAACCTCGTTGTGAAGAATAGCTTTAAGGAAATCTGTTCCAAATATGTAATGAATGACCATTCTGAGGGATTCAGCTTTGAACCTTTAAATGTGCAGCAGATCTAGTAACTATAAATCTCCATCAGTATCTTCGACAGTCGAGGCGTTCCATCAGAGGATGGTGTTTCTATGGATGAGGCTGCTGCAGCGCGGCGAAGAGGCCAGAACCAACCTGCTGAGGGGCCACGCTGGGGGCCGCCTCTCGTCTCTGATCCTCCTCTCTGCTTTCCGCCTTTCCAAACAGTCTCCATCCTGGTGCATTGTGGGAAACTGTCCGGGACTCTTTGGGTTTCCTAGAAAACAGGCTCCTGAAGAGGGAAAAAAAAACTGTTAAAAGAATTTGATCAAATTTAATGTCAGTTAAAGGTATAGAGGAGGATCTTTTATTTCCGGGTGGATCATCTCAATAAGTGGTTCTCCTAATTGTCAATCATTCTGGTGATATGTTTACGTAAGGCCGTCCTCTTTTTCTGCACTTGCACGCTTTCAGGGCTATATCCTGTGGTTTCAGGCGGATTCTCGTGAAGCTCACCGCGCACTCACAGCGGTACTTTGAAAATGGCGAAGGTTAGGTAAGAAAAAGTGTTTATGACACTTTAATGTATGAGAAGAAAAGAAAGGCCTCAGAAGAGGCAGATATATCCCAGAAGCTTTGCACAGAGAGCTCTTCTAGCAAAGGTTTTTGAACAGGGGTCCACGTTAATCACGTATTACCATTTCTGCACTTCATGCAAGTAACTTACATGTCATCTGCTAAGCCACTATTGCACTTTTGCCCCAATTATATTGTTTGAAATAAATATAGTTCCTTTAATATTCATTTTGTATATATATATCAATGAAACATTTTTTTAAATGTTTTTTATTAGTAATTCAGTATTTATTAAGTTTCCAGGTTCCTGGTGTGTCTCTGCATGCGTCAGATACTGAACTCCAGCCTACATTACTCCGCGGTTAACATGCTTTTCCAATCCTTCCTGCTCATTCTTTTCAAACTAAACTTTTGCTTTTAAACTGTTGTGGTGCTTGGAAAAATATATAAATTATAATGTTAAAAATCTAAAAACCCGACAGGTTAAAACTTAAGATAAATCCACAAGACAGAAGTCAATGTCACAAATTAATAACTTTTATTTTAGAGTAGAGTCAGGGTATGTTTATACAAGATAATAGTATTAATATAATGTGACTTTTCAAGAGATCACCCATTATACATAATTTATTTTTAACAAGGTTTCCACACTCCGACATCATTTCCAGAATTCCCTGACTTTTAACTGACACTTAGGATTAGTTTCTTCTTTGAATTGATATAAATGACACAATAATAACATACCGAGTCACCTAATTTAACATGTTTACCTCTATAACATTTAAATGCACCTCTCCAATGTTTAAGAGAAAAAAAAAAACTTAATGAACATTTTTAATGTATGACCTGCATCACTTACAATACAGCAAGCAACTACCTATGGTAGCGCTTTCGTTTATGCGTGTTGAGAGTAACTTTGCATCCAAAAATTAAAGCGCTAGGTGGAACTAAAATCACGCCATATGGCAGCGAAAATCACGCAGCTTTTTCAAATCACATGAGAATGTGTACAAAGCAACAAAAATGGCCGGTACGCTTTTGCTAGACGTTTTCAGCGAATGTCGGTGATTTCAAAGTAATTTTGGTGATAAATAATTTTACTGCAAACTAAAATAGCCCAAAGTATAAAGGCAAATAGATTTCCCTGAAGATGGTTAACATGAGCCTGATTATGGAATTTTTCTGTCACAGCGGCCAGCTGTCGCCATAGGCTGTTCGCCTCCTGACAGCGCCGACAATACCAAAGATGGCGAAGGCACCACGCAGAGGAGGGTTATGTGACCAATGGGAAGCATAAAACAGTGATCATCTGTCGCGAAGCGGTCTGTGCTGGGTTCACCTATAAAGAGTTCACCATATAGTCCTAAGCTTTATATAGTGATGGAGGGATTTAGGGGTTAGAAGCGGATATGAGCTATGAGAACAGCGAGGGTAGTGCAGCTCTTACCGCAGGCTACTAAGTTCCTGGTGGCCGGGAAGCGGGTACAGGGTTGTGCATGTGCATTTTGAGTGGAGAGGGCGGTCTTTTCAAAATTTGAAAAAATCTTCCACTATACCTTCATCCTCATTGATAAAGAAAAGTAGAGAAAGAAAAGAAAAGTAACTTTTGGGACAATATGGTCTGATAAAGAGAACATTTATATACGTGTTTAAGCCAGAATGATTTGACATTTAAATATTATTTTCCTACGACTTTAAGGAACCTTTTGCTATCTGATTATTGATTGATTAAGAGCAAAATTTACTTTTTCCCCAGTTCTCAACTAATGGAGAGTTTTAAAGCAAAGTCAGTTCAGAGTGATCATAAAAACTGAGATAATAATTAAAAGTGGTTAAAATGTAGAACCATATAATCCTCAGCAGATTTAGAAAGGAGGTTGCGTCATTTTTCCACAGCCTCTCGATGCTGCTTTATTTTATCATTAATCTGGTCTTAGGTGGAAACAACTCGGCCTCTTTGCATCCAAAGACTAAACAAAACTACAGAGAAAAACATGTTTCAGTTCCTTAAACCCAGTTAAGCAAGAACGGTTGTTACAAACATGTGCTGCATTAGTGCAGCAGCAGCAGTTTCTGCTGCGCCGTTAATGATGTTAGTGGAAAAAAAGCCGTGAGATCAACAGTTTTAAATCTGCTTCAGTAGAAAAGTCTGGGTCAGCTGATGGGAAGGAGCAGGATTTAGGAAGGAAACAACCTCAGCTCTAAAACACAGTCAGAGTCAGAGAATAACTTCTGGATGTCTGCGTGTCTCAGGAACATTTATTAAAGGGTTTGTTTAAACGTCAGAAACAAGCAGAAACATGCTCCTCTCTAAAGTTTAACCTCCTTACACTGATCAGTCTGTCGTTCTGAATCCTTTAAACTAAAGGGCTGTCTCTGTTCCTCTGACGTCCAGAGGAGACCTATTGGAGGCCACCAAAGAAACACTGAACTCATCTTCTGCTCCCAGAAACCAGGAGATCTGAGCTTGTTTAAAAAGCTAAATGAGCCTCAATGTGGCCTAAATTACCCTCAGATTCCACAAACGCCATCAGGGCTCCGCCCACTGATCTCTACTCACTGGATCGCTGATTGCCCGAAAAAAGTGAAGCCGTCATCCGCCATATTGGTACTCCCCACTCCCACGGAGACCCTCAGTAAAAATGCCTCCTGTTCAGCATTTAGCTGCTAAAACCAGCAGTTTTCTGTCTGCAGGAAGACGTTCCACTGGTCAATTCCCAGTCAGTGGATGGACTAACCAATAAATCCATCTATAGCCGATGGATCCTATAGTTTAGTCTGCAGACTAACATTAGTCTGTAGCGTAACATTAGTCTGGCTAGCATTAGTCTGGCTAGCATTAGTCTGGCTAACATTAGTCTGGCTAACATTAGTCTGTAGCGTAACATTAGTCTGGCTAGCATTAGTCTAGCTAACATTAGTCTGTAGCTAGCATTAGTCTGGCTAACGATTAGTCTGGCTAACATTAGTCTGGCGTAGCATTAGTCTGGCTAACATTAGTCTGGCATAACATTAGTCTGCAAGCGTAACATTAGTCTGGCTAACATTAGTCTGGCTAGCATTAGTCTGGCTAACATTAGTCTGCTAGCATTAGTCTGGCTAACATTAGTCTGGCTAACATTAGTCTGTAGCGGCTAGCATTAGTCTGGCTAGCATTAGTCTGGCTAGCATTAGTCTGGCTAACATTAGTCTGTAGCGTAACATTAGTCTGGCTAGCATTAGTCTTGGCTAGCATTAGTCTGGCTAACGCGATGATCTGGCATTAGTCTGTAAGCGTAACGGCAGTGGCAGCGTGAAGTCTGGCCAGCATTGAATACGGCTAACTGATAGTCTGTAAGCGTAACTGGTCTTAATAGCGCGATAGGTCTGTAACGATGAATGCAACTGGCATCCAAATGCAGACTAACTGGAAGATGTCAACTGAGTTAACCATTGGCGTTGGAGTCTAGTTAGAAAATAAGTAATTCACAAACACGGCGTTAAAGTAACAGGCTGTTATGCAGATGCAGCAGAGCGCCAGGGAGAATAAACGTAACGGACGTTTGCCGGAATTCAGTCTTGATGCAAAATCGGTGAAATTATATGCAATATATAATTACAACGATAATGTCATCAATGTTTCATGTACATCATCAATTTATCACTTTTGGCTCATCTGTATTATTCTGCTCTATTAACACATTACATTTTACTGGTGACGAGATTTATATAATATGTTATATTACCTGATTTTATAGACTTCATAATGAGTCTGCAATGAGATGAGCTTATTGTTTTATTTTAAGTTAAAATAATCTACTAATGCTATGAAACAGCCAGTCTGTGTCACAGAGAGTCTGCCTGAAAATGAGAACAGATTGTTTACATTGAGACCGGTCTAACTAGGGAGTACCAATATGGCGGCCAGTGGCTTCACTTCAACCTGCTACCAACAGGCAATCAGCAATTCAGTCAATAGTGATCGGATGTTCCATCTCCGCTCACGTACGTCGTGCGGATTACTTGTCTGTCATGTTAATCGATGAGAACTCATCCACTGCTACGCCTCCGCACGTCTCCATCACCGCTACGCCTTCGCACGACTCCGTCCACGTACGTTTTCTCCGTCCTTCAGCATCAAAACACAGAGCCGACTTATTTCTTGCTCCGCTCCGATCCGGCCAGGTCAAGATCCGCAATCGCACCAAACAGGAGAAAGAACGTCCAGAAGATCCGGTTTAAATTAAAATATAGTAACGATAGATTGGCAACTACAAATTAGAGCATAATTACCAAAAAACTAAACCATTTAATTAAAGGGTTGGATGCAAACTGTTGGTTCAACAAACCAGGAAGCAGATTTTCTCATCTCCATAAAAATATTTATTTTATACCGAGAGAATTAAAAGTTTTATTTTTAATATTTTTTTATATTTTTTATTTTATATCATCCTAATTATCCGTGTTACATCCACAAGGAATGAAAAATATCTGGGTAGAAACTGTTCATATGCTGGATGCTGATGAGGATTATTTTTAATATGTCAAATTAAATTAAGCGTTCATTTCCCCATCCTCAGCTCCTATGGATTTAATAATAATATCGCGCATGCTCTCCTCCAGCTCTGAGGAAGTCGGAGCGGAGCAGGACGGGAGGAACAGCGGAGGATGCAGGCTTTGCTTTGCCCAGGCGGAGCGCAGCGGAGACGGAGGATGAGGGAGTTCAGGGTAAGCAGAGGTTTCAGGTCCATCTTTGCTCCTGCAGCTTCGTCTCTGAGGCGCCATGGAGACAGCAGACATGTGACCACCACAGCTGCCATGTCCGATCGCCAAAAAAAGACCCAAATACTGAACTGAATGAAGATTCAGAGCAGGGATCCGTGTGATCCGAACGTCTGGACTCTGTCCGTGGGTTATACCCGGAAAAACGACTCATGAAGGGAAGTTTGGACTGAGGGAGGAAGCTGGAGTACCAGGGAAGAACCCATGAAGGTACCGGGAGAACATGCAGAGAGCGTGGGTGGAGAAGGTCGCAGAGATATTGATCAGAGATCAAACACGCTCTAAACAGAACCAAGAGTTTCACTAGACTTTGAGTTAGCAGGAAGTGGCGCTTCAACTTCCTGTCCATCACTGCGGCGTACACGCTTCAGTGTCTAAGTCGGGCCGATCTAGAGGTTCAGACGGGCCGATGCGGAACAGGTTTCACTTCAAGGTGTCACATGTTGCTGTGAAGCAGAACCGGATCAGAAACAGGGAAGTTGGCTGAGTCAGCGGTTTCTCCTTTGCTCCTCAGAACCAGAGATGATTTTTATCTGAACAGAATCAGCAGCAGACCTTCAGGCTTAGAGCAGATTCACCAGAACCGCCAAGCAGAGCCGGCGCTGAGGTTCACCACGGAGGTGCAGAGGAACTGATCAAACACCGTCTCTGGTTTCCTGCTGTGCGTGTCTGGAACCACGTGACCCACAGCGCCCCCCTCCCTCCCCTCCTTGGCGTTCCTCTCCGTCTGCCTGGATTTCCTGCAGGTCTGGGAGATTCCAGCTGCTGAGGCTGACGTCCAAACCGAAGCAACACTTCAGCAGATGGAGGTTCAGGCGGAACCACAGAGATCCGGAACTATGCGGCTCCAAACCAAACCTCTCACTTTTTATAGCCTCCATCCTGGATCGACTTCACCCCTCGCCTCCCTGGATGAGTCATCTAACTCAGTTACCCTTCATGAAAACATTTCAGACTAAATAAACTGTTTTCTCTTTTGGTTCTTTTTATCTGGGTTCATCCTGAGCTGAACTATGTCTGCCAGAACCATGATCCGATCTTAGAACCGTTTCACCGTTTTCTGGAATCGTTCATCTGTTAGCGGCACCATTAATGCCGGCTTATGCTACGTTCAGACCGCACGCCGCAGAAGCATCAAAAACGTGCGTTCTGCTTCATTTTTTATGTTTGCAGGGAACTTTAGTTTACTTCTGATGCGCGGCTGAAGCATCTTTGCTGCTCTGGCTGTGCGAGGAACAGTGGGTCTAATGTGAAAATTAAAGTAATAAACTCACCGTTGAGTTAGCGTTAGCTTGCATGACCGGCTCCGTCATGCTGGTTTTCCTTCCAAATGAGCGCCACAACTGCACGTAACGTGACTAAGAAAACGTGACGGGATTGGCTGGGTGTTGGACGCCACAATCCATCGCTACTGTCTGTGACCTGAAGTAACCCTTCCCTTTTTACACTGAATTTAGACGCCGAATTTAAGACGGTGAAATAGAGCCAGTTGAATCTCAGGAGGCTGAAAATATTGAGTTTGAATTTTGAAAGGTTGATTTTTTTTATATGCAGATTTTTTTAACACTGAAAAATTAAACTGAAAAATAAGTATTGAAAATGTAATCACTTTGAAATAGTAATGTGAGTTTTTAGCTTGAAGAGAAAATAACAAATGAAATTTCAGCTGTGTAGAAATAATGACAATGAATTTTTTTTAGGTCAAAAATGTGTTCTGAATATATTTTAACACTGAAACAGTTAAAAAAAAACATACAACATTTAATTTTCAGTGGCATTTTTAATTCAAATCACAGCGACACAGATTTACTTCCACACTTATGGCCCCGTCGCCTCTTTGCGGTTTTCCGCTACCGTTCGCGGCAGCTGGAAGGCGTTTTTCACGTACGTAATCCAAACTGCAGGCAGCAGGATAATAAAAGCCAACATATTCTGCCGGCAGGTTTCTACATTTGAAGTTAATTTAGGCGTTAATAAACTGTTTCAGAGGAGTGATCATAGCGCTCTGCATCAGCAGTGCTGCGTCTGACTCCCTGCCAGCTCCCAGATCAGCTTCTCTCATTGGTTGATGCGGCGCGTCCAGCAGCTAAACTCCTTTTGCTGCGCCTCAATGCGCATCAACCATTGACTTTCCATGTAAAGCTGCTTCTGCTGCTTGCAGTCTGAACGTAGCATTAGAGCTCCACCCACAGACTAAAAACCCAAACCCTTATGTTTAAGTTTTGCCATTTTCTTCCCATTAGGTCCAAATGGTTCTGAGAACTAAACGGGGGATGTTTCCCATCGATCTAATCAGGAAAGAGCAGCAGACTGACGATGTCGTCTCTCAGATCATCCTGCACCCAGACTGAGCCTTCATCTCCACAGGTTCTGAATAACTGGACCGCCTGACCTCTACTGTCACGCTATAAAACCATCGGCTGAAACGGGTCTGGTTCCTTCTTTGACCAGAACCACCGGTGGTGTTTCTGTGGAACAAGAAGTTCCACAGAACCAGTCCTGGCATCTCAGCCCGTTGCTGAAATAAAGCAGATTGGCGGACCAAAGTTTAAGCTGATTTAATCACCGTGAAGCTGACCACCAGCGACTTACCCGCGATGCTGGAGGACAGCGAGCCGCACTTTCTCTGCTTCATTCCATATTCTGTCTCTATTCTGAAACAGAGCTTTTGTTTTGGTCCATTCCTCAAAAACTAATGGCTACTGCATTTTGAGGAGTAGCTTCCCACTGGATTCCATGGAAAAACGTCTTCAAGCTGAAGCCAAAGAGTCACGATGGATTATTTTTTGTTTTTGGAACTTCGTATTCCGCTGTAATCCCTTCGCTACATGTTCACTCACTGCTTTTCTCATGCCCGAAGCGCTTCATCCGGTTTGTTTCCTGTTTTGACTCTGGTTCTGAAATGATGATGGAAGGACTCAGCGAGGTTTTTATTTTCGCGAAGCAATCAAACCGTAAACCTCATCGGTTCTTAATGAACCGGACCAGGATTTTGGGATAAAACCAGAGTCTTACCTGGTGAAGAAATCTGCAATCCCGAACCTTTTGGGCAACACTTTGAGCTCCGAACCCTCGGTCTCCTCGCTCAGTTTATCCGGGGCGCTTTGCCTCCGACCTGCTTCCAGAACACCCGCCTCAGGATCCAAGTAGAACCCCCCGTCCCCATCAGGGGACAGCGGGGTGGCATCGCAGCTCAGGGACACGGTGGCGTTGGGGTTAGTCCTCAGACTCTGAGGCCTGACAGGGACACAGGGGTCACCCAGACCCTCCTCATCCTCCGGCTGGGTGTTGAGCTCAGACAGGGGACTTGAGGAGCAGGGCGAGGGGGTTCTGGACCTCGGTTCTGGACTGGAAGTATCCCAGATGGGGTCAGTCGCTGATGTTGGATCAGATCTCTGGTACTGAGGGAGACAGTAACCCCAGCTCAGAGACCCAGACTCCATGTTCCTGGGGTAACAGTCTGAACCGGGCCACTCACAGCCAGAGCTCAAAGTATGCAAACCACCATTGGCAACTTTCCCTGTGTCACAGTCCACGTCACACTGAGCCAGTCTCTGACCCAGGAGGTGGACGGACACAGGATCCGGGCTGACTGTCACCCCATTGGACATGTTTACACCCGGATCCGGGTGACCTGCTGAGGTCCGGGACCAGTTCACCTGGAGCCTCTCCGGACAGGAGGGCTGATGGTGGGGAGGGGTCCCGCAGTCCTGGGAGTCTCCTTCCCCCGGATCCTGGAGCCCAGCTGGACAGGATGCTGCTGCTGGTCCTCCTGCTTCCACAGGCGGCTCAGGAAACCCGTTCAGACCGCCAGGACCCTCCGGTCCGGAGAGGTACCGGTCCTCAGGAGAGACCAGCATGATCTCCGGGTCTTTGGTTCCGTTCCTTCTGTTCAGATCGACCTGAGTCCGGGTCCTGGCCCCCGCCTGCCCACCGCTGACAGCGGCCAGCAGCATCAGGCTCCGCTCCTTCAGCGTCCTGGGACCCGAACCCAAAGAATCCTCCTCGTTTTCGTTTAGATCCACAGGAACCGAACCTCCGCTCTCCTTCGTCTCCATGCCTCCTCAGTCCGCCGCTGAAGCCTCGGCCCCGGCCGTTAAATCCTCCGGCTCGGTGGGCCGAACTCCGCAGCAGCTTCTGTTGTTCTCCGAGGATCCGGCTACCATTTTACCGGGAGGAACCGCAGGGTTACCGGGGTCCGAGCGGGTCTATGGGCTCATGTTCGGCTCCGGAACCTCCAGGATTTAGTCCGTAGAAGAAAGAGAAGTTTTCCGCCGAGTGGAAGATTAATTAAATCCCTTCAGCTTGTTGCTGCAGCAACATTCCTCTGACCGCCCGGCGCCATCTTTAACATTCCCCAACAATGACGTCATTCTGACCCAAATAAGCTCAGAGTGCCGCCCGCCGGTCAGCGTCTGTAACTGCAGGAGCCTGTGGCTCATTCCTCTCTGTAACTGCTCCATCTGCTGGACACTGTGTTGAACTGCAGCATCTTCTCCTTCCTAATGCTGCTGAACGACAGCTGAGACCTAAAATACCAAGTTTACTAATCAAGCTGCATTTAGACTCTCATATAAAGGAAAACAATCTTTCCCCCACATTGAATAAATAAATAATCAAAAAATATTTAAATAAAATGACACATACATCAGGGGAATGTGGCATTCTAAAGCGGTGAAATTGTCAACCTAAAGTCACAGAGATCAGTGCATCAGATGGACTACCAGTGGCGCATTATCGGGAGGCCCAAGGATAAATTATTAACATGAAAATAAAAACTTAAAAGGAGTGGTGAGAAAACCTACAAAGCTCTTTACTGATAACCCCAAAATAAAATCTAATGGACCTTTGAAAGTCAGTATGTTTGGAAATATTCAGTTTCTGTCCTCAGAGGCCAACAGTGAATATGTCAATTAAAATAGAAATTCACATTTAAAAGGAAAGTCCTGTCAGCAAATAATAATCTCAATGGATCATTATCTATACCCAAAAATCGGAACCCCAGTGGGCCTCGGTAGATGGCCGCTCGCGGAGCCTCGCTCCTGCTGGAGGTTTCTTCCTGTTCAAAAGAGTTTTTCCTCTCCACTGTCGCGTGCCAAGCAAGTTTTAGTGTGAGGATTTTGTTTGAAGAGTCAATGAGTCGATAGGCTGTGCAATCAGCTGGTTTTTACTTGTGATAGAAAGTTCCTGAACTCAAATCTGACTGATTTATCTTCGCGGAACCTAAAAGTGACCTGAGATGCATACTTTCTACTTACGATCACTGAAGCTCCTGGGAGTCATATTTTGCCCAAATATAGTAGCGCCTCCCCTGCTGCCATTCCCGAAGCAAGGACGCTAATGCAGCGTCAGCTCTAGCCTTTATTCTCCTTCCTCCTCGCTCTTCCAAAGCTGCAGTTCCAATGGGGAACTACTTGTACGGCATCTGGTAATCAACAACAATGCATGGGGTAAAGGATTTCCGCGAGTAATTCCACCCATATTGAAATGTAACCTCAGAGCTATAGCGGAAATTGACAATGCCCACGCATGGCAGCTGGATGGTCGAATACATCGTGGGCAGCGCAAGTTAGAGTTATTCCAAATCTCTTGATCTCTTATCCCTCCCACTTTTATTTTGCAGCCACGCCGTTGGATCGTTAACTTGGAGTGGAGTGGGAGCATCGCCGTACTGAACTTCAGCCGGTGAGAAAAACCCGTAATATGCAGCCAAATATTTCGGAAAAACGTTGCCAAGATGACTTGGATAATAGCGTGAAAATAACCAATTAAAAATCAGCGTGTCCTAATAGTGAAAAATCATCATCCAGTAAAGGTCCTATGATGTATCTTTTTTATTATAATCCGTTACTTTTAAAACAGAATTTAACACTTACCGGAAATGCTATGCTCTTAATGCATCCATGTTATATATATTTAAATTTTAAAAATGTAAAATAAAAAATTCAAAGAAAGTTTTTTGAAGTAGGAATGCAAAATGGGCCTGTTCAGTTTGGTTTTACAGATATATGTTTTAGTTAATGATATTTTATTATTCTTAGGGTGGGATTATTGTTTGTTTTTTCTTCTTTTCTGTCTTATCGTTGGCAGCGGGCTTTAGGGCCGCCCTGCGCGTTTTAAACCGGTTTCAACACTGCTTCGCCCATATCAAGGTGCTCATTTTGAGCCTGGATCCGATTTAAAAATCCAGGATTTCGAGGAGTGCTTGTGCCAAATGCTTCATCACAAAATGGCAAAAGCAGCACAAAAAATCCAGCATTTCCAGTTCTGGAGCATTCGTTCTTTCGGCATTTTATTTAAACTGCTCCTGAAGTAAAGCTAGAGGTCATCGTTCTCTCTGTCTCTGCACCCACACCTACAGAGGACGTTCCAGTTCTTCCAAAAGAACCAAACCATAAAGATAAACAGAAACAGGAGGGCCACAGATCTGATCACAATGCCAAGAAACACTATGTTGAAGGAGAGCCCAATGAATGGGTTCTCCTCCGGTTTGCTCTCCTTCTCGCTGATTTGATTCTTTGCTTTGCAGGTGAAGGTTTTAAAGCGTCGAGTTTCCTCCGTGTTTTCAATCTCAATCGTCCTATTTCCCTTCTCCCATGATCCAGATTCTCCTTTCTTCCAGAAGTACTTGATGGTTCCGGCACCTTTAATCTCTTCACCACACACGTTCCAGTTCTTGCAAAGCTCGGAGACTGACTGCTGCAGTTCAGAGACGCTATGACTTCAACTTCGTAATCATTGAGGTTCATGATCCATGTAGCTGTCAAAGGTGTCAGGAAGAACCTCCGTTGTTGATCTCCACATTGAACAGTGGGTTCGTCTGCTTTACAGGTCATGTTGTTCACAGTCAGTACCCCTTTGGTCAGTGTTTTCAGGTCTCAACCGACCTCTCTCAGGTCACCCAGATATTCCAGATCGACGGAACCTTTAATCCATTCAGCTACTGGATGTTCCCTTTATGCTTCCATGGCTTGACCACTGGTTAGTCTGCAGCTCTGAGAATTTAGGCCTCATGACTTCACCAGAGTAATCTTTCCGGTCCCATAATACATGGAGCCTGAGCAGCGGCATGATGAACCATCAAGCCCAACAGCACAATGAAGACTCAGCAGAATGGATGCCTCATGTTCTTACCTCTGTGAGTAAATGACAGTGGTCAGCTAAAATGACTGAACTGATCTCACAAACACGTCCTCAGCAAAGTTCCTGTTGTGGTTTCTTTAGAGGACCAAAGTTCTCTGCAATGCATGAGAAGTAACCATACATGGACATACATCTCTACATCTTCTCTTTCTTATCTGAGAGTATCCTGGTACATTACTGTGGTGGGAATTAGTTCCACCCAGTGGATTGTGGATGGGCTTTGGTGTATTCCTGCCGTGTGTTTCTGCAGCATTGCTCTGCTGGTGTTAGCAGCTGCAGCTGGAGGTGTTGCAGCATGTGGTTTCCATCTAGTGAGTCACCGAGCGAGCGGACATGACTCCTCTGGCCTCGTTGAAAGGCAGATGAAAACGGACGACAATTTGTTCCACTGTTTGAAGTGTTTGCTTTTTTCTTTTACCGTCTGGTTGCTTATTATCAAAATTTCTAATGTGTTTGCATTTTGATTTACTAATATATTTCCTTTTGCATTGAATTCTTTGTTTGTTCATTTATTAATTTTTTTGAATAATTTCCAGGGACATTAGTAATAAGCCTAAAGCCATGTTTTAAAACAAGTGTTTTAATGAAATAGTTTAATAAAATATTGCAGACTATTCTGTGTTCTTGTGCATTTTGTTTTAAATGTTCCCCATTTGTGGGTCACATTACTTTAACACAGCAGCTCATTGACTTTATCACTTAAACCAATGAAGCTATTTCAGCCTTAAGCTTCCTGCAAAGAACCAAGGAGTCTAATTCTGCCTCCACCCTGCTGCATGAAAGCACAGCCACTGAGATATTAAAGGTTTAAACTTTCACATTAGTTAATATTGAAGCATAAAATACATTAAAAAGTAAATCAGGATGAACCCTGTTAGCTAATCTGAGCCAGTTTAAAATAATTCATTTAGGTCAGGACTAGAGACTGAAGCATGGCTTAGGATGCAGTATTCGTTGTTTTTAAATAAACTCTTTTGAGGTATCTGACTGTGTGGCGTGAATACTGGATCCTCTGAGTCTTGACAAATTATCCTGTGGATCATATAGTTGCTATGATCAAGCCATCCATTTAATCAGCTTTATCAGAGTTTCTCTCAGTGTTATGGCCATTTATCCTCAACCTTCAGCCAAATAAATCTGGTGTTAGGTACAGCTAAAAAAACAGTCAATGTCTAAAGTAAGGGTTTGATTTCAGTCACTATTGTCAGACAACTTTAAAGACATTATAACCATCTTTAGCATTTGTCAACCCTAGTAAAAAACAACTGTATTCCTTGGTTGCCCTGCTCGCCCATCCTACTTCACCTACAAACAAACAAGTAAAAAATAAATACTCCTAAAACCAGTAAAAAAGATTAACTCATTAAAGAAATATGAACAAATAGGTCCAATACATGGGAACCAACAACAGAAGAGAACCCCATTCCAGCTGGATACATCCCGGACAGGCCCCCAATCCAGGAGGCCAGCTTTGGTCAAAGCTTCATGTGATGGCCAAACCTTGGGCCACACTCCATTAAAGTTGGTACCTCCCTCATGCCCTGTTTATTTAAATACAACACCAATTTAGTTTGCAATAAAATACTTCTGGGTTGGTTTAAATATATTTATTCTATTTGTATGAGCACACATTTAGTTTATGTACAGTATTTCTCTCAACCCATGGTTCGGTGATGTTTTTGCTCATGATTAATTCTTATATTTTTATTTTTTTACCTGTACTTTGTGCAGCTGCTCTGTTCACATTTTTGCCTGAGTTCAGTTTTTTCTTTGATCTTTTGTGAGCCAAGCAGTTAGTAATTTTATTTTTTTGGCTCAATTAAAAGAACTTTTTAAATTATAATTCCTGTGACTCCTTCTGTTTTCAACCTGGTCCCCCACACTTCAACACACATTAGCAGGAAAAAGAAAAAATATAATTAGAACATTTATCTTAAAAGAATTATCCCTCGATTTGAGCAGGTAAGTTAGATAATTTACCAATGGAATTAGATTATTTATGTTAAAATAATAATCCATTAATTTATATTTAATCTAGAATGATTGTAGCGGCTAAAATCCTACATTTTAAGCTACTGGTTGCTATCTCTGAAAGGCGTTGTTTTACGTGCGCTCAATTAAGATTATCATGCACATTTATTAACATAACAATGCCCATAGTTTTACTAATTGCCTTTACATAAATACATAAATAGGGCATTAAACCAAACACAGTAGAAAACTGTTGCCTCCTCTCATTAACAACACCTGAACAGAATCAGGGTTGACCTTAAATAACCCCATCCCCCATCAGACAGTCAGAGCTCAAAATGAAATACGCCCCCTGGTGGCGATAAATACAGGAAAAGGCAAATGGCTCCTCCAACCACCACTGGTCAAACGTTAAAGTCTTTAAAAATGTTTTTCATTTATTTTGAACATTTAAACACCCAATAAAATGTCTCAACAGAAACTAGAAGCTACATGCTAACTATCCTGAGCATCATTTTAGGGCTATAATGGAACAGGAAGGTTTTCATTCAAACGGCTTTATCAGGGTTTCTCCCAAAGGACAGAGATGCTACAGGAGCTCATGGAAACATCTAAATTTCTTCATGGATAAATCTGGCAGAAATGAAAACTACAGTTTGAGACTTGGACTCGAGAATTAAGCCTGCAGGTGACTTGGACAAATGACTGGTGAGGACCTGTGCAGGTTCTTTTCTCCACAGCAGTTCACCTTCTGACCTGGTGGGATTCTTCATCTGCAGGGCAAAGTTTCAGCTCTTTGTTTTCCTCCTGCTTCACGCTTCACATCCTGAACGGCTCTGGTCTGATCTCTAAGGGTTTCCTCTCGCCCTGAGCTCCACCACCAGGAGGCAAACAGCAGAAGCCAAGGCGGCTGTCAACAGGGCCTTCTTCTTTCTGGGTGCCTCCTTTCACGGCAGGAACTGATAACTGTCAGCAGGTAAACTTTAGAGCCCCCCACCTCCAACCTCTCTTCTACGATCAAATCTAAAAAACACAAATTAGCAGGAAAAAGACAAACATCCGGCAGTTTCTGTTTTTTTATTTATGTTCAGCAAAGTTATGAAAATGTAAAGGGCTGCAGGAGCTTTTCTGCAGAACACAACCAGCTTCATGCATTCATCTCTCATTTTCAGTGCAATTTATTTCCTGAATGATTCAAATGCTTTCTAAGCAAAGCTGAATAAAACATGGATTAATGAAATGAATCTTGGTGAAGATAGAGAGCGAAGGTTCCCAGTTTCTTCTCAGACGAATGGGTTCTGCACTGGTTTGCTCTCCTTCTCGCTGACTGGATTCTTTGCTTTGCAGGTGAAGGTTCTAAAGCGTCGAGTTTCCTCCGTGTTTTCAACGGCGATCATCCTCTCTCCTGCCTCCCATTCTCCGGCTCCTTTCTTCCAGAAGTACTGGACGGGTCCGGCACCGTTAAATTCTTCACCGCACTTCAAACCACACGTCGCTGTGACTTCAACATGGTGATCATCGAGGTTCTGGACCAACTGAGGGTGATCATCGAGGTTCTGGATCCACTGAGCTTCAAAGACATCAGGAAGAACCTTGTTGTTCATCTCCACAGTGAACAGTCCTTGGTCTGCTGGCATCATGTCCCTAACAGTCAGTATCCCGGTGGTCAGGTCCAGGTCTAACCGACCTCTCAGGTCACCCAGATATTCCAATGGGACAGAACCTTTAATCCATTCCGCTGCTATGTTCCCATTTTTCTTCCAGGTGATGCTTGTTATCGCACCAGAGACTGTAGGCCTCAGAACCAGAGAACCTCCGGTCTTAAAGTATTTAATCTGGACCTGAGCAGCGGCCAGATGAACCATCAGGAGCAGAACAGCGATGATTATCTTCATATTCTCTTCTTAGAGATGATCTACAGGGGAGAAACTGTTAGAACAGATGCTATGGTTCGTCCACCTCCTGACAGTCTGATTGCTTTCTGGTCCCTTTACGGTCAAAGACCCCTCACCCACTGGGTCCAATACCTGCAACTGTTGGGTCTGTTACAAGCAAGCCCTCTGATTGGCTGCACCTCAGCTCAGATGGTGCAACAGCTGATTTTCTGGTCATTTATTTATAATCTTTAACATTTAGGTCTGATAAGATCTAAAATGCTGGACTTGGTCCACAGTAGAGCAGAAGTTATAAGGATTAAGGTCCAGAGATCAGACGGGCCGCTCCGTGGTTCCAACAGGAACGCTGTGAGGCTGTGTTCTGTCAGCTCAGCATATACTGGAAAACCATCTAGAATTAAGGACATATTCCTTAATTTAGTTGTTTTTACCTTTAATTTGAGTTGGTAAATGAGATGATTTTTCCCCAACATGATCTTTATTGGTTTTAAACTATTTTTCACTAATAGTCAGGACATCAGTGTGCTCTCACATCGAAGGAAAAGTCCAGGGTAGTTAAATGATTGTCCAGCGTTCGACTCGTCTTTCCGGGGTATTTTAGAGCAGCAGCTATGACACACAGAGTATATGAGGAAATACAAACAAACAAATAAAAAAAGAACAAAAAAACAAAAGATAATGCCCCCCAACCCCCCTGAGAAGAAACAACAGTTACAATAATAACGGTTTCCCAGAAATTAGCCCATATTATTTCAGTATTGTACGTGGTTCAGAAAATACAAACTCGAATATATAATCCAAAGTCGTCAATTATACAAATGAAGATTATCTTAGGACACCGCAGGGGATCAACTACAACTAGAACTCATCCCGACACCCGTCACATCCAAAAATGTGGAAGAGGACGCTTGGTTTGGTGTAGAAGGCTTCCAGCCGTACATGTTTGAGCCCTTGCCTCATAACGCTGCCAGTTCTGTTAGCTCGCGCCTGCCGGAGGAAGACACAGACGTCCATCCCGTGAACACTGGGGACGCAACTCAATGGGAAAGGAAAGGATTCTGGTTTCAACCTGGCGTATATTAGCTGCGACACATGAATCAAGATGCTATGACCCGAAAACATTTGATTGACAGATGACCGTTGATATATGATTGGCCGAATTTAGGTTAAATATGATTTCCATATGACTTTAAATGTCAAAAATATGTAAAATGACTCAAGTCTGAATGTATACTGACCTAATAAGACATAGAATTTTAATTAAATCTAATTGAATGGAAATTTAAATTCATGAGGCTCTCATCCTTTGTCCTGTTTTTTATTTCATGCTTTTCCGTTTCCCCATGAAAACACGCTGGCCCCCTCCTGGCCCCCCTGGTACATTTGGTCTAGAACCGCCACTGCACTCGATGATAACCTACTGGCCCAATCTGAGGCCGTTCAATGGGACTGATAACCACTAATAAGGATCATGCGTATGCTGAGCTGACAGAACAGCAGCCATGAACTGATTCATTAAACTGAAGGTTTTTCTGCTCATTAAAGAAAAAACGACATCATTCAGGAAGATTAAGAAGATTAATACCAAAAACAATTCCTGTAGATACAGCAGCATGTGTTTAATGTAAACTATAACAATCTGAATGTTTACAGAAGAACAGGAAACAGCAAAGGAAAAAAAGGCATCAGTTGATCCAGACAATGTTTTAGTGTTTTTAATCCTGTTGGGATTACTGCTCATAATTTACAGGTTCTGTTTCAGAAATCTACAAAATATACCAGAATTTCTTACAAACTGAATTCATATGAAAAAAAAAACAACAAAACAAATAAACTTATTACAATTTAAATTATTTAGGTTTGGTCCCAAAATTGATTAGAATTTCCTTTAAATTAAAGTGCAGAGATGAACTGAGGTTTACAGACGTTAGAAAACAAACCATCTTTCTGTAACATGAGAACCGTGAATCAGACGTTGGTCCTTTAACCTAAAGTTTGGGTTTTTTCCCTTTGAGGGATTAAATTAGCAGAGAAGGTCAGACAGGAATGTTAGAAAGAGCCCTGAGCTCCAGAGGATCGTTATCTGTTCCAGATGCTGGAATCAGTTGGATCAAACAGCTCAGCGAGGCTCTAGTTAGTGCTGATGATCTAGAATCAGCAGATCTATAACGGGACTCTCCATCGGGCGGTTCTAGAATGGATTCATGTTTCCACACATCAATCGTCTGATGCTGAATCTGTTTCAGGCAGATGAACGGAGGCTTCTAATGGCCTCCAGCAGGCGGGAATCACCATGGCGATCAGTGACTCAGCATCTTCTCTGGTTTCCACCTTTTTAGCGAACCAGAGCTGATGCTGTCAGAACCGTGGTCCATGGAGAACCAGCCGCTCATATTGATCATTCCTGCAGGTTCGCTTTGACCTGCTGCAACTGTACAGAAAATAAAACTGCTGCTGGAGCCGATCCGTTACCTGAAACCAGCCGATTCGTCTTTCAGCTTTCACTTTTACATTTAACGGATCAGAACCGTGACCCGCTTCCTGATCAGAAGCTAAAGCGGATCGTGTTTCCCATGTTCTGGATCACTGGAGTCCGGTTCTGATTTGTTCGCAACAGGAATGTTTCACGTCCGAGTCGACATTTGTGCTTTGCTTCCTGCCGAAGGCGTGGACGTCATGGCAACGGCCAAGAGTTAAAAGACCTGAGGAGGAGGAAGAGAGTCCACGCCGCCAGAACCTCGTCAGGCGGCAGGAAACCTGGAGACGGCTCGGCGCCGTGAGGCAGCACGGAAAGACGAGGCCTCTGGCTTCATGTGTGGTTTGATTTCCACCTTTCATCTTCGTACAGCAGAGCCTGCAGACAGAAACACAGAGAACAGAAGTTAAAGAAAATCACAGAACAGCAGCTTCTGTCCGGGTTTGAAGAGAAAAAAAACAAGTTTTAAAGTTCAAATAGAAAAGAAATACTTATAATTTAATAGTAGTTAAAAAAAAATGAAATGCATCACAAGTGAAAAAATGTCCAGCATTTTGTTGTTTATAACAGAGGTCTTCAACAGGGGGTACGTGACCCCTAGGGGTCCACGGAGGTACTGCATGGAGGTCGCAAACGTTTTGCTTAATTAGACTTTTTTATTTTACCTCCTGCAATTTTTTCCATTAACTGAAATATCTTTAAATCCACATTAACATGAATCCAACACACTGTAGTAAACAGATAAATGGAGGCAGAAGATGTGGAAAGATATGGAAGAGAATGGAAAAGAAAGGAAAATATATCATTACACACCATAAAACCGCTCTAGACCCCCTTTGTCTTTGTCCTTTAAACACCAAATTAATCTGAACAGTGGATGGGAGCGTCTACCATCAGGTTCTGTCAACCAACCGCCTCCTCAGCTTTAGAGGATTTAGAGCTTTTCCTGTCAGCCAGTTGGAACAGTTTCTGGATCCGTGACGGTTGCCTCACCTTGCTCTCCAGAACCCGGCCGCGGCTCGGGC
Organism: Cyprinodon brontotheroides; assembly: GCA_018398635.1. NCBI lineage: Eukaryota > Metazoa > Chordata > Actinopteri > Cyprinodontiformes > Cyprinodontidae > Cyprinodon > Cyprinodon brontotheroides. The sequence continues at coordinate 1,436,743 of JAGKQL010000052.1, forward strand.
TGCTCAGCTCCTCCAGAGTTTCGGCTGCGGGTCTGTTCAGAGTTTCAGGCAGCAGGAGGCCCAGGCAGCCTGCAGACAGGCCGCTCAGACAGAACACCGTGAAGGGCATGGAGGCGTGGAGAGCCCGCTGGAACAGACAGACGTTTAGAGGACACATCCTCTGTTCACACGTGTTCACAATTAGCTGTGTCCTTTAGTGTTAGCATGCTAGGATTAGCACATATTGTGTATAGAACCGTCCAAAAACTCATTGCTTTCACCTAAAAGGTTCAAAGCATGAAAAACATGAATACATAAAATATTAAAGCAAAGAACAATCCAGGATTTAAAAAAGAAAAAACATCCCACACCATGATCATTACTTCACTTACATTAAAGGTAAAGGTGGACAAGTTTTGAGAGAGAGGCTTTCCTAACCCTGCTTTTTCAAGGCCTCCATGTTTTATTGTTTCCCCACGCCTGACCTGAACGAACAGGTGATCAACAGGTGTTTGCATAAGGTGACCAGATTTCTGCATTTCCAGCTCCAGGGACAGTGATGCATTTATCCATATTCAAATATTTATTAATATTTAAACAACAAAAGTTCAGAATCCTAACCCTATTTTCTATTCATGTGCATAGATCCATCGTTCCTTCGATGGATCTATCCCTTTAGTTTTTTAAATTATTATTATTTTTTGGGTACATGACTAAAGGGATATGTTACACGCCCGTCAAGGTAGATTAAAGTGTATTTTAGAACAAAACTAAAGGGATAAACGGGACTATTAACACGTATGCATATCTTGCGCATGCATATTGACTATGGGTGTGCTGGTCTGACGGGGTATGCTCATCTGACAGAACACCGGGAGTCTCTGCTGAGTCTGATGCCCCCGTGACCCGGTCCGAGATGAAGCGCAGGACGGCAAGTAGAACTTTAGTGAAATATTCAGAGGACGCCGCTGGTTGGGAATTCAATTTAATCCAGTTTATTTCTATAGCGCTAATTCACATCATGTCATCTCAAGGCACTTTGCAGTTCACCAGATTGATTTAAAGTTTTCTATCTAAGGAAAACCAGCTGATTGCATCGACTCATTGACTCTTCAGCAATCCCTCACACTAAGCATGCTTGTAGCGACAGTGGAGAGGAAAAACTCCCTTTTTAAAAGGAAGAAACTTCCAGCAGAACCAGGCTCAGAGTATATTTTAGTTTTCCAAGACAGAGCATTTTGTTCTGGGTGTGGGCTGAGGTCATCATTGTCATCACTTTCATTTCATACAAACTCTGAAGATCACTTTCACTTAATAAAATTAAGGCTTCACTGAAAAGCTGATGAAACTACATGTCAAACCACTCTGCTAGCCAGCTAGCTAACTACAGACAATCCGAAAACAGCCCCTGAGTTCATATCAGTGGAAAAAAGGTGGATCATATAATCATGTCTTCCTTTTACCTTTTTTTAAAAAAGCTAAGCCGTCAGACTATAATTTCACTTCATTGATTCCCAGCTGCTGCATCTTGGTTGTTAAAATTTAAATGTTTATTTTATTTGCCTTTTTAATGGATTGCTGTAGTATCTGGAAGCACCACCAGGGGGCCTTCTATGCTTAAGCTTCAGCAGACTTTGCTGCCCATGAGAGTAACTGACCTGGAAAGCCCCAAAGTTCACTTCAGATGGGGATTTTCTCCCCTGAAGCAAACCTCTCATGGTTTTTTAGAATCAGACTGTTTAATATTTAATGAGCTGCAGGCCGTTTATTCTCGGGTTGAAAGCGGGTCGAAGGTCAACAGGAAACATGTTACAAATCAACCAGGAGATACAGAGGAGAAGATCTCCTGCTGATATAAACGGAGGGTTTAGTGAAGTTTCTGTTGAGGCTGGGAGTCCCTGAAGTGTTCAGGGTGTGGCTCAGTTTCTGACTAAAAATGTTTCTGCAGCTCAGAATGAATCAGCTGCCTGGAATTTTACTGCGGGAAATTCTGCTTAGATCAGAGAAACATTCCTCTGCAGCTGTAATAGAGAGGAAAGAGCAGGGAATCCTGGGTCTTTTAGAGGAAAGATTACCTCTCTGCTGACTCGGCACTTCACAAGTTAAAGTAAACACTTCTCACTTTCTTTCTGTGATGTAATCCGACCCTCTGTCCACGCTGACCCGTGTTTTGAACAGAAATACGCCTATTAGACTAAAAGCTTATGAGTTGATAGAGTCCAGATGTGATGGAGGGAGTAACACCCTAAACATGACAGGGGAGATGCTGTCCAACTCTGAGCCAAAGTATGAAACAGAAAGATAACCGAGATGTTTTTTACAGGAAGTGGAATGTTCTGGAAATGAAAATGAACTGAGGTACTCC
>JAGKQL010000052.1:1439293-1476943 GCA_018398635.1 Cyprinodon brontotheroides
CTTCCTGTTGATAAGGAGTTAAACCAGGAAAGAGTCGCTACAAGCATGCTTAGTGTGAGGGATTGCTGAAGAGTCAATGAGTTTGAAGAAATCAGCTGGTTTTCCTTAGATAGAAAACTTTGAATCCAATCTGACTGGACGATCTGGTAAAGTGTCGGAAAGTGACCTGAGATGACATGATGTGAATTGGAGCTATAGAAATAAACTAGAATAGAATTGAATGTATCACTCAGGGGCGGATTTAGGAAATCTGGGGCCCTAAGCAAAAAGACAGGCAGGGGCCCCTCTGAACTGAGAAACCAACACATAGAGCAGCCCCATTGTCCAGATAGAGAAATGTTAATAGAATAGACATCCATTATCTGTTCTGGGTTTTCGTCCCTCTCTCATGACAGCAGACAAGATAGAGGAGAGCAGGAGGCGGGGTTACCAATCTACTGCAGCTCTGGAGAGCAGAGCTTAAGCTGCTTGGAGATGTTGTCTCCAAAGTCTCCAGTAGCAGAAAAAAAGTCTCTAGTATTTGGCTAGCTAGAGCTTTTTAGAAATCCAAGTGCTAGAGGGGTCTGAAAGAGTGGCTAAATATAGCGACTAAAGGCGCTAAGTTAGCAACACTGCTCTTTTGCATGGTTTTGTTTTCAAATGGTTTGCTGCTGTCTGTTTGGACCTTTCTGAACATATGCAGCAAATGGATACGATTCAATATGGTGGACACTGAGGGGGGGGGCTGAGACACACTTAATATGTATAAGCGTTCTGATGGCATTTTAGGCAAAGGATTTTTATCAAAAACATAATTAATGTGCACAAATAAGGAATAGTTGTATTAACCATACCTGGAAACAGAGTTTTATGGGGCCCTAAGCAGCTGCCTAGTATTGTCTAATAGTGAACCGCCCCCCCCTTGTATCAGTAAATAAAGATGTGAAGAAACTGCGTTCGCCTCGACAAGCAGAGATCTGACAGAGCGTGACCTGAAACGCCTTCTGCAAAAAGGAGTTTAAAAAAAGACAGAAAACCAAACTGAGTGTTGGAGGAAGTTCCTTCCCTCCAACAGCACCGTGTGTTTTTGCATAAATTCAAACCTTTTCTGTGGCCTGGTGACTAGAAACTCACCATCGAAGGAACGAACGGAGCCAGGATTCCTCCGACTCTGCAGGACATGGAGCAAACGCCCAGCCCGGCGTTCCTGCGGCACAAACACCTCCGTTTACGTCTGAACTCCGACCCGAACGGATCTACGTGGAGACGCCCGGCTCACCTGATCACGGTGGGGTACAGCTCGGACGTGTAGACGTAGGCGATGTTGAACGCCGCGCTGACCATCAGTTTTCCCAGCAGAGCCAAAGACGTGACGCTCAGCAGAGTCCCTGTTGGAAGAGCAGCAGCTCGGCTCACGTTTCTCACTCATTATGAAAATAAAGTCACTCTGCAGAGAAAAGCACGACGCTGAGCGACTAACTGAGCTTTAAATATGATGACGAGCTGCAGTTTTACTGTGAGATCCGCTTTTTAAAGAGGTCAGTAACTGACAGCTAACTAATGTCTCTATTGAAGGCCTAAAACAAAACGCTCTCATTTAAAGTTCCTGTTGGACTTTACCAAACTCAGTCACAGAATAAGGAAGGATCACTGTAGCTGCCATCTGGGTCAACTAATTACATTACATCACTGTTCAGTTAAAAATGAGTTCATTCAAACTGTCAGTAAGTCCATGTTGTTAAGGTTCATGTATACTGGAGAAGATTCTCAGTCAACCAGGTCATAGTAATTACAAAAAAGTAGAAAAAAAGTTAGAAAACAATCCACTGGACTTTGTTTCCAGTTTGAAGACGTTTCGCTTCCCATCCAGGAAGATTTTTCAATTCCAAATGTGTTCCAGGCTTTATAGAATGGACCAACAAAGCCTTGTTTTGGCTTAGAAAACATGCAAGTAGAACCAAAAGAACCTGTTAGTAATGGGGAGTCGCTGAGGTTAGCCTGCATTAGAAGCTTTGTGTAGTTTGGCTAAAAAGAACCTTAAAAATAAGGAGGAACCTATCATTGGTTCCGCATGTCACGTTTTTGCCCGTAGGAAAGGTCGACTGACACAATTAGAGAGCATCACTATGGCCGTTTCTTAATTCACAGGAACGCGAATACGGACTTGTTTTCTCCCCAAGTCCGTTCTTGACTAGAACCCAGGACAGTCTGGACTCTGGGAGAACAGGAGCAGAATAAATCTGGGTCAGTTGGAACAGCAGTGTACTGATGACATCACCACATTCAAAGCTCGTCTGGAGCTGCATTTCACCTCCTGTTATTAATAGTCTCTACATGATAATAAATGCTGAGTTTTTTCATTTAGTGGAGGGATTAATAATGAACAGTCAGATAAACACAAATCAAATGAACATTTTGCAAAATAAAACAATTAAATCTCCATCAGAGCCAGTGGTACTTCACCTACGGCTATGCAGACAGAGGGCTGGCATGCCAATTTTAAACCAGATAAAAATTCAGTGTGTTAAAAATTTTTGTATTATAGGTTTTCCACAAAAAAGGCAGATTCAATTCTTTTTTTTTTCATTTTCAGTCCATAAAAGTGTTAAAAAGAAAAATTCACTGGAATAATCGTTTTACAAAATAAAAAGTTTAAAATAAATCTCCGTTATAGAAAAAAATACCTAAACAAATAAATGAAAGGAAATGAATAGATAAGTTAAATGACTTAAAATATAAATTTTAGTTTAACCTAATTTATTTATTTTATAGAATATTTATATAAAAAACTTTTCAATCAAAGAAAAAAAGTATTTGAATCTAAAAATGTATTTGAGACTCAAAAAAATTTATTTAAACTTTGCTTTTCTTTGATTGAAAATGTTTTATTTGATAGAAGTCCAGTCTTTTTAGTTTAAAGCAACTTTTTTAATTGAAGTAACGTTGTTTTTTGATTGGACCATATAATGGGAAGGACATCTGTGTCTTTATTATTCAATCAAAAAAGAATTTTCTTCAAACAAACAAACAACCGAATAAAAAAAAGTAACTTCAATGAAAAGATAATTGTTTTCAATCATAGAAAATGGTTTTTGAATGTAAATAAAATATTTGAAAAAATTGCACTTGAACACTTTTTTTATTGTTGAAAATGTTCTCTTCGGTTGAAGGGAGGTATTATGTGTTTTGGTCATACATGGTTAGGACATGTGTGTCTTAATCAATCAATTACCAAAAAATGTTTCAATCAAACAAAATAAAAAATCTAGAAAAACTGCAAATGCAAAAAAAAATTACCCTATTATTACATTTTTGTTTTTTAGAGTGAAAAAAATTGAAGTTCAAATTGTTTTATTTGAATCAATTTTGACACAAACGTTCCGCAGTGGGCGGGTGCTTCTCTATTGGTCAGACATGTTTGATTGACAGAAGTTTTTTTTTCATTGAAGTGAAGATTTTTTAATTGAAAATATATTTTTTGATTGAAGCAACCTTTTTTATTTTGATTGAACAATAAAGAAATAAATCTACCTTCATAGATTCTTCGATCATTAGATGTCTGCCGCTCTAACGCAGACGCGTTCACACGTGAACACGCCATCAGGTCAGCAGACGCAGCTGCAAACACGTTTAACCCTCTGCATTTTATGTCTTTATTTATAATCATTGTTTCATTACATTTATTAGTGACCAAACTTAAACCTTCCAGTTCTCCTCTGGCGGTCAGAGAAAACGCTTCAATCAGTCGTTCAGATATTGCTTTAAAACCGGTTTTAAATTATTCTCTGCAGCGACGCCATTTTGGTTTGACCTACATGACGTGTCTGACCTTTGACCTCCACTGAAGCTGGTTTTCGTCTTTCTAAAATGACAGCGCGGAAAATCAGCGGAGGAGTGGTGCTGTGGGCATGTGCTGGGAAAGTACTGGGTTACTATGGCAACCAGTGAGCGCGTCACTTGGCTAGTTCCCATTAACGGTGAAGGAGCTGATGTGGGGAGGGTTTGTGGGGGTTAGTTCCCTAAATGTTCATAATGTGATTAAGAAACAAACAGAAAGTTTAAAGCTGGCAACTCAGGAAGTAAAGAGGAAGTAGGATGGTTGCTGATCGGATGGCGTCGTTGCTCAGTGAACCTCTGCAGGCTGCATCATATCCTCTGCAGCAGCAGCTCACCTGTGTTCTCTGGGATCAAGGTGCTGCAGAGGCAGGCGCATCCAGCCAGACACAGGAAGGTAGCCATGCTCTTCCTCCTCCCGGCCCTGAGCAAACACACACAGAGCAGGCAGCTGGTCAGACAGGAGGCTGCAGGGATTCAGGTTCATTCATTTTATCACAGCTTAGCTTATTAGCATCAAAGCAGAAGCCCAGGAGCCGCTTTACTTCCTGATCTCTGAGGAAGCTGCGGTCAGAAAACCAAACGTTTTTTCCTGGGAGGCGCCAACTTCCTGTTGCTCACCCTGTTTTCATCTCTTCAACACTTATAAACAACTGAAGGGTCAGTAAATGTCTGTAAACACATAAGATGTTTGCTGATAACAAGGCGTGAGTGACGAGTGAAGGTCAGACTGCTGCTTATAGACAGCTTCCTGTTAGAGAGGCAACAGGAATCATATCTACAATCCGTACGTCTAAAGGGGGAAATTATACTGATAAGTGGCCAAAGTTATGCTAGTTCATTATTAAAAAGCACGAGGTCAAAGTCCACCAACCTATAAATGAACTACAGCAAGTTCATTTGGTAAATGAAGCCTCAATCCTCCACAATAGAAGCTCATATTTCCCTCTTTAAAATGTGTGATCATAATATACAGAAAGAAACGTAAAATACTGGATCCTGGATGCAGTGGAGCCTTTATTTAGCCAAATTACACAGAACTTCAGAAACATTCAGGTTCTGCTGAAAAGATCTGGATCCAGAATGATTTCTTGCGTTCCTCATTCAGTAGCAGATATTTCCCAGCTCGGATGCTTTAACTCCATTTACCCTATTTACCCTACCCTTAAAAAACCGGTCTGAGCTCAGTAACTGAGATAACTTATGGTGTGTAAATGGAAAACCGGCTGACCGAACCGAGGGAGCTAGACCCAACCCGGACCGAGCTAAGGCCACAACGGACCGAGCTAGACCCAACGGGACCGAGCTAGGGCCAACGGACCCGAGCTAGACCCAACGGACCCGGCGCTAACTGCAGACCAGTTCAGAGGGTGGGCTGAAGCTGCGGTTTTCCCGGCTTCGGTTCTCCGATAACAAGCATAGCGCATGAGCAGAGCGTCATCTCCGTCTGGCTGCACATAAGCCATTCACACTCCATTCCAGTAGGTGGCGGTAATGCCCCTCCAGAAACAGAAGAACAACTTCTTCTTCAGCTATAAACAACAATCGAAATCTTCTCCGCAACATTTTTTAAAATAATAACACCAAAGTGCAGCAATAATAATCGAAGCACTAACTTTCTAGCAGATGTGGCCAGGCGCCGCCATTTTTGATTTAGTTGATTCCCCTCCTTCTTCGTCTTCTTCTTCTTGTGTTTTATGGCGGTTGGCAAACAACTTTTAGTGCATTACCGCCACCAACTGTGATTTCCTCGTTCAATACTTTGGCAGTAGCTACGCCCAGATGCGTCACTAGGAGGCGAGGAACGAGATAAGCTGATGATGTGTAAAAGCGGTCATCAGAACCGAGCTGGGCCTGGTTAACTGATCCGAGCTCAGATCGGTCTTTTTCACAGGTAGCGTAAATGGGGATCATGTGGCTTTAAATTTAACCTTCATCTGTCCTGCTTTAAAGCTTCATGTGAGGCACTGACTGCAGCTTTAGGAAACGCTCCAGTAAATTTATTTGACTATCTGATAATCTGACTCAGTCAAATGAGGAACACTGACTCAGTTTGTGGGACGGCAGCGCAGGAAGGGAAAAAATAAAACTGTCTGGTCAACTTTTAAGCTCTAAGATTACTATTAATAAATCCTGTGTCTTTATCATCTGATTACAAATATATTTTATTTTGTCAAAGCTATAAAGAATGTCTGATTATCTAGAGAAATAATCAACTTTAGGTTGTAGAAAGATCAGCAGGATTTCCTCCTGCAGGTTGAGGAGGAAATTTTTTGACCAAACAGGAGAGCAGATGTGTCTGAAATTAGGCGAAGCGTCTGAACAACAGAAAAACATTCAAATGATGGAGCTGCTGCTCCAACACGCTGCAGCACGTCAAAGATTAGTTCCACCAATTAAGAATCGAACTAAAGGTGGAAACAACTGAGAGAAAATGAACTTGTGATCAGAACGTTACGATGTGTAGGCAAAATAAATCCTGTCCAGACTGATCCTGATCATGATAAGACTTGAATGAAACATGGTTAGAAGTCAGAGCTGCTCAAGGCTCCAATGAGCAGAGTCTCCTCGGCTGAGCATCATGACCTCTGCTGGTTTTCTGCTTAAGAGATTAGAAGGTTTTCTCTTGTCTCATGCATGAAGCAAAGGCAAGAAGCAAACAACAAACTAAAAGAGCTAAATGTTGGGAAGACTAACGCAGGAAGGAAGGAAGGAAGGAAGGAAGGTTAGTGAAAACATGAAGCTAAAACTTGGAGCTGAGAGGAGGAAACATGCAGGAAGCACAGAGTGTGTGTGTGTGTTCTTCTCACCAGCTCTGGTTGATAAAGTAAATACAGAGGGGATAAGCGGGCAGCTCCACCAGGCCGTACATGGCCACGTTAACGAAGCGGCTCCCCGACGTGTCGCCTGCTCCCAGCGTGAGGCCGTAATACACCAGACTGCACGCGTACCTGCAACACAGAGCAGACGCTAGGGTTAGGTCGGGCAGAGCGACTCCATTAGAGCAGCGTTCCCCTTCAGACAATCCGAAAAAGTTAAACAATCCACCGGACTTTGTTTCCAAGTTTGAACGTTTCTCTTCCATCCAGGAAGCTTTTTCTATTCAAAATGTCAGAAAGGGCGCAGAGTTCCAGGTTTTATAGAGTGGACCAAAAACAAGGCCTTGTTTTTACTGAGAAAACATGCAAATTGACACCTTTTCCTGTCTATGTCTCTGATAGGGGGGAATTAAAGAGAATTGTTGGTCTGGCTGAATAGGCGAGTTGTTAGAAGACCCCGCCTGTTTAGCCAGGCCAACTATTCCCTCTAACCCCCCCTTTCAGAGACATAGAGAGGTATATGGGGCATTGCAGGCTAACAAAGAAGCCGATGCCACGACCCCCATTCCAAAGGGGGACCCGTTCATCCGCTTTCTATATTGCATGTTTTCTAAACTAAAAACCACAGGCTTTGTTAAGGCAAGCTGGATAAAACTCCAAATGGAACTGCTTCTACATTTTGATTGAAAATCTTTCCCATGGAAGAGAAACGCCTTCAAACTTGGAAATAAAGTCCAGTGGATTGATTTTTTTTATTTTTTTTTACTTTATTTAGAATGTTCAATAAGTGATTATAAAATAAAAAATTATTTTATTTCATCTTTTAACTTGAGCATTTAATTATCAAGCATTTTTATTATTTCCATCTCGAATAAAAAGAACATTGCTTGGAATCAAAATAAAAACTAAATAAAATCAGATTTTAAACCTGTATTTATACGACAGGAGCTTCTCTGATTAACTCCCTTATAATAGCATTTAAACTTGATGAATTGGGAGCAAAAATAATTACTAATGTAACTTTGCTTTCATTAAGACAGCTGAGCTGCTTTGTGAAAACCAGCTGATCTCAGGCTGTTCTCTACATGCGGTCTGTTCCTCTGCTTGGTTTGGATGTCAAACCTGAAGGTGAACTCCAACATATAAAAATAACTTATTTTTTGGTTGATGACAGCATGTTTTCATGGACTCCTTGCACTTGCGGACCACTAAGGGTAGAAGTACCCTGCTGGGAACCACTGCATTAGAAGGAGGGGAGCGATGCTGGACAGAACCGAGCTGGACTCCATGTGGGACCGGGAATAATTACTGTATTTCTCTTTTCCTCCATTCTAAAACCTGAATGTGAGAAACTTTTGTTTTCCATTTTGTAGAAAACAACAGTATCACTGCTGGGCGGAGCCTGAAAGCTCATCGTAGCGACGGACTGAGGAGCTGTTTTCCAGAGAGAGTTGGAGCCAGACGCCTGCAGGTTCAAGGTTATTTAATCTCCAGTTTGCTCCAAACTGTAACCTGTTCTGGTCCAGTAGCGAGCAAACCCACCCTGCTCACAGTTAAACATTGGGTGAACTCCCTGGTCTGGAATGAAGGCCACTGACCTCATTTCTTTGGTGATAAGAGCTTTTTTTCCCTGAAACCTGAGCTCCTAATCGCAAACCTTCCAGCTCCAGATGTTTCCTTCAAGGCTGTTTGGTCCCCAGAAGGAAAGCTCCCCACCCAGCAGGATTCATCATCTACTGCCCAATGTGTGTCACATCAGATGATGTCATCTTAGCTGGACGCGCCTTTTGAACGGTTTCATTTTCTCTACTTCATCCTCAGTCTGAGCTCATTTCACTGGAAGCAGGAAAATACAGAATAACAGCCATTTACCCCGATAGAGAAGGTGGCTGAGCGGATACAGAAACAGCTCCTGCTTTCAACCCCACACACACACACACACACACACACACACACACACTTTGCTTCATTCCTTGTTTGTGAAACTAAAACACAGAAGGATCTGAAGGCTGACTGAGGGACATCCGTCCATCATGGGCAGCATCAGAGGAAACTACAGCAACGCTTCTTTCCTTCACACTGCTAAAACTCCTTAAATTAAGTGTATTTACTCTTAATCTGAGCAAGTAAATAAGCTGATTTGCCAATGGAATGAGTATTTTATTCTTAAAATAAGATAATTAGATAATATGCACTTGGACTGAGACAATGCAGTTGTTTTTTTCTTATTTTAAAGGTAAATTGTCTTGTTCTATTGGCAAAATATCTCTTTTACCTCCTTAATTAAAGAAAAAACATTTATTTGAAGAAAAATTTACTTATTGAGATTTACATTTTTTGCAGTTTATATATAAAGCTGACTAAAAGCTTCTCCATTATTAAACTGGCACATTATTGTTTTAGGTTTGTGACACTATATTGGAAAATGGAAAACAGATTTACCTTCACAGCCTCAGAACGGCGAGATTTATGGACAAAAAGTTAACCTGGACATGAAATCATGTTTTTATAAAGTGTTTTTATTGTGTTTGTTGTTGTTGGCATTCATATAAATATTTGATAGATTTTTGATTGGTTTTTGGTATATTTTTAATTTTTCCTGGGAAGAAACCATCAGCTGCCACTGCTTGTAAGTAGAAAACCTTCTTTCAATTTGGGGACAAAATGAAACCATTCAGCTCATTATTATTGTTTTATTTTATTTTTTTTCATTGATTTTATCCACAATGGTTCATGTTAAAAACGTGAATGATAAATATTTTGATCAAAGGCTGTTCATAAGTCTTCACAACTTTTATTGGAGCAGATTCCCTTTGATGAGGTGAAAGTACACCTGGCTCAGTTCCCACTCAAACCTTTGCTGCTTCAACGGTTAAAGTCTGCTATTAGAAAAGGATTTTTTAATTTAGCAAAGTGTTTAATAAGCATAAAGAAAAGTTTTTCTTAATCCGTCATTATAGCAGCTGCAGTGGACAGCAGATATTCCCTGAATATTGTAGGTTTGCATGCAGGCCCGATGACAGTGAAAATATTATGCATTTATTTTTAGTTCTGCATTTCAGGCGGAAATAGATTTGAGCTAAAAGTTAAATATAGTTAGAACAGAACTGAAGTTTTTTAAGAGTCATCTGGTTTGAATTTTCACAAAAGAACAGTTTTTTTTAACTATGGTATATTTTCACACCAGTTGCCCAAAACATAAAAATCCATAGAGACGTAATGATGCTTTTATTTTTCATTAAACCCAAAACACCGAATGAGGCGGAGGTTCTTTAAACGTGAGGCTGTGTTTGCGTTGAGCTGGACGGAGGCAGCGAACGCTGCAGACCCCTGGGGGGGAGACACTCACCACACGTACATGAGCACCATGGTCCTGAGGCGCAGGACAGGATGGAGCACCAGCTGCAGGACTCCGCCCCCGTTCCTCACAGGGCTGCCGGGTTTGGCGGCGCCAACGCGCTGCAGCATCAGGTGGGAGGCTTTGCTGCCGTTCCTCGCCGCCATGTAGAGCAGAACCTCAAATTATAAGAGAGAAAAACAGAAAGAATAAAGCCTGATGAAGCAGATCAGGTTATATGACTGGAAGTGTGGTTTGAAGACATGATGAAGCTCAGGGAACTACGGTGGCCCAGAGGGAAAACAATGCTATCAACATTTGCTCTCTCTCTGTCTCTGCTTCTGTCTCCTTGAACCCCAGTGGGTACTCAGCAGATGGCGCTCACACTGAGCCTGGTTCTGCTGGAGGGTTTCTTCCTGTTCAAAGGGGAGTTTTTCCTCTCCACTGTAAGCTACAAGCATGCTTAGTGTGAGGATTGCTGAAGAAGAGTCAATGAGTCAATGCAATCGGCTGGTTTTCCTTAGATAGAAAACTTTGAATCAATCTGACTGGATGATCACAGTGGGAACTGGAAAGTGACTGAGATGACATGATGTGAATTGGAGCTATAGAAATAAACTGAATAGAATTTTTAAATCTAAATGCTCTCATTTCAATCAGGTTTGGCCCAGATTCAGGGTCTGAAGGCTCACGCCGTACGGAAGAAGGTCATGTTTGTTTATAAACTTCAACCAGCAGGACAGGCGAGGAGCTGCAGACAAACTATGAGGGTCAGAAACCCGAAGCAGAGCAGAGAAGTTTCTGAGCTTCAGCTTTTCTTCCTGATTTTATCAGAGGAAGGAAAAAAGAAACGCTCCAAACTGCAGTCATCGTTCCATCTCTCAGTCGGCCATTTTTCAGAGGTTATGGAGACTGAATCACGGAGAAGGAGGAGAAACTTCTGCCTCCTACATCCTCTGTGAGGAACATTAATAAGTCGACTGTTTCAGATGAGAAAGGAGTCTAAAAATGAGTCACAGACCAACCACGATGGAACCAAACAGGAAGTGATGTCACCAGATTACAGCAAAGGTTTCAGCAACACACCAGGACTGTCGGACCAGAGGGTTGTCAGTGGGAGAGGAGCCATGTTGGCTGTATTTATCACTTCCTCTAACTCAGCTCTTCTCTCACGGCCTAAAAATAACGACCTTCTTGCAGCGGTTTTCTGCAGAGGAAATGATGTCACACAATCGAACGGAAGCGACGGCCATGACGGGTCTGCAGATATGCTTACCTCTTCAGCTCGCTCCGTCTGTCCCTGAGAATACAGCCAGCGAGGGGATTCTGGGAGAGTTCTGCAGGAGCATGCAGAGAGAGGCGTTAATGTGAGGAGCAGAGCTCCGACCTGCAGCTGGTTTGGTTTGATAGAGCTGCTGGTGCTCCTGTAGAAGATGAGGAAGAGCTAGAATGGTTCCTAGAATTTCTAAAAGTAGAATGGGAGGCAGATGTTTTAGTTATCAGGCTCCTCTCCTTTAAAACTTTCCTTTTTGATAAAGCTTCTAGTTAGAGTGGCTCAGGTTATCCTGATCTATCTCTATAGTTCTGCTGCTATGGGCTTAGACTGCTGGAGGACATAGGGACCCCTTTTTCATCATTCTGCTTCATTCTATCTCTATTCTCCCACTCTGCAGAATCTGTTAGTTCAATCTCTAACGTTCTGCTCTCTCTGCTTTTTCTCATAGTAGCTTCAGGAGGTTTCTTCCTGTTCAAAGGGAGTTTTTCCTCTCCACTATCGCTACAAGCATGCTTAGTGTGAGGGATTGCTGAAGGAGTCAATGAGTCGATGCAATCAGCTGGTTTTCCTTAGAGAGAAAGATCTTTTGGATGCAATCTGACTGGATAATCTGGTGAACTGGAAAGTGAGCCTGAGGTGACATGATGTGAATTGGAGCTATAGAAATAGACTGAATAGAATTGAATAGAGTGCTTCTGTCTGAGCTTCTCATATCAAGTCAGCTCAGCTGTTTTTCTCATTTACTGACCTGCATCCTGTTCCTGTTTCTCACATTAGTTCATTTCCTTCAGCCGTAGAAAAGCCGCAGCAGAGATCAGAGTAACCTGTTCACGCCGTTATCCTTCATCTCTTCCTTATTTTGATCTCATTCTCATTCATGCATCTTTTATCTCCTTTATTCGTCTAACCTGCAGCACCTCTGTTGTTTTATATAAACTGATTGAAATCAGCCGAGGGCGGGAGAAGCACTTTGTAATCCCACTGTGATTCAATCCTCCCCTTACAGACAGGAAACAGGGAGAGTTTACGGACGTTTCATCCTCTGCAGCAAACAGTTTAAAGATGTTTAAAAACCCCGAGCTTGTTTTAAGTTAATTTAGGCGTCAATAAACTGTTTCAGAGGAGTGATCATAGCGCTCTGCATCAGCAGTGCTGCGTCTGACTCCCTGCCAGCTCCCAGATCAGCTTCTCTCATTGGTTGATGCGGCGCGTCCAGCAGCTAACACTCCAGCAGCTGCTGATTCTGAAGCTTGTGTTTAAGATGAAGTTAGTTTGACTTAAACTGAAGTGAAACCAGAGCTGCTCCATGAGGAATAAATAAATAATTAATCAGTAACATTTCAACAAAACACTGGAATTGAAATGAATCATTAAAGCTTTGAAAAGGTGTTTGTTTTTCTTTCATGCCTGAGCTTTCCTCTATTTAGTGAGGGAGCAGCAGCGACTGCAGAAGGATCACAAACACCGGCCCACATCTGCATCTTGACCCCATCACAGTCTGCAGACAAGAGTTTTACTCTTACTGCAACAAAAGACGGAAAAGAGGAGGATATAGGAGGAGCTCTAACTCAGATCTGTCCTCTGAAAGCTCCTCTTTCTGCTAAAACGCTCCATTTAAAGTAACGTCCTTATTTCTAACTCTCTAACCTCGGATGATTTTATGGCTCTAAATAAAAAGCTGTGCAGCAGCAGCAGAGTGCGACAGTTTTTCTCTTTTCTCGTGCATGCTCGCAACCCAGTGTAAGTCTGGTGAATTTCAATGGTGAAGTCCTCTGGAAATCTTCAATAATTGTTGTTGATTGCAGATGTGTCTAGTAGTTCCCATTGATTTAGCTGGAAAGCGGGGAGAATGGCGCTAGGCTTTTCGCACCGTTTTTAGGTGTATTTCTTTCTTTCTTTCTTTCTTTCTTTCTTTTCTTTCTTTCTTTCTTTCTTTCTTTCTTTCTTTCTTTCTTTCTTTTCTTTCTTTCTTTCTTTCTTAAGAATTGTGTTAGTTAATCAAGACCACGGGATGAATAGTGACTGTCCCTCCTCCTCCCTCCCTCCCTCCCTCCCTCCTTCGGACCCGTTCTACCTGGACTCGGTCTCTCAGAGGAAGCAGCCATCGGCTCAGAGCTCACCTAAAACACACCATCAATTATCTACGAAGGAATCTTTGCACAAAAAGCAGCTTGTTAGCATGCTAACGCTAGCTCAGCCCCTCTGGCACATTCCTATAATTTAGATTATAACATTTTATCTGGAAAGTAATAAAATGCAGATTATATTTGCAGAATCAAATGTTAGCAGAGCAGACATGGAGCTGCAGCGACTAACACACTCTCTCCCTTTCTGCTAAAGTTGGAAGGACCAACCCCCCCCTAAAGGAAAGGATATCCTCCTTTCCTTTTAGATTAACGTCATTGTTTTTATTTAAAGCTGAAGGTTTACTCACACAGACATCAGGAAGAAGAGGACACCTGAAGAGTTGGCCACCATGGCCAGAGTCCTCCAGGGTCGGATGAAGTATCCCAGAGCTCCGAACAGAGCGATGCCCACGGCGAAGATCATGCTGTTCAGCGTCCCTGCAGAGGCAAACATCTGGGGTTAGGATGGGCGGTCCGGAGTCGGCGGAGAGCCGGTCAGACGCCTGCGTACCGGTCATGGCCCAGTAGGACTTTCCCACATACTCCTGAGTGAGGACGAAGCAGACCAGGCCGATGCCGCCGTTCATCAGGCCCACCAGCAGGCGGGACGCCGCGAACACCTCATAGCTGGGCGCCATGGCGGTGACGTAACCAAAGATCACCTCCAAAAGCAGACCTGAGCAGCAGAGAGATGAAGACGTGAGGAGGAGGTTCAGTCGGCTGGTCTAATGCTACCATCACACCGAACAAACTTTGAGCTAGAGGTGTAAATCACATCCATCATGGCGAATCGATTCAGTATCGACTTCCTGACCCAACGACTCGATTATTTACGATACTCAAGAATACACCACGGTACGATTCGATTGTTTGTTTTTGTTTTTTTCTTCACCTTACAGGCTAGACAATGTTTCAAATTTGAAATAAATCAATGAAAGCTGTAATATAGTTATTATTTTTTATTTTTGAGTAGCACAGACCACGCTTCAATATTGAGCATAAATCAAAAACGTCTGCATCAAGCTCACTGCGACACACTGCTGTAAGAGTATAACCAGGAAGAGAGGGTAGGAGGGCAAAATAGGTTTAGCGCCACCGCAGCAGGGAGAGAATTACGCCCAGGAGCAAATGGATAAAAAGAGACCGGAGGAAAAAAACAACATATATATGATATATTATATATGCATTCATCTGCTCAATGCCTGCAGATGATTGACGCAGCCTATCACGCATCATTGAGATTTATTACTAATTGTAAAGCTCGCACCCATCACTGTGAGCTGTATTCTCGTGTAGGGTGGTCTGCCTTGGCTACACGGAGGCTTTGTCATTGGTATATATTTATATATAAGGCTATTCTTGGTGCGCTTCCATCTTATTTATGTTCACTTCTTATGAAAAAAAGTACTGGTCATTACTCTCTCCGTTCTCAGGCTGTTGTCTTGTTTTCGGTCCCACGTGTCAGTACTGAGCTGGGTAAAAAGGCCTTTGCTTACTCTGCTCCCTTTACATGGAATTTGCTGCAAAATAACATGAAACTTAGTAAATTGGTTCCTTTGAATACTTTTAAGCTGAGAATTAGATGTTTTGAGTTAGACTCCCTCACATGTCAATGTTTTAATTGAAATTTTATTGTAAGTGCATATTTGGCTTTTATGTGTGTGTCTTTTATACGTATGTAATGATGTGATGTAATTTTGATGCCTATCTTGGCCAGGTCTCCCTTGCAAAAGAGATTTTTAATCTCAATGGGTATTACCTGGTTAAATAAAGGATAAATAAATAAAATAAACAACCATTAATTTCACTCTTGGTTGATGCAGCGCGTCCAGTAGGGCTGGGCGATATGAAGAAAATCAAATATCACGATATATTTGGGCTATATCGCATTACACAATATAGATCACAATAACAAAAACAATACAGTGCATAAAATTGCACTGATAAACTAATTCAAACTTTTGGCTTCAAATTCAATTTTAGTTTATTTTAAGCTCAAAGCTTTTCTGCCACATGATGTCTTTGGGTGTCAGTTTTCAACCTTTATCAAGATCCGAGCAACCAAACAAGAAACAAAGCAAAAACACTCAATACTAAATAAAATGCAACATACAATAAATTGACCTTAAATTACAAAAACAAAAGTGGAAACACTGTCCAAATATTAGATCATTATCAGAGCATCTTCAAACTATCAGCACGGATCTTTACCTGCTGGGGACTTTAAAGAAGCACAAAAAGTTATAAATTTGAGAACATTGCCAAGTTTAGAGAAAACCTCTGACCATCACATCACAGGTGTTAGAGAATCTAAACAACATTTAAATAACGTCAATAACAGCGTCTGTGATTTCCCTCCAGCTCTTCCTGTTTCTCTCATATGGGATTGTTTTTCCAGAAGACGAGGCCGACGCCAGCGGCTTCACAGCTGATTTATTGTTTACAACATTCTACATTTTGCAAAGGATGACTTATGGTGGAATAAATTTGTACTGCTGCCTTTTGCTGCAATGGTTTTTGAGGCACGTCTTAGAAATGAGCGTCTTTTGTTCGACGTCCTCAGCGTGAAATCCAAACTGCTGCCGTATGTCGCTGCCCTGAAACACCTGCTGTCGCCATGTTTAGTTTGCCTGTAACTAATCCTTGGGAGGAGGGGTTTATGATGCATTCAGAGTGTGTGGGGAAAATAAAACTCAGTGAAACAGATGCAGACGGCTTAATGTCGTCATGTGAATTTGTACTCGATGTCTGCAAGTCTTTTTAAGTATGGTGCGTGAGAAAACTCGAGATCCAAGGAGTATATTCAATATATCGCCCACCCCTAGCGTCAAGCAGCAAATATTAACTTTTTCCAACTCCAGCAGCTGCGGCTTGTGATGTGCGTCACTCGCCTCAGATGCTCAGAAGCTCATGAGGCGCTGCTCCTGCTGCTCAAAGCGCGTTTGGTTTAAACGTAACATCAGAAGCTATGGAGGGAATTCTGTTCCATTATAGATGCAAGCAAAGAACATTTTCTGCAAATAGAACTTATAAAAAATGCAATCAAGAAATAAAAATTTTAAAAAAGTTTTGAGAGAAACTCAATTTTATTTTTTTATTTTGTTTTTTCAATTATTTTTTTCATATTTTTAAATTTGTTTACGAGTTCTAATTATTCTAATATTTGTAAGGCTGCAACTAATGACTATTTTGCAAAACGATAAATAATTCGATTATTTTTTTTGATTAATAATCGGATAGCCAAAGGTTCATTAACGAGGATTTTTTACTAAACGAAACCAGGCGAAACTTTTTCAATTGAGGAGTTCTGGATAAAACACATTGAGAGATGAAAATGTTTTTTGTTTTTTATCTTAAATGCAAAATGTTTACATTTTTATTATTATTTTATTTATTTATTTTATTATTTTATTTATTATTTTTTTTTACAATTTTGGTATAAGTCCTGCTCTAAGTGTGTCGCTCTGTCAGCTGAAGCCATGATTTATTTATATCCAGTCTATATTCCAGTTAATGATTAATCGATTACTAAATTAGTTGATTATTTCAATAATCTATTAATATTTTGAAATGTTTTTCTTCCAATTTCTGGAGAATTTCTTGCTTTTTTTTTTGCATTTTCCAGATCCCATTTTTTAAAACATTTATAAATTACTGCATGTTGTCCGATGTCAGTATCTAACTTCACTTGCGCCTCTTCTCCTGTTAATACGGTAAAGCCCTGGGGAGCGTCCGGCTCCAGGCTGCGCGTGATCCAAATGAGCCAATGAGCTGTCAGTCTGGGTTGCTGCTGCTGCTACTTTTAGACACAGCAGGCAAACCTGTGGCAAGCCGGGCGATGGGAAAGAAAGGAGAAGACCATGAGAAAAAGAGCAGAGAAAGTGTGGACTGCTGGAAGAACTTCGCGGTGAACTGGTGAAAGAAAGTGAAATGGCTGCTCAAAGATGACCCTGCACATTTAGAGGATGTTTGGCTCAACCTGCTGCTGTGAAGCAGGATTCTCCACCATGAACAGAATCAACAATAAATCTGGATCCAGGCTCAGAATGAGCTCCTTGATATGTGCTTGAGAATGGCTTAGTCTCCGGTTAAACCCAGGTTTAAAACCTTGCAGGGCAGCCTCAAAGCCCACTGCCAACATTAAGACAGAAGAGAGAAAAAAGCTTCAGATGTTATCAGTTCATGTCAAACATCTCAGGAATTTAACAAGCAACCCAACAACCTCAGGGAACGGGAGGAGGAGTCCTAATAAACACACAGCGCCTGCTGTAACCGGCAGCTGCTGTCTGACTGAAGGGAACGGATCTGATCCCTCCTCACCTGTCAGGTAGACGGGTCTCCTTCCAATCTTATCAGAGAGCGGCCCAAAGACGACGTTCCCGACCAGGAGCCCGGTGAAGAACAGCGACCCGGCCAGGCTGACCTTATAGGCCTGCTGTCTGACCAGAACCCACTGGGGAGGAAAGATGGAAACCAGTTAAAGCCTCCCTGCTTCCCATCCTGATGTGGGAACAGCTGCAGGTGTTCTGCTGTCAGACCTCAGTGACGATGGAGTCCGCTTCCTCTGTGAAGGTGACGTGGCTGGACGGACCGTCGGCCGGCTGATCGACCCGGTACTCTGGTGTGTATCCGACCAGAACCACCAGCATGGACTGACAGGCCATGTAGACCTGGAACACAGCAGGAGGGGAAGCCTGTCAGAACCTGCTGAGATGTGGAGCGGCGTCAGATCAGCATAGCTCGTCATTATAGAGCCACCAGTCTATCGATCAACTATGATTCCAACTCTAGATTGAATTACTTTATTTATTTTAGCCCTACTTCCCTAAGTGTTTACTCCACTTGTCAGGCCGCCATTGTAAATAAGAGCTTGTTCTTATTGACTTGCCTGTAAAAATAAACTATTTTCCATTCTGATTATTATTAGAAAATTAAGAGATTTCAAATATAAAAACAGTTAATTCTTCCTAAAAAGCAGGGGTTATAAATAATGTCTATAGAAGAAATATTAATGTTAATGATTACAGGATGTTTTAGTAGGGTCTAACTTGATCCTGCCTCTGGTAAAGGTTAGGCCATTACAAGCCACACTTTTCAGATTATTTGGCAATAATTTCATAATCCATACTGGATCTTAAACTGGTCTGCCAGATAAAATCCCCAAAACGTAAATCCCTTTGTGGTTATGCCAGTCATTCTGTAAGGCATAGTTTCAGAATATAGTAATCCAGGCTTAAAACCGGATTAACTGGGTGGTTTAATAATAAAAAGAACTTTAATCTAAGGTAAAAAACTAACAACAAAAAAGTAGAGGATCTGGATCCATATGGAAACATTACTGCACGTTTCTCAGCAGATTCAATAAAAAACCACCAGGATTTCCTTTTCAATTAAACTAATTAAATAAGTGTTTTGTTAAGATGTTTCCAGTAGATTATAATCTGATACACGTCCTGTAAAGATTTTAAATCCTGTTTTGATCTATATCTTTATAAATCTGTCTGCTAATCGAATGGGAACTGTTCGGATTAATTAAAAAAATAAACAATGACAGGTAAATATAAATAAAACTGTTTTTTTTTTTGTGTGTCATTTTTTAAACTAACGCGGTGTTTTTAGTTAGTATTAAAAGCGTTAAAAGTCTGAAGCGCCACGTAGCATTAGCCGCTGCTAGCCAGCGGACCGTTAGCAGATTCTGCTCGTTTTCTCCTTCCGGTCAGGATTTAAAATGAGACTAACCTGAACCAGGACGAGCGCGGCCACAGCCCGCTTCTGATACGGTCCAAACTCCCCCACGGTGTGAAAAGCTGTCTCTATATCCATACCACCGAGGAGGAACCGGACAGGCTGCTAGCCGAGCTAGCATCGCCCCGAAGAGTCAAGCCGCACGACCAAGATGGTAACCTGCTTCCACTTCCGGGATATTTTATTTCAATTTCATCTAATATTCAACTTCAAGAAACATCACAGCTAAAAGCTATTGTTAACATGTTGACGCTTCAAACAAATTTATTTCTCATTTAGCGCTTTCAGCTGCTTTTAAACCCGAATAGTTTTAAAAAACTACCGAGGTTTCTATACGCTGTTTAGGTTGAGAGTGTGCCCTGCGTTTACTTCCTGGTTCACTTTGAATATACTTTTACTTAAAAGTAGTTTAATTTTGATTTATGTCTAAAAAAAAAAAAAAACTTGTAGAGTTAAGGCTCACACATTTATTGAAAATTGCACTTAAAAAGAATGGGTAAAACATAAATACAGGAGCGTTAAAAAAAAAAGAAAAAAAACTTAAAGGTCAGGGGTGGTTCCGGCAGGTTGTGGTGGTGACGTCATCCGTCTTCTTACAGAGCAAAACAGACAAAATGAAAATATAAAATACACAGAATAGCTCGGGAAGAACATGAAACTCATTGTTAGATAACGTAGAAATATAAATCCAGAGACATTCCTAAAACAATGAAAAACTCTATAGACATTACTTCTTCCAGTGATTTTAAAAAGAGCAACTTAAAAGTATGTTGCATATAAGCAAAAAATATACAGCAAATTAGTACATGCAAGGTTCCTGTCACTGAGGGCGGCTTGATTTCCTAACTCCAACAACTAAGGCACTGTGCGCCTTAAAATTCATACCCAAAAAACAAGGCTTTTTAAAAGCAAAACATGTTAAGATACAAATAATTTACATTGATAATTCATCTCAGGCTGTAATTATCCAAAGATCTCTCTGAGATAACCTTTCCTTATCATCTAAATGTTCATCATTCATCACCAGGCTGGTGGAATTATGCTAAATGCTTGTTTAGAGGAACATACAGCATTCTGTCTTCATAACTTCACCCAAAAGTAATTCAGGACATCCCAGGCGTGCAGAAATTGATAGATTGTGTATAAATACTAAATACCTGCCCAGGGTTGAGCAGATGGCAGCCATAATTAACAAAGGCGCCTTAAAACAAATGTTAATCTCAGTGACCTTCATACAAGCAGCCATGGTGAGAGGTCCATCTGCATGGTTGCAAACACACAATGAGAGAAGCTGGATATATGGGTGAAGGTCTTCACTGTTCATAACAGTTCCGTTGCCATGGTTCCTCTGGGAAGGTTCTGGACAGGAAGCACGTGGAACAGGGATGATGTTCTGATAGATTCAAGATGAGACACATCAGTCCTGTCCCCGCAGTGACGTCACAGTGGTCCAAGCACTGAAACCTTATACCCCCTGAGTTTGTTGAGTTAACGTCTCAGCTTCTCCGTTTCCTGTTTGATCCTTAGGGGGTTGGTTTTGAACCGGAGGGCGAAAACAAAACATCTTGTTTTTCCGCATGTACATAGTAACCCCAACTGCAAGGGCAGCTATTATGAGACCTATAACAATCCCAAAAACAGTCCCCAAGTTGACAGGCTCTGGCTTGTTGAATGGGTTCTCCTCCGGTTTGCTCTCCTTCTCGCTGACTGGATTCTCTGCTTTGCAGGTGAAGGTTTTAAAGCGTCGAGTTTCATCCGTGTTTTCAATATCAATCGTCCTATTTCCCTCCTCCCATTTTCCATTCTCTCCTTTCTTCCAGGAGTACTTGATGGGTCCGGCATCTTTAATCTTTTCACCACACCTCAGTGAGCAGCTCTGGGACTGACTGCTGCAGGTCAGATGCGGTATGACCACAACTTCGCTATCATTGAGGATCCTGATCCATGTAGCTTCAAAGGTGTCAGGAAGAACCCTGTTGTTGATCTCCACCTTGAACTCTCCTTCGTCTGCTTTCATCATGTTGTTCACAGTCAGTATCCCGGTTTCCAGGTTCAGGTCTAACCGACCTTTCAGGTCACCCAGATATTCCAATGCGACAGAATCTTTAATCCATTCAGCTGCTAAGTTCCCTTTATGCTTCCAGGTGATGCTGGTTATCGCATCAGAGAATTTAGGCCTCAGAACCAGAGAACCTCCGGTCTTAAAGTATTTAATCTGGACCTGAGCAGCGGCCAGATGACCCATCAGGAGCAGAACAGCGATGATTATCTTCATAGTGACGATCTGGAGACGATTTACTGGGTAGAAAGCTTCATATCAGGCGTTAATATCGACGTTTGACCGCATAGACGTCCACACCCTGCGAGCTTCCCGACCAAAATAAAATGGCGGCCAGGCGAAGCCTCCTCCCAGCGCGGGCATGAGGGGGGGGTAAGGCAAGTCGTTTTATCACAAAATCAACTTCTTCTGACTATCCGTAATTAGTTTTAAGATATTAAAGAAAAGGTTTTTTTTAGGGAACCCTAAATGTTAATTATCCTGAATGATAATTTAAGATATGTGAAATTATATTATGACTAGTTAAAATAACAATTCAAGATATATTCAGTTAAACTTTGGAGAGTTAAAAAGCATTTTGAGATATCTCACGTCATTTACAGCGTCACACATCCGGACTTACAATCAAGATATCTCAAACGTAATTACTGACAAGCTAAAATTACATTTTTAGATATACGAATAATGAAATATCCTGTCACTACCCGATCCGTTCTGCGCATGCGCTGTCAGTTTATCTGCGCATCCAGATATACATCCGGGTCGTCCTAGATTTAATGTTGTAAAAAATACCTAAATGACGTTTTTCCCTCCCTCAAAATAGTAAACGTACTAAGATACAGTGTGTTAAAGTTTAATAATGTATTGTCTGAGGAAATAAATGCATCAAAATCCTTTCTGTTTTATCACTGTTCTTTTTTTTATTGAAAAATACAGAATATCAATGACAAACTCAACAATATGTCAATAATGAATATTACAAAAAACAAATAAGATCACAACTCCTATTAACTTCAATAAAAATTACAGGCTAGAACAAGGAAGAGAAAAAAAACTAAAATAAATTATTAAGAAGAGGGGACCAACTGAAATTCTTCCATTAAATCAGAAAATTAATTTGCTTTAAGGTTCTGCATCTTTTTCAGACGTCGGTTAAAGGAGGAAAGTTTGCTTTTGAGAGCAGAGAATGAGACGGAGCATTTTGCATAATGACATTTATGGATAAAATATTTGGTTATAATCATCAAAGCATTAACTGAGAATTCCAAATGTTTTTCATTGATATATAAACCAAAATGAATGATTTGTAAGGAATTAAAGCACACATTTATAGATCTAGAAGATAGAAAGATCTGAAGTAGATCCCAGAGGTTTCTTACTTCCTTGCATTCATAAAACAAATAATTAGTAGTTTCCAATTGAGTTCTACAGAAACCAAAATTACAAACATTGAATTTAAATCTCTCTCTTAAGTACTCATTTGTAGGATATGTGTCATTTATTATTTTAAATTGTAATTCTTTATATTTAGGAGGAATTGGGAATTTCCAATAATTTGTCCTAATTTTGGTTATCGTAGATTTGTTAAAATGTTGTAAGAGAAATGTACGTTTAGTTCGACCAGGGTACATATAGAATATTGATTCAAGAACCTATTGGTGCATTTATTATCTCTAATGCTCAATTTGAAGCTTATGGAGTCTTGGAATAGAGGAATTCGATAAACTGTTTTAACTGACATAAGAAGAACATTAGGTATACGACGTAAAACTTTATAGTAAGTTGTTAATGAACAATCACTTCATAAAGTGATATATATATATATATATATATATATATATAGTATATATATATATATATATATATATATATATATATATATATATATATATATATATATATATATATATATAAACTGTAACTGGAGCGTGTAACAAACTTCTGGGATTATTAAAGTATTTCTGATTCTGATTCATGAAGTCTGTTAAAATCCTCCAAACTTCAAATATCACCATTTCCATCCATTAAGTGAGAAATCGTGTTTTATCACTGTTCTCTACGCGACCTGCACCGAAATGGGATGCCACGCTACTTCCGGTGGCTAACTTTTCGGCTGTGGATTTAAAACATAAATCTAGTCTTTTGAGTTTTATGTTTTTGTTTCTGTTAACATTACGGTATATGGTGCGTAATCTAAAATAACGATAACACAAAATGCAGATAAACACGGTTTAATCCGATTTAGCCGGACTGCTCTGAGCATTTCCCATGATGACGTCAGAGAAGCAGTTTGACGCGGAAAATGGAAAAAGCTTAATTGTCTCAATTTTGTCTCACAAAAATCATAAAGCATTTTTTTTTAGATGTGTATTAGTATTCCTTATTGAGTTAATGATAGAAATAAGTAGTTTTAGTAGCATGATTACATTATTGATGGACACCCGGATGTATATCTGTTCGCGCATGTGCAGGACGGATCGGGTAGTGAAAATAGCCCCCTGGTGCTTTCTTTTTTTAGTTTTATTTTCATAAATGCAGAAAACACTTTCAGAAAAGCAGAAACGTATAATTGAGCATATGATATCCATAACAGTTTTCTTTCAGAAAAAGAAACAATAAAAAAGAATGAGAAAGAAAATTAAAATTAAATAAAAAAAACAATAAAACACACACACAGGGGTTTAACTAAAGTATATTGATATCAAGTCTGAAAAGTTTAAGGCCTTATTGTTCTCTAGTAACTTAATCGAGGCATGACAACTTTTAATATCATTTTGGAATGCTTGAAAATTTGGAAAAACTTTAAAAAATCTGCATTTGTGGATAAAGAATTTTCCCATAATGAAAATAATATTACATAAAAATTCAAAATTTTTATCATGAAAAGTAATGCCAAATTTAACTCCTTTATTTTCAAAATTAGGAATCACATTTTTCGTTGATAGCCGATCATAAATTTTGTCCCAAAAATGAAAAGTAATGCCAAATTTAACTCCTTTATATTAAAAATTAGGAATCACATTTTTCGTTGATAGCCAATCATAAATTTTGTCCCAAAAATACTTAACCAAACAACAATTGTAAAAAAGATGTTCTTGTGTTTCTAGATCTTTCTGACAAAAGTTACATTAACATCAAATTTAAATCTTAATAACTTAATAACTCTGCACAGGGATATATATTATTTATAGTTTTAAAATGAACTTCTTTAATCTTTGGTAGGAAATTTAAAAATCTGGTTCTGACCTAAAGAACTTCCATCTCTGAAAACACGTTTAAAGATAAGTTCCTCTTAACTGGGAGAGAAAAAATCGTGTTGTTTATGTTCTCTTATCATTTTCTTATTAAATGTGAGATCCGTAAAATCGTAATTATCTATAAGAAGAGTGGGAAAGATGGGTGTTACATCACAATATTGAATCATTCCTTTGACCAAATTTATCATGGTTGCAGGAATCGCCCTATCAAAGATAGAAATAGTTTCCGTGGACAATCTAAATTATATTTTCTTTTTTCAGAATATCCCCCTTTGTGTCCATAAGATGTAAAATGGCCCAGATACCTTCTTCCTCCCATTCTCTGTAATATAGAGATTTTCTCTTTATACAAAAATTTGTTATTCCAAATAAACATATAATGTGCTTGTGTAACATTTTTCAATACTTTAGAACTGGTGTGGTATTCTGATAATTAAATCCGTACTTTGACAGGATCAATATTACATCTTAAGAGAAATTTTATTCCTCCAATTTTAAACCATAAACCATTTTAATTTCATTACAGCATCCATTACTTCAAAATAGCCCCCTATTGATGTCACTGAGCTGTCCAGGTGCTCAGATCTGCTCCAGTCCCCTTTATTATTATTATTTTATTATTTTAACTATTATTATTGTTCCCTCTCTGTTTATGTTTGGTTTTCTTCCGTATTAAGATATGCTTTAAATGAACGTCCTGTGAATGCAATTAATGCTGTTCTGTACTGGTACCTGGTACCTAAACTGGTTAAATAAAGATTTTTGGAAGAAAAAAAAAGATCTGCTCGGGTCCTGCTTCCTGCCGATGACGTTACGCTACATGATTGGCTGAACGTTTCCACATGATGTAAGGGATTGTGGTTTCCCAGACAACGATAATAACATCACACAGTATTGATGTGCTGAGTATAAACATAAAGGGGGAGAGCTGGGTATTATGGAATAATGTATAAAATAATGAGATAGTATCTCAAATTAATGAGATATGATCTCCTTAAATGAGATAACTTAAAATAATGAGATAGAATCATTATTTTGGTATACTATCTCATTATAATGAGATATTAATTTAAAAAAAGAAATTAAAAGGACTGAGGTTGAATTTTAGGTCATGCATGCGCATCTAAACAATGGGAAATATCAGCCCTATTTCTTCACAGATCTTATTTCTCTTTCAGCAGCTCCTCCGCTCTGTGGATGAAGGACACAATCCTTCTTTAGGTTAACATTAAACATTTCAGCATGTGCTGTAATATTTCACTTGCAGAATGGTAGGCTTCAATCCATCTTGAAAACATATCTACATCACCAAGCAACATTTCTTTCCTTCACATTAAGGTTAGTTCAATAAAATCTATCATAAGATGTTAGAATGAAATCAACTGGTTTTGTGGCTCCGTCATTTTCTGTCCTAGAAATGTTGTGACACACAAAGATTAGGCAATCTTCACAAAACTCTGTTGCTGTTTGAGAAAAATGAACACTAGTCTAAAATGATTCAAGAGGTCTTGAAGGTGTGGAGAGTTGATTTTATGATTAAACAGCTTGCCATACTGGAAAGTCTTCCAAGCTTTACTTAACTGCTACGTAACGGTCACATGACTTCAAGTAAACGGGCTGATCCGATTGTCATTAGAATATGGAGAATAACGAGTTAAAACAATTAATAATCTGCAAATATGCAGAGATTAGCACAATAAATGGTGAAGTAAAAAAAATAATATAAACTTTACATAAATAATGTTATGAGGATGTTCTACACGATCACTTTAGTGAAAGGAGGATTATTTGAAATCAGAAATTCCCACCTAGATGGACAGATCTGCTGAAAAGACTCCTGTTTCTACAGTGTTGATATTTTCTGCTTATATTGAAGGTCAGGTTCACACAAAATTAACAAGAAATATTGGCACTAGAGTTATTTTAAACGGCTCTAACTTCACTTACCCTCTGGTTTCAATCTAGTATTGAAAAACAGAATTGGAAAGCTGTTTGTTCAATTCTATTCAGTTTATTTCTATGGTTCCAATTCACATCATGTTCAACCAGATCATCCAGTCAGATTGATTCAAAGTTTTCTAAGGAAAACCAGCTGATTGCATCGACTCATTGACTTCTTCAGCAATCCTCACACTAAGCATGCTTGTAGCTTTACAGTGGAGAGGAAAAACTCCCTTTGAACAGGAAGAAACCTCCAGCAGAACCAGGCTCAGTGTGAGCCGCCATCTGCTGAGTGACCCACTGGGGTTCAAGGAGACAAATCAGATGATAGAAGCCTGAAGATTATCCACTAACTGGAAATTAGTCCGCTTGGATGTTTAAATGTGTGTTTAATTAGCAAGGAAAATCTGGTCCGTCTTCAGTTATTTACTTGAAAAATCCAGAAGCTTTGCTCCTTAATTTTCCTGTTGGTAAAATGTGACCCTGAACTGGTCCTGGCTGCTGCTGACCCTATGAAACATTTCTGGGTCTGAGCCTGGCTCTTAAGAGACTACTATAAATGCATTTAATAAGGATGTTAGTTTATGTAAAATTCTCCTTTTTTTTAAATGGAGAGAATTGTTGCAAAACTATTTAATAAAAAGACTAACATCTTTCCTTTTCATTGCCCAATTTGCAGAATAACATTCAGTCTCCTTGATCTTAAAGCATTAAAATGACAGAAAAACAGTAAACCTTAAAAGATTGCTCTCTAGGACATTTTACACACAAAAAAATGACAAAATGTTTTATTATACACATCAATAAACAACTTAAAAGGACTCAAAAAAAAAATATCAATTATATTGATAACTGTAGTTCTGCACTCCGCCAGCAGGTGGCGACATGTTCACATGAAACTTCATGAAATGTGTGGTTTTCCTCTAACCTGAGAAACATTGATGAGATTTCTACTTAAAATAAACCCTGGCAGCGTTTGGATCAGTCATCAAAACAGCAACATTTCATGTAAAAACTACTTTTCTGATATTTTAGAAAAAAGAAAAACAAATAAAAGCTGAACATGACGTTATAGCAAAGAGGTGGAAACGGAAAACAGGAAATACTAAAAACAGGAAAAGACAAGAAAGGAATGAAGTACGGAAGGAAGGAAATGAAGGACGCAAGCTGATGCAAAAACACGTCTGTACAAAGGGCTTAACCTCAGTTACCATGGTAACAGACCCAGATTCCTAAACCAGAACCAAATTGTAGATTATTTCAACTTTAAAGTCGCTTGGTTTGGATTTAATATTTTATTCCACAAACAAACAAAAAGGTATAAAAACAGGCAGATATCTTTATTGGACACATAAAATATTAAAAGACGAAGCGGTGGGAGAACAGCTGAGCTAGTTCTGGCAGCGCAGCGGCAGCCTGGACTTCTGAGGAGTGGCCTGGCCTTCGTTCTCCGCCACCTTTGACCTGTTGGCCGCCTTCGGCTCCTTCTTCCCGCCTTTCTTCTGCTGTTTAAGGACAAACAAACCCAGATTACGGCGAAGCGGTTTGGGTCAGATCCAGATCCGAGCGGCCGGACTCTGAGCTCACCTTGAAGAAGGGAACGCGGTGGCTCTCGTTGAAGACCAGGTTCTCGTCGATGAAGGACGGCTCCGTAGCCAGGCTTTCGTTGCAGGTGCTGAGGTCGTCCTCCAGGGAATCCTGCAGAGGAAAAGCGGATCAGATCTCCCCCCGGCAAACCGCAGCCCCTCAGACCGCAGGCAGTGTTCGCACTCACATGGTCACCCAGGCTCTGCTTGTCGTCTTCCTCTGGAGTTTCCTCCTCTTCCTCCCTCTGCTGCTCCTCCAAGGCGGCCTGCAGCTCCTCCTGCTGCCTCCTCAGGGCCTCCAGCAGCTCGCTGCGGCTCCGTGTCTTGTTTAGGTGTCTGGGATAAACGAACTCCCGGCGCTGGGGGGTCAGACCTGCAGGTGACGGCAGGAAGGAGGTCAAAGGTCATCCCGTTTATTAGGGCGGGTTCTGACGTCTCTGCTGCTCACCGGTGGGAACGTCCTGCTTCAGCTCCTCCTGCAGGAAGCTGTGAACCAGCCGCTGGCTCTCCTCCACCTGCTCCTCCAGCTCCGCCCGCTGCCGTTCCAGAACCGTCCGGTCTGAGCAGGTCTGCTCCTGCAGGGCCGTCAGCGCCTGCTTGGACTCCTCCTGCCGGGCGCGTATCTCTCTCTGGGCTGTCTGCAGCTGCTCGGCGCAGCGCGTCTCCACCCTCTGATCAGACGTCAGTGTTTAAAGGAAGGCTGGGAGGTTTGGAGGAAAAGCAGGAGTCGTCTCTACCTGACAGAGGCTCTGAGCGTCTCCTGAAATCTCCTCCATCCGGCTCAGCTGATCCTGGGCTCGGCTGACGGCGTGTTCTCTGGTTCTGAGGGTCCACTGCATGTCCCGCTCCACCAGTCCTGCAGTCAAACATGAGCGCTGTCACATATGGACGTACGGCGAGGTCTCCCCGGAGCGGTGGGAACCCTACCTGACACCTTGCTGTGGAGGTCCAAACTGTAGCCGTCCACCTCCTCCAGCAGCTTCTGGTTCTCCTCGGCCGTCTGACAGAGGGAGGAGGAGGTGGAGCTCAGCAGGTCTGCCTGGGAGGAGGTCCGACTCTCCGCTGAGCTGCAGCGGCTGAAAGCGGAGCAAACAGACGGCGATCAGAGGAGGAGCTCAGGTTTGCAGACGGAGGATGAAGGGTCATCGTCTCACCTGCTGATGCTCGCCTGCAGATCCTGAGCAGGAGGCTGCAGAGCGCTGGCGGCCGAATGCAGAGCGGCGTAGTCCTGCTGCGTCTCCATGGCGAGCAGGTTCAGCTGGTCCTGGAGGCACTGGATGGTCTGCTTCATACCCTGACAACATGACCGCACCACGACTGATTTACTGCTAACGATACTACACTTCTTTTTTGTATCTATGCTTCTTTTTCTATGTCTGCTTCTGTCTCCTTGAACCCCATAGTGGGCTCAGCAGATGGCCGCTCACACTGGAGCCTCAAACTCTCTGCTGGAGGTTTCTTCCTGTTCAAAGGGAGTTTTTCCCTTCCACTGTAAGCTACAAGCATGCTTAGTGTGAGGGATTGCTGAAGAGTCGGATGAGTCGATGTAATCAGCTGGTTTTCCTTAGATAATGAAAACTTTGAATCAATCTGACTGGATGATCTGCTTGAACTGGAAAGTGACCTGAGATGACATGATGGGAATTGGAGCTATGTAGAAATAAACTGAATAGAATTGAACAGCAGCTTTGACCTTTAGTGCCCCCGATTCATTTATTACAAAGGTTTATGCAGAAATGAGTAACTAATTTAATGCTTTTAATGCTCTTTGAAATTATTTTAATGCCATCAACAAATTCCAATGAAAATAATCTGCATTTTAAAGTTAATGGAGAAGATTTTAAGACAGACCGACTAATGAAATGAAACTTAACTGGAGACATTTCAATATAGTCATGCTTTTAGCTAGCAATGCGCAGAGGTGTAGGTTTCTAAGCCCTGTTTCTGGGATGTACAGCTTTGGTTAGTTTGCTCAAATGTTCAATATTTCACAAGCAGCAGCTGCTGGAGTTTTATCTGCTGGACTGGCGCCTCATCAACCAATGAGAGAAGCTGATCTGGGAGCTGGCAGGGAGTCAGGCAGCAGCACTGCTGATGCAGGCGCTATGATCACTCCTCTGAAACAGTTTATTAGCAGCCTAATTAGCTTCAAATGTAGAAACCTGCCCGGCAGAATATGTTGGCTTTTATTATCCTGCAGTTTGTAGCACAGACCTGAAAAACGCTAACAATTTTTTTTTATACTGAATGATGCTGAATTTATTAAATCACAGCAAACGTATTAGTTTTAGTTATAAATAATGACCTATTGATCATTCTTTGCTAAGTGAACTTTTCCTTTAAATACATTTTTACAAACGCGGAAAAATCCTTGGTAATCTTTACCATCGACAGGATGCAGCTATGTCCTGGATTCCATATTTTCCAGCCCAGAAATTAGCATTTCACTCCCCGTTATTAATAGTCTTTAGATAATAATTACATTCTGACTTTTTCATTTATTGGGGGAATAATAATGAACAGTCAGATAAACACAAATCAAATGAACATTTTGCCAAATAAAAAACTCGCCATCAGAGCCAGCAGTACTTCGCAGACGGCCCGACGCTGGCCCTGGCCGCCGCTGCAGACGGGCCGCCGTTAGCCCTGGCTGCTGTTGACCTAGAAGTTCTGCTGGTTGCCGCGGTCCTCTAAGCATGAAGCCCTTTTTTTTTAAATTCTGTATTAAATCAGAGTAAATATTTCCATGCCGTTTAAGCTTTAATTATAATATTCTAAGCCTCAAATTATCTTAAAAGCGTAATTTTATTGAACAGCAGCAACAGAAGGGAACTTTTTTATCTTAAAACTCTGAGCTCTGTGGCGCTAACCTGGAAGCTTCTAACTGCAGTGCATGCTGGGACAGCTGTCTGTCTGGAGAACGGACCAGTCTGCTCTGATGCATGCTGGGTAAAGAGGGAGGGGCCAGAACAACATCCGGGGATTTTATCCGTTCTCGGTCTTTGCGTGAATTAGAACAGTTCTAGGGCTGAGGCTGATGATGTTTCACGAGAACGCACAAGAACACATAGTGAGAAACGGCCTAAAGCTTTTCCACCTGAGTTCTGCATAGAGCGTATCAACAAAAATTTGTTTTTTATTGTCATAAATTCTAAATATTTATACACTTTTACAATAATTAAATAATAGCTGCTGTAAGAGCGCCGCTCCGCTAAAGGCCCGTTAAGAGTCTCTCTAATCCAGCATGCTAAAATCAGACGAGGATTATTTGATTAATCAGGATTAATCTCATCGTTTCAGGCCTAATCTAAACATCTAGATTCTCCTCACCTTCTGGTGTTTGTCCTGCGCCCGTTGGATCTCCTCCTTCAGCTTCTCCTGCTCAGTCTGGAGCGCGCTCAGACAGTCCACAGCAGACTGCCGCATCGCCGCCAGCTCCAGAACCAGACCGCTGAAGAACGCCGCCGTCTCCTTCATGGCCTGAGTGGGTGGGGGGGGGACAGTCAGGCTCTAGCTCACCGGGGAGAGGGGCGTTTAAAGGTTGAGGTTTGGACTCACCTGGTCGGCCACGGCGCGCTGCTTCTCCACCGAGGACTTCAGAGCGTCGCTGAGCTCTTTGACGGCTGACAGACCCAGCAGAGTCTGAGAGGACAGAACCTCCATCGCCTCCTGATGCTCCTCCTGAACCAAGCAGAACCCTCGGTTAGTGGGAAGCAGACGTCTACTGGGCAGGAGGCGTAAAGCAGAACATCCTGAGGCTGATGGATGCTCTTCCTCCCATCAGGGAGCTTCTCACCAGCAGCTGCAGCACCTCCTCCTTGCTCTCCTGACTCAGAGCCTCCTGCTGCTTCATCTTCTCCACGCAACGAGCCACGCCGTCGGCCACCAGCGCCTGGACTCCCGCGAACGTCTCCACGGTGCTGAGGGCGCCAGCCAAGCTCTCGTTCTTCACCAACGAACCGTCTGAACAGAAGAGATAAGCGGTGTTGAGGAGCAGGGCCGGGCGGCTCCTGGCAAACTCTGCGGGCTCCTCCTACCGAATGCGTGGGAGTAGCTGCAGAGTGCGTGCTCCTGCTTGGCCCCTGCTGCTGGATGCTGGCGGTGCATGCCTGCTGAAGGCCCGTCGATCCTCTGGTGAAGCTCTGCTGGATCTCCCATGTTGTATACCTGCAGAGAGGAACAGGACGAAGCGGTCGGTTCTAGAACTGGATCGGGAACAACTCCGGCACTGTTTTGTGGGTCATAATTTGGTACCAAGAACCACCAGGCAGGATTTCCCAGCTTAAAGGCCAGTTCATTCAAGACTTTTTTAATGCAGCGATAAAAGTGAAGCCCAAATTCACAAAACACCTGAAAATCTGAAAAGCTTCCCATACACAGGAAGAAAGCTAAAACACACAAAATGACAGATATATTTGAACAATTATTTTAACTGAATTCACAAAACTTTGTTTTAGCAGGGGAACAAAACAGATCAGTTTTAAGCCCTAACATAACCAGTGCTAAGTCTTTTTGCATCTATTTTTTCTTTGTATATGGTTTTCTTAGTATGTTTGATTTGGTGATAGAATTAGATTGCAGAGACAAAGGTGGAACTAAACTGAGAAATGCCGGCTGTTTCTCTGTAAAATTCCATTTTTGACGCTTTGTGTTTACGTTGCCGCGTAATGCGGCTCCACATATTAATTCCCATCGGATTTCTGAGCTTGAATGACTTCTTGCTTGCATAAATCCACTGAGCCTCATGTCTGTTCCCTGGGTTTTAGCCATGGAGGAAACTCTTGGCTGGAGGCGATTTTGGTTACATTTACACTTGATCATGATGTTTCTAGATAAAAAGCTAATGGAGCATCTTCCAAATGTCCCGGCAGCAACAACGCTTTATTGGTTCCTCTATCGGGACGGTACGGAGCCCCCTAGGGGACAGTGGGATTTTTTTTTCTTTTGCGTTCCCTCGCTAAAGTATTTTTCCAAACCAGCTGTTGTAGTGCGATCACCAGGAGCCCCTTGGTGTGTTCGGTGATTTTGGAGTCTCTGCACTTTATGGCTGGGTGGAGTTATTAATTTTTATTTGCAACGTTTTGCTGTTTTACCATTTGCAGGCGGTCCCTAACCACTTGCCTGGCTGCATAGAGATCAATGTGATACGTAGCTCGGAGAACGGCTCGTTTTTCTCGAAAATAGCGCTTTTTGGTTCTTGTAATACGTAGTCTGTGCTATCAGGACATGAAAGAGGCGCCATTTGTGTTTCAACAACAAAATTCTTGATCCCTGAAGTCGAATCTGTGAATATCTTTCTAACTTTACCAAAGTAAGGTTTTGCGAGGGAGGCATAAAAGAAAAAAAAATTCCCAATGTCCCCTAGGGGGCTCCGTGGGACAAGAACCAATAATGGCGAGCATAAAAAAATAAAAAATTGCAATTTTAATGTTTCATTTATATTGCAAAAATAAATGCATCAATAAAAATAATCCTATTTATGATGTTTTAAAATTAAGACCAGCGAAAGACTGATTTAAGACATTTTAATACCAATTAAAGGCCTTAATTTTTATTTTGAAAAATTCAATGCCTTTTTAAGACTTTTTAAGGACCTGTGGGAACCCTGCAGAGAGGAACCCTACGGGGAGCTACTGGTCTCTCTGTTCCTCATCGTTCCAACAGAATAACAACAAGCTGCTTCACTTTATCCAACCTTTAAAGTTTCAGGAATCACTTTGAAAAACTCCTTTTTTTTTTTTATAATGTTAAAAA
Source organism: Cyprinodon brontotheroides (assembly GCA_018398635.1). NCBI lineage: Eukaryota > Metazoa > Chordata > Actinopteri > Cyprinodontiformes > Cyprinodontidae > Cyprinodon > Cyprinodon brontotheroides. Next base: position 1,473,007 of record JAGKQL010000052.1, read on the forward strand.
CAATTATTTTTTCTAAACAAAAACCAGGATTTGTTGGACTGTTTTATAAAACCTGGAACTCCATTTCTAACATTTTGAATTGAAAAAGGGAAGAGAAACATTTTCAAACTTGGAAACAAAGTCCAGCTGATTTATTTTTAACGTTTTTGTTCCAGAAAGTCTTCGCTGCCGTTAGCCTCATGGACCATCATTCCAGATGTTTGTCAGTCTAAAAATAATCCCTTCATGCTGCAGAGAAGCTCCAGGTCGACCATGACCACCAAGTAGAAGGTTACAGGTCTAAGCCGGCTGTATGTAAATATCTGAGCCTGCTTTGATCAGAGATCAATGGATGAATCTAAAGCATGAAGCAACTGTGAGGAGGAAAAAGCGACCAGCTGAGCTGAGCTTCTGAAACCTGGCTGCTAGAAGGACCACCTGACCTTCTTCTTGCGCTCCAGCTTCTCATGGAGTCCCGTCACGTCGCTGGTGCTTTCGTCCACCGTGCTCAGCAGCTGCAGGAGGAGAGCAGACGTCAGTCGGAGGCTGAAGAACGTTGAAGGTTTGAGCTACAGGTCAGAACGCGGCTGACCGCCGCCTCCCGTGTGAGGGTCTGTACCTGCCCGGCGGTGTTGTACAGAGATTCGTGGACCGAGCTGAGCTCCGAGCAGATGAACTCCTCCTGGACCAGCTTCTCTTTGGTCTTCTCCAGATGTTTGCTGGTCTCCTCCAGCCTGAAACCAGGCAGATTAATGACCTGGACCTGCAGAGTTAACAGCTGGAACAGACCATCAGGAGATTCTACCTCTGCTGCTTCTCCTCCAGATCCACGGCACGCTGCTCCAGCTGGTTCTTGCTGTCCACGAACAGATCGTTCACCTGCAGAGAGGAGCAGACCTCAACCTTCTGCCAACTCATCCTGAAGGAACCTTCCAGCACGACTAGATCCAAGTCATCAGGAGGACATCAGAGTTAAAGTTCAGCTCCAGACGCTTTAGACATTTAAATACTTAAATCATTGTCAGCAGCTCAGAGAATCTCGATAAAAGCTCCGCCTCCTCATCTGCAGGTTTCTGAGGGACAACCCTCCAGGAGGGGGAGAAGGGGGGCAAATACCTTCTTCAGCTCCTCCTCCATGATGGCAATCTTGTCCACGTACTCGGCGATCTGCTCCTCGTGAGCCGTGATCTGCTTCATCATGTTCCTGCGGAGCACAAGCAGCAGGTCAGACCCGACGGCTCGCTGCGGACTCCTCCTGACCCGAGGTCCGCCATGACAGCTGAAGGCCGCAGGCTGAACCAATCAGGAGGAAAGGAATCCATTTCCGCTTTAATATCTGAGCTTCCATCGTGTTTCTGCTCATATTTTATGAATAAGAGGAGCTTAAATCCTTCAGGTCAATAAATAAAAACAAACCAGCATAGTTTCCCAGTAAAGATCAATATCTACAGGTTTCTTTACTGGGACGTCCAAGAGGTGTCCCAAAAAAATAAATAAAAAAAGTGTAATTATGTGAGCAAATATGTGCCATATAAAATAATCTGACTTCAGATGTTATTTCTGTTTATTTTTTTCTGATATTTTAAATCATTCAAAGGAAGCTCCACTCTCTATTGAGTATAAAACGTTTCTCCCATTAACCTTCCACCCCCCAGGTTCTCAGAGAACCCTAATTAGAAGCATCAAACACTCAGGGAATAAACAATGAACAGTGGAGAACCTTCCCAGGACCCCGCTGACCTAAAGCGTCTAAAACCAGCTGGATTATTTGGATCCATTCTTCACTTCACTGAAATCATTGGAAAACCGCCTCAGCTGAAGTTAGACCTGAACAACCAGGGAGAAGACTTTTTAATCTATAATCCAATTTTCCCCCCATGTGACACTGCCTGAATATAGAGAGGCTCAGACTAGGCAGGGTGAGCAGATCTGCACATGAAAAGATATAAAATAAAATAAAAACCAACAAATTCTATAAAACAAAGTTCTACTTAACGAGTCTGTGCAGCTTCTAGAACCAGAACATTATTTTTTATATCTTTTCCAGGGCTCGATGTTAACCATCGCCTGATCTCCCGATGCAAGTAGGATCACTCCTTTATCCGTTTTCTGTCCTCCCATCATGGGAAAGGTTTCTATTTTAATCTTTCATCGTTTTTGCTCCAGTCTGTCCTGCTTACTAGAAACTCGACGCCTGACTCCAAACTGACTCTTTCTCTGTGAGATTAACAGATTTTATTTGTTTTTTTTCCCCCAAAGCGGATGCGTTTTACTTTAACCGCGTCTCTCTTCCTGTCAGACCCATGAAACTGCTGCTGAATTGCTGCATAGTCCAACTAAAACAGACCTGGGATCTATCTCAGTCGCAGCTATGCTGCCCCCTGCAGGAGATCATGTCAGGTGCGATCACCATTGACTTTCAGTTAGCGCTAAACGCCACGACCTCATCCAACCTTTCTGCGGGATCAGATTCGGTGTGACTGCAGAAACCTGTGAAGGAGTGAAATCTTCTGGCATCAGAGAATCGGTGGGATAATCTAAACTCACTCGTAGTTTTCTGAGGACAGATAAACTCCGTTTCGATCTCGAGTTGCAGCCAAGTCCCGTTTCAGACGCTCAATCTCCTCGGTGTATTCCTGAGCAGAAAGAAAAAAAAAACGAATGAGCCCAGATGAACTAAACATGTGAACCAAACTCAGGAAAAGCAAACATCCTGGAGGCCTACAGGGGGCGCTGTAAAAGGCTGACCTTGATGAGGGTCCTCTTGGTGAGCTTCTGGTTGACCTCCGGCTTGTTCATGATGTTCTTGGCCCTGCAGGCGTACTCCAGCGTGCTCAGGGTCTCCTGCAGGCAGGAAGACGGTCAGAACATCTCAGACTCCTACTGGACCCGGATCCAGTTGGATTCAGGATCTTACCTCCAGGTTGCTGGAAGAAGGCGACACCGTGGCGATGATGGAGGTTTTAGTCCGGCCTCCCAGCGAGTCCTGGAGGATTCGGGTCAGTTTGGACTCTCTGTGGGAGAACAGAACCAGACAGGCGCCTTAAAAACCCGGCATGAAGAAACGGATCAGGATCGGTTTCAGCCGTTCGGAATCTAAAGGTGTGACAAAATAATCGACGTGATGATGATGCATCATTGATTCTAATTTAAAGGTGATCTACTGCATGAAGCTGGCTAACACCGCGCTTGAGCCGTACGCCACCAGTCCAGTTATATCGTAAAAAATGAATAAATAAAATTGCATGAATGGCGTGGCCGAACATCAGCCAAAACAAGTGTAATACCACTTCCAGTCCAGTAGAATGATCGCTGCAAATGTGCGGGGACGCGACGCTGCCTTTGCAGTGCACAAAGCATTTCGCTCATCCGCCCAAACCGAAAGGATACTGTTGCCGAGTCGTATTCAAAAAACAAAACCCAAATTGGAGCCGAGAAAATATGTGCAATGCATCGACCAGGAGTATTCGTGAATGTGCTCAAGATCCATACGGTTAATGCATCGTGATAGGAGATTATTGTAGTGCGGCATCGGTTGTTGGCCTGTGAATCGTGATTTAAAATCGAATCGTGACTTCTTTACAGCAATACCCACCCCTAGTTGGCGATCCGGTCTAATTCAGTCCAGCAGGAACCAAACATGGAATAACTGGCAGCTTTAAAGGAAAAGTTCAGTTCCAGCCGCATCAAGTGATTGCTCGTGTTTCTAATTATAGTCTTCCAGGAATCTTCAATGGGTGAAGTCCTCCAAACCCTCACACCGTTACCGTATGCCCAGTCCACTGACGGGAACCCACCCGCCTCGCCAAAGATGCAGTATCTTTCGCTTGCGCCCCATCATCATCATCATCACGCCTTTACTGATTAGCTGCCCTTTAGGTATGTATAAATAATAATGACGTTTCTTTGCTGATTTTCCTTCAAAAGAAAAATCCATTTAAATAAAATAAAGCCTCCA
>JAGKQL010000052.1:1479757-1516945 GCA_018398635.1 Cyprinodon brontotheroides
GATTATTCTAAACTATTGGTAGAATAATTAAAACCAGGTCTGGGATTAGGGACACTTTAATAAATGAAGATTTTAACACTTTTTTTTTTTTAGACCTGGTTTTAATTATTCTGCAATGCTTTTGTCTCAAAGGTGATTTTAACAACACACGCAAAGCGGCCCAGCTGTAAACTACCAATCAATTAGGACAATTCACTGGCTGAGACAAGTTCATTGGTAGAATACCAAAACGTCTGGGACACAGGGACACTTTTAAATGAAGATTTTAGTCTTTAATCTGGCCTTAACTTCCTGCCCTTATTAAAGATCTGAACCTCCGCCCAGCCTTGGGAACAACTGGGTCCGTGATTAGAGAGGCTCCAGGTGTTGAAGTTTAGGGATCTACTCCACCGAAAAGTATGGATGGTTAAAATGTTAAAATTCCCTACCATAAGTTTCAGAAATCTAAGACTTTGTTTTTATTGTTCTGCCAATAGTTTAGAATAATCTAATCCAGATTAGATGTGTCTAGGTGTTGTAGCTTTTTAATTAGAGTAGATTAAAGCTGCTAAAGGTGAGAAAAAGCCCTTTACTCATGTCTTGAATCGGAGGCCAACTTCAGCTCGGTTAACCAGAGCGGGTCTCTTACCTGCAGCGGACCACCACCTGGATGTTCCGGCCCTTCTCCTCTCGCCTCCCTCCGGTCCCGTTGTTAGAAGCCATGATGGCCGCAGAGAGAAGCTGTGGAAGCCGTTAAACCTCCGGTTAGAACTAAGACTAGTTTAGAGCAGCAGACTAGTTTATCACAGCAGACTATTTTAGAACAGCAGACTAGTTTAGAACAGCAGACTAGTTTAACACAGCAGAATAAAGAGCGTTTAAATTGGAATAAATCGCCATTTTAAAACTACCGGTAGAGATTAGCGTCATGAAATACCGAATCTGACCCAGAATAACTCACCGAATCTCGGTCTGTTCTTCCCGGGTTTAATGAAAATCTCGCGTAATTTCCCAACAGTTTAAATAAGTGAATTTTATTATTAAAAAGATGTTTTAAAGTTCCTCCTCTGCAGAAACAGAAGCCTCCTCTGGCGCTCAGGAGGAAACTCTTTCAAACTCTACTTTTAAACTTCAACCCTCCAATAGCCGCCAGCGCGTTAAGCGCGTTCCGCAACAAAACACCCGATTGGTCAGAATTGACTAGTGACGCTGTCGCCGCGGAGCATCACGGGAGAATTTCCCGGACGCTGATAGGATTAATGATTACCACTAGATGGCGACATTATTCTGAAAACATTTCATTTTATTTCGTTTGTGTTTGATTTAAACCTAAAACAGAAAAAAAAAATAAAGACAGCAAAAGTATTTAGCTGAATGGTTTATTTTAACATTTAAAATGTCTGTTTGATCAGATGGATGGATGGATGGATGGATGGATGGATGGATGGATGGATGGATGGATGGATGGATGGATGGATGGATGGATGGATGGATTATGGAATGATGGATGGATGGATTCTTATGAATGCTTTTTTTTAATTGCATTTCAAATATAGAATCATGTATCTTTATCATGTTTCTTCAACATTCGGACTTTGACTAGGCCAAGGATTCCCAGTTCCTTCATTCTCAGCCAATCAGGTGGATTCTGTCATATATCTGAATAGTGTGGCAGGGTGCATTTTTTATAGCCAGTATTTTATCACAGTGGATTCCATAATCACACGTAGAAGGTTTATTTCCTGGAATGAGTCCAACTCTGGTCTTTGTCTGTTTTCTCAGGTAAACTTTAGTTTTACCTTTATGTTGTCGTTAGAGATCAAAGTTTTTCTCCTTGTTCATCTTCTGAAGTTAAACCTGAGCCTTTTATCTCTGTAATGTTTTTATTCACTCAGGAGGAGGAGCCTTCTGAAGAGCCCACCTTTAAGGGTTTTTTTCTGGCTCCTTATAGGCTGGGTTTACGTGACAGAAAGTCTGATTTTAAAATTGTTTTAACCCTTTAAATCTCTTTGCAGACCTAATGTTCTTACTGAGGTTCTCACACGGCTCAGTGGATCCTGTCATGGTGGGTCACTCCCACCTCCACCATGAGGAGATTTAAACAGAACAAACCAGCTTCAAAATGCTGCATCATCATCATCAGTAACGACTTTTTAAAATCTCACTTTTCAAGACTTTTTATATCTCTCTCCTTTGGTTTTAATTGTTTATTTGATGCTTTAATTATTAAAGTTTTTTATATTACAGATAAATGTATCCAGATAAGCTGAGCTATCAGGCAGCCATGCTATTTTTTTAAGTTCTTTTAAGGGCTTACAAACTTCTATTTGGCATCAGATCACTTCCTGTTTGCTTAAATATAACGAGATCCTTTTTTCTCTGATCCACTCTTCTAAACAGGAAAAGCAGGAGAACGTTCTGTTTAACGGGGACAGATGTGGGACAGCTGCACAGCAGCGCCAGGGTCTCCATTGAAGTTCTTTATGTCTCTCTCTTCTATGAACGCTGTGAAAATTAAAAACAAAGAACATCAGGATCAAATATTAGCTCCTCACTCATGCTCTCTCTTTGGAAGGGTTCAAATTGCTGCTGAACAAGTCAGCCATATTTCCTTTCCTGTTGTAGATGTAGAAACAGTACAGCCAATTATCTTAGGCCTCCTGGACCATATGCAAACATTTCCATAACGTCCACCCATTCTGTCTCCATCAGGATCAAAGCGATGCATTCAAGTACACAGCAGTAAATTGGAAATAACACAGCTTAAGAACACCTTTTGGAAGATTTATTCCTTCTTTCATTTTCTTTTTTTTAATTAATTGTGAGAAAACAATGATACATCTCCGATGGTGACATGTGAGCGGACCTAAAGTCAAGAACACGCCTAAAGACTCATCAGCATGTCTGTCTGTACAGGGACACAGATAAACATGCTGGACATTAACCTACCTTCAAAACTCCAGCAGCATCTTGAGGTCTCCATAGCGACCAATGGACAGGCAGTCCAATGATCCAGTCCTCGGATGTGGATGGATCCTGATGCATTCCTGGTCCACTGGGCCAGAATAAAAACAGGACAATCATCTCCTGAAGTCCTGCTGAGTCCTCCTAAGGTTCAGGTGTGCTGAAGCAGAGAGACGTCTGGAGGGTAAAGTCCCTCTCTGTCCTAAACATGTAGAGGTGAATAAACTCTGCTGAGACTTTAACTCATACTGGAAGCTTTGGTCCAGTGAGACTGAAATCTCAGCAAAAAACACTTCAGGTGGAGCTGCTAGCATGATGAGGTTTGGTCCTCCTGACTCTGCTGCAGAAGGTTCCTTTCCTCTGACCTTTTTGCAGAAGGTTCCTTTCCTCTGACCCGCTGCTGCAGAAGGTTCCTTTCTTCTGACCCGGCTGCAGAAGGTTCCTTTCCTCTGACCTGTTTGCAGAAGGTTCCTTTCCTCTGACCCGGCTGCAGAAGGTTCCTTTCCTCTGACCCTGTTTGCAGAAGGTTCCTTTCCTCTGACCCGGTTGCAGAAGGTTCCTTTCCTCTGACCCGGCTGCAGAAGGTTCCTTTCTCTGACCTGTTTGCAGAAGGTTCCTTTCCTCTGACCTGTTTGCAGAAGGTTCCTTTCCTCTGACCCGGATGCAGAAGGTTCCTTTCCTCTGACCTGTTTGCAGAAGGTTCCTTTCCTCTGACCCGGCTGCAGAAGGTTCCTTTCCTCTGACCTGTTTGCAGAAGGTTCCTTTCCTCTGACCCGGTTGCAGAAGGTTCCTTTCCTCTGACCCGGCTGCAGAAGGTTCCTTTTTCTGACCCTGTTTGCAGAAGGTTCCTTTCCTCTGACCTGTTTGCAGAAGGTTCCTTTCCTCTGACCCGGATGCAGAAGGTTCCTTTCCTCTGACCTGTTTGCAGAAGGTTCCTTTCCTCTGACCCGGCTTCAGAAGGTTCCTTTCCTCTGACCCGGCTTCAGAAGGTTCCTTTCCTCTGACCCAGCTGCAGAAGGTTCCTTTCTTCTGACCCGGCTGCAGAAGGTTCCTTTCCTCTGACCCAGTTGCAGAAGGTTCCTTTCCTCTGACCCAGTTGCAGAAGGTTCCTTTCCTCTGACCTGGCTGCAGAAGGTTCCTTTCCTCTGACCTGTTTGCAGAAGGTTCCTTTCCTCTGACCCGGCTGCAGAAGGTTCCTTTCCTCTGACCTGTTTGCAGAAGGTTCCTTTCCTCTGACCCGGCTGCAGAAGGTTCCTTTCCTCTGACCTGTTTGCAGAAGGTTCCTTTCCTCTGACGTGGCTGCAGAAGGTTCCTTTCCTCTGACCCAGCTGCAGAAGGTTCCTTTCCTCTGACCTGTTTGCAGAAGGTTCCTTTCCTCTGACCCGGCTGCAGAAGGTTCCTTTCCTCTGACCTGTTTGCAGAAGGTTCCTTTTCTCTGACCCGGATGCAGAAGGTTCCTTTCCTCTGACCTGTTTGCAGAAGGTTCCTTTCCTCTGACCCGGCTGCAGAAGGTTCCTTTCCTCTGACCTGTTTGCAGAAGGTTCCTTTCCTCTGACCCGGATGCAGAAGGTTCCTTTCCTCTGACCCGGCTTCAGAAGGTTCCTTTCCTCTGACCCAGCTGCAGAAGGTTCCTTTCTTCTGACCCGGCTGCAGAAGGTTCCTTTCCTCTGACCCAGTTGCAGAAGGTTCCTTTCCTCTGACCCAGTTGCAGAAGGTTCCTTTCCTCTGACCTGTTTGCAGAAGGTTCCTTTCCTCTGACCCGGATGCAGAAGGTTCCTTTCCTCTGACCCGGCTTCAGAAGGTTCCTTTCCTCTGACCCAGCTGCAGAAGGTTCCTTTCTTCTGACCCGGCTGCAGAAGGTTCCTTTCCTCTGACCCAGTTGCAGAAGGTTCCTTTCCTCTGACCCAGTTGCAGAAGGTTCCTTTCCTCTGACCTGGCTGCAGAAGGTTCCTTTCCTCTGACCTGGCTGCAGAAGGTTCCTTTCCTCTGACCTGGTTGCAGAAGGTTCCTTTCCTCTGACCCGGCTGCAGAAGGTTCCTTTCTTCTGACCTGGTTGCAGAAGGTTCCTTTCCTCTGACCCGGCTGCAGAAGGTTCCTTTCCTCTGACCCGGCTGCAGAAGGTTCCTTTCCTCTGACCCGGCTGCAGAAGGTTCCTTTCCTCTGACCCGGCTGCAGAAGGTTCCTTTCCTCTGACCCGGCTGCAGAAAGTTCTGTCCTGTCTCCATTCCGCTGACGGCTTCATTTCCATAACAATTTTAAGTGCGAGGGTGGAAGCAAACTGAGGTGGGAACAGAGGTATTGTTCCCTCCCTCCTACACGTTCCCTTCCTCTCTGTGTCTTTTTGTGATCAGCGGCCCACTCAGGCCCCGGATGCTGATGACCCTCTTTTTTCCCTCCTGTTCTTTCGGGGACGAGCCAGAACTCCAGAGGAGCGGGTAACTTCTCGGTCCGGCAGCCAAAGGCAGGCCTGCAGTCAAACGGAGAAGGTCTCTTCGTCTTTTTCTTCTGAAATCTTCTGAAGTCTTTCGTTTTTTGTCTCGGAGCTCTAGAGGCGACCCTGACGGGGTGAGTCCCTTCGGATTGGTCCTTCTCCCACTTTTGGGTGTGAATCTTCTCGTGTTTGAAGCCGTGGACAAAGACATTTGTTCTCAGCAGTTGATCAATGATTGTCCAGATTTAAATGCTGCAGGTATTTGGTTTTATTAGATTTATCCAGAAGGAAAACATCAGAATCCATCAGATTTACAGTTAAAAAGGCTGGAGTTTTGACTTTTAGTCCAGTTTTACAACTCCAGGGTGTCTCTTTTGTGTTTAAACTGGTTTAATTGTTTCTGGTTTTATATTTGGACACAAAGATGATCTGTTTTCCTCCCAGAAAATAACTCTGACATGTTTTAAAGGGAATGAAAAGAAAAGATTTTCTTAACATTTTCTTTACCATTAGTTTAGTTTCTTTAACTTTGAAAAAAGAAAATAAATACCTAAAATTAAACATGTTTACGTACAGGCAAAGCAAAGACAGAAGCTTTTTAAACTGTTTTATCTTAAAAACATATTTAACTTTCATTCATTTTAAAAAAGATGAATGAAAAGCTTCATCCATCCTTCAATTTCTTTATTTAATGGAATTTAGGCACTTTTGAGCTTAAGATATATCAGTTTCAATCTATTGCAAGTTTTCTTTGTGTACTTTTTTCTGTTTTGCATTTTTCGGAGCCTTTAGATAATTCTTTAACCAATTTTAGGTTGAAATCTGTTATTGGTGTTTAGATTTAGCTTTTATTCAATAATCTGTCAGAAAAAAAATCTGAATCAATTATTTAATGTCTGAAAAGTTTGTTTTAAGATTCATAAATGTTGCTTTTATCTATTTATTTTTTAAAGGAGACAAACTTTGTGTTTGGAAAAATATTCTTACTATTTTTATCTGGTTTGCAAATTAGTTTAAAAAAATATATTTATTTAGGTAATGAAAACCTGAGAGAAATTAACCTCAAATATGAAAATATATTTGCAACAAAAGAGAAAACAGGAAGTTTATTCAATAATTTTATCCATTTTAGAAAATGATCCAGGATTAAAATGAGAGACGAGAATTAAAAATACTTTTTTTAACTATTAGTTTTATTCTTGGGTTGCTGTTGTTTTAGGGTTGAACATTTTAAAGAGCAGGGATGTAAATGAAATCAGAGCCTCGATTGTTTTAACGACCAAAAATAAGAGAAAAAGTTTAAAAAACGATCCTTTGATTTTATTTTTGCTGCATCAGCATCAAAACTGAATGAAAGTCGACGTTCAGAATCTTTTCCTGATTCAGCAGATATTTTCCCTCTCATGTCGGCGACAGAAAGCGTCTTTCTGCAAAGGTTTGCAGCTTTTTCAATTAGTTTTAATTATTCAATCACCAGGAATATAAAAAAACATTAAAATTAGCATTAAAATCTCAAATTATTCTCATACGATGAAGCCAAACTTTTTCTTTTAAGTTTCATTAATGTAAAAATTGGAACTAAGACAAAAGAAAGTTAAATCCTGTCCTGATGATACAGCTGGAGATTTTGGTTTTAATCCACTATCTTCTTATTTTTTAACAAGTTTCCTTATAAAAATAATGGAAATTACTTAAAAAAAATATACAATTCAGACTTCAGAGTCTTCAGAGTTTATTTTTTTTAAAGTTACGTAGAAACTAGATTGAAAACCTTTAAAAACTATAGTTTCTAAAGGTTTTGAAATAGAGATTTTCCAATAAAAATATCAACAGAAATATTACAGAAAACTTAAAATTAGATGCTTATCGGAATCTGTTCTTTGATTCTTGCTTAACTGAAATAGTGAGAAATTTGAGCTTTTTAATTCGTATTAATTTTGCAAGCTTTCATTTATCTTCATTTTCCCAACATTCTGGTTTATTTGCTTTATTTTAGGTGTTTTTCATGAACTTAAAGCTTTCAACACAAAAGTGCTCAAAAAAAAAAAAAGATCAGATGTTTTCTAATTTCTGATTTTCAGCATAAAATTCCCTCAAATACAGTTTAATTCATCATAAAACATGTTAATATAGAGACTTTTAATTAATCTTAAGGCATATTTACAAATGTGCTGCAGAAAAACTTAACATTTTCTGACTTTTTGGAAAAATAAACACAAAAAAAAATTATCTGTTTTTTTTATAACGTGCCTAAATTCTTCTTCTACAGATATAAAATAAATAAATCTGGACCTAAATGACATAAAAACTGCTCATTTTTACACTTTTACTGTCTGCAACAACAAAGACAGAGGAACACTGGAAAAACGATCTAAAAATAAGTAAAAATGTCTTAAATTAAGTGTATTTCCCCTTAATTTGAGTAGTCTAAAATGATATAGTTTGCCAATGGAATGAGTATTTTTACTCTTAAAATAAGATAATTAGATAATATGCACTTGAAATAAGATAATGCAATTATGTTTTCTTATTTTAAATGTAAATTATCTTGTTCCGTTGGGAAAATGTTTCTTTTACCTCCTCACTCCAACAACAAAATGCACTTATTATTTAAAAAATGACTTCTCTAGATTTCAAATTTTTCCAGTGAAAACATAAAGATAAACACATTTTAAATTCTTAGATGTTCAAAGAAACATGAAAAGGAAGAATATTTCAATAAATGTTGGGTTGATGCAGATTTTTCAATGTTTCTGGTTTAGAGCGCGGTGAGTAATAATTGTCTGGATAAAGATGTGTTTAGAAATGTGAGAATATGTTTGTTTATATGTATTTCAATTAATTTCTTTGCTCACTTAATGGATTTTGGAGCAGAATGGAGCCATTAATTAAATCAGAATCAGGACGAATGTTGATATTCAGGATTAAATCAAACTATGATCAAATAAGTTTAATCAAATCCAGACAAAGGAGCTAAACTAACATAATTATGTAAATAATTAATTATACTGTCTGTATGTGTTAAATTAGCATTTTACTGGATTTACTTAAATATAGTTATTCAATATTCATCTATTTGCAGCCATAAATGTGTAAATAGAATAATTGATGCAGAAATTTACACAAATAACATTTGCACTGGAAAAAAATGATATCTAGATAAGTCATTTTTTCTTAAAATAAGTGCATTTGTTCTTGAAAAGAGACATTTTGGCAATGGAACAAGATGATTTACATTTAAAATAAGAAAATACAATTGCATTGTCTTATTTCAAGTGAATTTTATCTAATTATCTTATTTCAAGAGTAAAAATACTCATTACATTGGCAAATCATCTCGTTTACCTACTCAGATTAAGATTAAATACACTTAATTTAAGAAATCTTTACTCATATCTAGATCGTTTTTCCAGTGTGGAAACTTTTTTTGAATAAAAACGAGGAAAACAAAAGGGAAAAAACAAGGTTTGCTTCATGACCTGAACATATGGAGGAGAAATGTGTGCAACCGGCCTCATAACAAGATCTAAAAGAAATGATTGATGGTGCAGGGCTTTAAAATTCACCAGTAAATGAGATAGTTCATCTTTTTTTAAATGAGCTGTCATCAACATTGTGCATTTTATTTGGAGATGCATTTAAATACCTGCAGAAAAAGGCTCATAATGATTGACATGCAGAGCCTTTGATTCAGCATTAAACCTGCAGGTTTTTCTCATTTTTCCTAAAAGCTTCAAACGCTGCATCAGCTTCTAAGTTCTGCTATAAAGCTTAAGGTTTAAGAAGGAGGAATCATTAAAGCTAAACAGTTAAAACAAAGAGTGGAAACATGACTTCTGTGTAAATTGGGACCATAAATAAAATAAATTAACAAAATAAAAGTTCTGCTTTTCTGGTTCAACCAGATTAAGAAATATTGTTTAGATTTTTATTCCTGAAGATGAAAAGTTTTAGTTGAACAACTTTAATCGACACGAGAAAAGAAAAAAGATCTAGATGAGTCATTTTTTTTCTTAAAATAAGCGAATTTGTTCTTGGATTGAGGAGATAAGAGACACTTGGAACCAATGAAACAAGATGGTTTATATTTAAAATAAGAAAACATAATTGCATTGTCTTTTTTCAAGTAAATGTTTTCTAATAATCTTATTTTAAGACTAAAAATACTCATTCCATTGGCAAATTATCTAATTTACCTACTCAAATTAAGGGTAAATACACTTAATTTAAGGAATTTTTACTTTTTTCCAGATTGTTTTTCCAGTGCTAATATAAGGAAAGTGTTTTCCTCTGTCTCATCTGTATATTTAACTTCTACAACCATAGATGTTCTGAAACATCTGGGGACTTAGGTCTGTTTAAAACCATTTATAAGGCGAGTCACCGTTTTTTATCACTACACTGAAAAAAAAATTGATGTAGAAATAAGTAAAAAAATTCTTAAATTTAGTGTATTTACCCTCAATTGAAGTAGTTACATAAGATGATCTGCAAATGGAATGAATACTTTTACTCTTAAAATAAGATAATTAGATAATATGCACTCCTTTTGAAATAAGACAATGCAATTGTAAAGTCTTATTTTTAAGTGTAAATTATTATCTTGTTCAAATGGCAAAATGTTTCTTTTACACTGGAAAAATGATCTAGAAATAAGTAAAAAGGTCTTAAATTAAGCATATTTACCCTTAATTTGAGAAGGTAGATGAGGTAGTTTTCCAATGAAATGAGTATTTTTACTCTAAAAATGAGATATTTAGATAAAATGGACGTAAAATAAGACAATTATCATTGTGTTTTCTTATTTTAATTATAAATTGTCTTGTTCCATTGGCAAAATGTCTCTTTTATCTCCTCAATACAAGAAATAATGCACTTATTTTAAGAAAAAATTACCTTTCTAGATTTCGTTATCCGAGAACAAATGCACTTATTTAATAAAAAAAAGATGACTAATCTAGATTTCAGTTTTTTCCAGTGCATTTCCAGCCGTTCAGCAAAGATCCTGCTACATTACTATACATCTTATTTTGGCATTTGACCAATAAGATGAGCCCTTCACTGGAAAAATAGTCTAGAAATAAGTAACAATTTCTTAATTTAAGTGTATTTACCCTTAATTTGAGAAGGTAAATGAGATAGTTTGCCAATGGAATGAGTATTCTTACTCTTAAAATAAGATAATTAGATAAAATGCACTTGAAACAAGATAATATAATTGCGTTTTCCTATAAAAACTCCTGTAAATTGTCTTGTTCAAATGGCAAAATGTCTCTTTTATCTCCTCAATTCAAGAACAAATGCACTGATTTTAAGAAAAAAATGACTTATCTAGATTTTGATTTTTTCCAGTGTTGGATGATAGATTACCAACTGGAAATTAAGTTGGAAAGTTAAGTAAAGAAAAAAAAAAAAGGTAAAAAGCTCATTGAAAAGTAAAAAAGTAAAGTTAGAAAGTTAATACGCCTAGTTAACAATTCTATTTAGGTTTATAAACTAAAAACTGCCTCTAAGGTTAAGTTGGACCAAAGAAAATGTGTTTCTTTCTCTCTCAGAGGGTTTTTCCTTATTGAAGCAATTTTGTTATTTTTCTTAATATATTCGTTGTTATTACATTAACATTCATCTTTTCCATCAAAATATCCATATTTTTTAAGGTTCCAAAGGTAATAAGGTCTCATCCTGGATTCCAATATTGGCTGGAAATTTAAATTATCATCAAAGTATTTCCCTGAGCCGCCTTTAAAGGGTTAAAGGTCGCGGTTTCATACAGGCTGACCCTCAGTGCAGTGGAGGCCTCTCACTGGTCCATTATCCCACACTCAGCAGTCGATACGTTGAATATGCAACCAGAGGGAGCCGGGTCCGAACGGATCGATCAGCAGAACCCGCTCCTGTTCCACGCTTTGTTTCTTTAAAACCAGGAGGAGGGTTTTCCTCTGCAGTGAGTCACCAACACCTACAGCTTCAGCTCTGGATACAGGCAGAAAAACTACCAATAAATAAATGTAAAAACCCTGATGGTTCATGTTCTACAGCAGATTCAGAGCTGCACTGGAAAAATGATCTACAAATAAATAAAAATGTCTTAAATGAAGCGTATTTGTCCTTAATCTGAGCAGGTAAATGAGATAGTTTGCCAATGGAATGAGTAATTTTACTCTTAAAATACGGTAAGTGGATAATATGCACTTAAAATAAGGCAATGCAATTGTGTTTTCTTATTTTAAATGTAAATTATCTTTTACCTCCTCAATCTAAGAACAAATGCACTTATTTTAAGAAAAAAATGACTCATCTAGATTTTAATTTCTTCCAGCGTGGAAGCGTTTTTCTTTTCTTTAATCTGAAAAGGAAAATGGATTTAAAAGGGAGGAAATGAAGCAAAATAACAAAATCTGACAACAGATATAAAGGTACAAGTTCAGATGTGAGTGAAGAGTTAATCCTGCATATTAAAAAGCATGCTTAGTGTGAGGGATTGCTGAAGAGTCAATGAGTCGATGCAATCAGCTGGTTTTTTATTAGATAGAAAACTTTGAATCAATCTGACTGGATGATCTGGTGAACTGGAAAGTGACCTGAGATGACATGATGGGAATTGGAGCTATAGAAATAAACTGAATAGAATTGCATTAATCTGATCTTTGAGCAGATTAAAGGAGGATTATTTTAGGAGGACTGGATCAGAGCACACCGTCCTGCGGACTTTAAGGTGAGGGGTCACTCTGAGGCCTGAAAGGTCACAGATGCTGCTCTGCAGCTGCTGAAGCTTCTACCTTCAAAAGGAGAAGTTCTCTCGGCTGTTTGGATGTTTTTCTGTTTGCAAAAAATGTTAAAGAGGGGCAGCAGGCGGCGAGCAGAGCTGCAGATGAAGACAAAGATCCATATTAACAAAAACCCACAGATGACAGATGATTAATCGGCGCGGCGGGCTCCGCCGAGCCGCCGGACCCCCGGCTGACACCCCGAGCCGCCCAACACAAAACCAGAAACCCCCCAGATCCCCGGCGGCCTGCAGGAGCGTGGGCGAAGGGTGGACGCAGGGCACCGTCCCCACGGAGCGGGTGGTGCGCTCATGTGTGTCTGAGGAGGGAGAGCAGAAAATAAAGATCTGCAGCGACAGATTCTGACAGGATAGGAGAGAAGATGGAGTTTGTTTGTTGCAGAGAAGAAGCAGAATGCGTGGGAGTGTTTGTGAGTTTCCACGTCAGATCGGGTGTGTTTTTCTGCCTCCTTTCACGGTGTGTGTTTGTGTGCGTTTGTGAGTGTGTGGAGCGACCAAACCCCCATCTGCCACGGGGTGGGCGGCTCGCCACACAGTGACAATGCACGGCAACATTTTTGTATCTGTGGGCGTTGAAAAGGCTCGGAGAGCTGCAGAGTTCCTCCTGCTCTCCGCTTCAGCAGAAGGCCTCAAACAGGAGCTGAAATATGTTCGCTTTGCTCCTCCGATCCAAAAAGGTTCGTCCTGAGAGGAGATCCGCTCTCTAAACGGGAGAGAAAGCTGCTCAGTCCGACTAGAAGCTAAATCTGAGGAGGAAAAGACACAAAAATCTGTTAAAAACTGAAAATCTGTTTGCTTTTATATTCAGCCCCCTTTAACTTTGATTCCCTCCAATAAAAACCAAACTGACATCAGATTCTATAAACACAGTTTCTATACTTTATGGTGTTCACTCTGGATGAACACATGCCACACTTTTCAGATCATTGATTAGGTAAATGTTACATAAAAGACACAAACAATTAACAAGAATAATTAAAGAAATCAACTGATAATGAAAAAAGACAATTTCATTCTATTCAGTTTATTTCTATAGCTCCAATTCACATCATGTCATCTCAGGTCACTTTCCAGTTCACCAGATCATCCAGTCAGATTGATTCAAAGTTTTCTATCTAAGGAAAACCAGCTGATTTGCATCGACTCATTGACTCTTCAGCAATCCCTCACACTAAGCATGCTTGTAGCGACAGTGGAGAGGAAAAACTCCCTTGAACAGGAAGAAACCTCCAGCAGAACCAGGCTCAGTGTGAGGCGGCCATCTGCTGAGGCCCACTGGGGTTCAAGGGAGACAGAAGCAGACATAGAAAAAGAAGCATAGATACAAAAGGCAACTGTCAACCAGCTCCACAGGCGGCCCCGTCCAGGAAACACACAGCCAGGCAGACGAGCTCCGAGCCAGCTCCCATGTCAGAGGATGAAGAGAGCACATCCAGTTAGTCACAGTCAGAGAAACAGGACTACACTGGAAAACAGGCCAAGCTCCAACATCTAGAAACAAAGGTGTTGATGGCAGCAGCACAGCTGATATTTCTCTCCAGGATGGAGTCACAGCCAAACAGGAACAGACCAGATGAAGCTACTATGAGAAAAAAGCAGAGAGAGCAGAACGATAGAGATTGAACTAACAGATTCTGCAGAGTGGGAGAATAGAGATAGAATGAAGCAGAATGATGAAAAAGGTCCCTATGTCCCTCCAGCAGTCTAAGCCTATAGCAGCAGAACTATAGAGATAGATCAGGATAACCTGATACAGGCAGCAGCATCTGGATCAGCTAGAGCTGTGTGATCTACACCTTTTAGTTCTAGTGAGGACTGACTTGTAGTATGTTACGTTTTGCAGATAATCCCTGCAGCATACTGTATGAGTGTGCTGCTGTGGGTCACATGATTCGGAGGTATGTTCAGGGATGCAGCGACCGCATTCATTTACCGCAGATCAGTTCTAAAATTAAAATTCATTTTGTTTCAGTTGGAATTTCAGGGTTTTGGAGAATTTGATGTTGACACTAAAAACAAATCCTCTAAAAACTTTAACTCTTTTTCCAGGAAATGTTACTTCAGTTCTTCTTCCTTTTGGTTCAGCTCAGCTTTCTACACTGCAAAAACGATCTAGAAATAAGTAAAAATGTCTTAAATTAAGTGTATTCACCCTTCATTTGAGTAGGTAAATGAGATAGTTTGCCAATGGAATTAGTAATTTTACTCTTAAAAATAAGATAATTAGATAATATGCACTTAAAATAAGACAATCCAACTGTGTTTTCTTATTTTCAGTGTAAATTGTCTTGTTCCATTGGCAAAATGTCTCTTTTACCTCCTCAATCCAAGAAAAAATGCACTTATTTTAAGAAAAATATTACTTTTATGCAGATATATCCTCTGTTGCTGTTTTTCATCCGTCATGGCGGATAGCAGCCATTAGGACTGAATCTGGACGCCACAGATCTACAGATTTAATGACGTTCCACTGATGAGAGAAACTCAGAATAGATATTATTAGTAGTTTATCGTTTTATTAAGGCGTTAGTTGTTGCCATGAGGCCAAGTTGTTCAGTAGGATGAGTCTCAGATCAGAGATCTAGTTTCTAATAGATTCAACCTTTGACCTCTTTTCTATAGAGGAAGAAAGAAGAGAATAGAGACTCTCCTGGTTTCTATTTGGTTTGGTTTTAAATAAGAAATAAAAATCTAAATAACTGTCCTTTTTTGTGGCATTTCTATGCTGAAAGTCTTTCCAACTGGTGTAGAATCTATAGCAGGTGGTTCTATGCATCAATACATCAGGTGGTTTCTGAAAGTTACAAGAAAATCAAAATGAGACAGAATTGTTCTGACATTACAAAATCAATTTGTATTTTTTAATACTTAATTATTTTAAAATATATGTACTTTTTATTACTTTTACTTCAATACTTTGACATGAGAAGATTATTGACTGAGAAACTTTAATTAGCAGTTGGGTAAGATTTCACTATGAGTATAAATATTGTTACTCAAGTACTACTGCTGAGTATTTCATCCTCCACTGATAGGTATTGTTGTGTATGTGCAGGGGCGGAATTAGGAAATTTGGGGCCCTAGGCAAAGACAGGCAGGGGGCCCTTTGAACTGAGAACACCTAAAAACAGCCCCATCACTCCAGATGCAGAAATGTTAATAGAATAGACATCCATTATCTGTTCTAGGTTGTGTCCCTCTCTTCTTGTCCCTTTTCTTCTTGTTTTTCCTCTCTATGTTTTGTACTCAGCTGACTTTTCATGCTGTCTCTAAAGGAATGAAAAGATTTTTTCCAAGCACTAAGCTCACTTAGCTGATTGCTCCTTCCTGTGTTTCCAAAAAGGCCAAAGTAAATAACCCAGTCCTTCTTTTCACTGTAGACAAGCCATGATCTGCTTATCTGTTCTCCATTTTTCATTTGGATGAAATAATAGCTGCATGAATCATGACAGCAGACAAGATAGAGGAGAGCAGGAGGCGGGGTTACCAATCTACTAAGCTCTGGAGAGCAGAGTTAAGCTGCTTTTAGATGTTGTCTCCAAAGTCTCCAGTAGCAGAAAAAAGTCTCTAGATTTGGCTAGGAGCTTTTAGAAATCAAAGTGCTAGAGGGGTCTGAAAAGTGGCTAAATATAGCGACTAAAGCGCTAAGTTGGCAACACTGCTCTTTGCATGGTTTGTTTTCAAATGGTTTTGCTGCTGTCTCTGTTTGGACCTTTCTGAACATGTGCAGCAAATGGACTGATCAATATGGTGGACACTGAAGGGGCTGAGACACACTTAATATTATCAGCGTTCTGATGGCATTTTAGCCAAAGGATTTTTATCAAAAACATAATGTGCAGAAATAAGGAATAGTTGTATTAACCATGCATGGAAACAGAGTTTTATGGGGCCCCCAGGAACTTGGGGCCCTAAGCAGCTGCCCAGTATTGCCTAATGGTAAACCCCCCCCTGTGAATGTGTGCAGGTTGTTCATGCAATGTTAGAAATAATAAGGCAGAATAGTTTCAGGAACTAATAAAGCTCCCAATAACATCTAATCTAAACTCCCCAAACCTCCAATTCTCCTCTCATCTTGACCTTTTTTTTATGGACGCTACGCTCTCGCGTTTTGGTGGAAGCTGCTTGGATGTCCAGCTAACATTTAGCTCCATCTGTGATGTTTGATTCCAACAAGGGAAACCTGGGAGTTTCTGACTTTTAAAGTCTGACTTTTCCTTCCAAGTCTTATCTTAAAATCCAACATGGCCGCTCCAAATAGGAAAAGTCGTGATGAAGCTCCATTCATAGACGTTTCTGCAGCCAGCGACTCGTCTGTTTGTCCTGTGAGGAGCTTTGAGTGGACGCTGGTTCTGGATTTGTTCCGATAAACTGAAATACAGAGATTGGATTGAAAAAAAGGTTTTTCACAGCAAAGAATGGAAATCTAAGTAAGTACATTTTTATTAAAATAAGTGAGTTTTTTAATTGAGGAAGAAAGTGAGACTCTGTCAATGGAACAAGACAATTTACATTTAAAATAAGAAAAAACAATTGCATTGTCTCATCTCACGTGCATATTATCTAATTATCTAATTCGAAGAGTAAACATACTCATTTCATCTTATTCACCTACTGAAATTAAGGATAAATACACTTCGATTTAGACATTTTTACTTAATTTTAGATCGTTTTTGATAACAATGTAGAATGACGCGAAGAAAATGTATTGAACATGTGAAGAATGGGAGGTGCAAAAAGGTCTGGAAATCAAAGACACCAGCTGAACTCCCTCAGTTATTAGAAAGCAATCCTGCTAACTGATATCAGCTGGTTCAGTCCCAAATGATGCCTTATAGGAAGGTGTCTCTGCTATCACACAAGAAACATCTCATCTTGTTGAAGCTCATTTATAGTTTGATGCTGAACATTGATCATCCATCTACCAGGATGATGAAGATGAAACATGGGTGGACATTTCAGCAAGACCCAAACACAGCCAAGGAAGAAAATAAAGCCCAGCCAATCAGCTGATGGATGGATGATGGATGATGGATGGATGGATGGATGGATGGATGGATGGATGGATGGATGGATGGATGGATGGACAGATGGATGGATGGATGGATGATGATGGATGGATGATGGATGGATGGATCCATCCCCGCAGTCGGAGCAGGTCGTCTCCAGTCGGTGTGTGTGGGCTCAGTTGGCGCGCAGCTCCGCCGGATAGCAGCCATATAAGCAGGCGGAGATCCTGACACCTCACCGGAGAATCCTTTTATGGAGACACCGCGGCCGGAATTCCGAACCCCGGAGCCCATTTTCCCGATAAAAGAGTGAAAATGATGCCGATGATCCCTGCGAATAAAACCCATCAATAAAACCCGACAGTCTGATTCAAACGTCCGTGTTTGTGTTTTTATTTTTGATATTCCTGAATGTTTTCACCGCCGCTCCTCTTGTTCTATTTCTGGAATTCCCTCTTGTTTTTAAGCCAAGTCCATATTTGGTCAGTGACGTCAGGGGGACACCCAGAGATTCCCTTTATAGCCATACCGCTGTGCGTGGGAGCAGTTTTAAAGGGCGGAGAGGCGGAAAAGGAGCGGGGTTAGAAGACACTATGAGCGGCTAGAAGCAGCAGAGACACCAGATCTAGAAAACAGTTTAAAATCATCTCAGAGACGGAATGAGCGCGAAGGTTCTGCAGGAGGAAGTTTCTGCGTCTCTGAGCAGAGTAGTGGACACAGCGGAGGGGGGGCTGACTGTGTTTAAGGAAGAGCCTGTGGGAGAGGAGGATGGAGGCGGTAAGCTGGAGCCACCTGCTGCACCCAAACGGCCCCTAGATGCTGATCACAATGTCTTCTCTCCTTCTGTCTGTTTTCCAGGTGAGCTTCTGTTTGAGGGGAGGGGCTCACCTGAGCTGCAGCTCCACGGAGATCTGGCGCAGTACGCGGCCACTTTACGCACGCACCCCGTGGCCTTCACCGGCAGGTTCTCAGTGGAGTCCAGGGGAGCAGGAGAGCCGTGGACATCCGGAGACACCATCAACGTGGTCAGCGCTGACATCGGCAGTAACGCGCCCGCTGCGCCCTCTCCAGGTATCTACGCACCTGAAGCAGGAGGCGGCGGCATGGCGCACGGCCCGCCGGACATCAGCCACATGTACGCGCCCGCGCATCCGCACCCCCACACCGCGCCCACCTACTCCTGCAGCGGGGACATGTACCAGGACCCGTCAGGTGGGGGGTACCTGCCCCCCTCCACCTGCTCCGTGTCCTACCACCCCCCACAGGCCTACACCTCAGCGCCCAAACCCAGCGTGGACGGCCCCGCGCTGCTCTCCATCATGCCGGAGTACGGAGGCTTCTACCAGCAGAGCTGCCAGAGGGACCTGCAGACCGCCTTCCCGGACAGGAAGTCCCTCCCCTACACGCTGGACCCCCTCAGGGTGCCTCCGCCTCTCACGCCGCTCAACACCATCAGGAACTTTACGCTGGCTGCTCCTCCCGCCGCCGTGGAGGGCCCGATGGCCGCGGCCTTCCCCAGCCACCAGAACCTCCCCCTCAGACCCATCCTGCGGCCCAGGAAGTACCCGAACCGGCCGAGCAAGACGCCGGTCCACCAGAGGCCCTACCCCTGCCCCGCGGAGAGCTGCGACCGCCGCTTCTCGCGCTCCGACGAGCTGAGCAGACACCTGCGCATCCACACCGGACACAAGCCGTTCCAGTGCCGCATCTGTATGCGCAACTTCAGCCGCAGCGACCACCTCACCACGCACATCCGCACGCACACCGGGGAGAAACCTTTCTCCTGCGAGCAGTGTGGGAGGAAGTTTGCGCGCAGCGACGAGAGGAGGAGGCACATGAAGATCCACCAGCGGCAGAAGGAGAAAAGGTCCTAAATGCTCCTAAATGCTCCTGGAGGAGGAGGGAGATGCTGACACACCGCCTGCAGATCAGAACCAGAAAGTGAAGATAATCTAACAGGAACATCGCCTTATTTATGACCTCAGAAAAACTGCAAACATCCCAACAGATAGTCAACAAGTTTATAGCTTAGTAAATAATTAGAGCAGATGATGATGATGATGATGATGATGATGAGGTGTCTGTGCAAACCTTAGATGTGTCTCCCTGCCTTCAGTGTTCCGCTCCAGAACCTTTCTGTGTTCTGATGCTCTCAGGGATCCAAACCGCAGAGTCACAAACTGAGAGACGGTTGATGGAAGCAGCTCAGGACTCACAGCTTCAGGCAGAACTTCCAGCTTGTTTGCACCGGAAGTGAAGAAGAAGAAGGAAGAACTTTGATGTCGGACTGAGAGCAGAAGCCTGATGATCTGCAGCTCCACTGGTTTTATCTTTGGTTTCCAGTTTACACTGGAAAAAAGGTCTAGAAATAAGTCAACATTTCCTAAATTAAGTGTATTTGCTGTTAATTTGAGCAGGTAAATTAGATGATTTGCCAATGGAATGAGCATTTTTATTTTTAAATAAGATATTTAGATGAAATGCACTTGAAATAATATTCATTTTAAATGTAAATTGTCTCGTTCCATTGGCAAAATGTCTCTTATCTCCTCAATTCAATGCATTTATTTTAAGAATAAAATGACTTATCTAGATTTAGATTTCTTTTCCCAGTTTAACGTTTACCTGAAGAAAGTCTGATTCTCCAGAGCTTCTGTTGTGCTGATTTTTTCTTATGCAAACGCAGCGAGCCATAAAGCAGCTGATGCTTCTTGTTGATGCAAATAAATGTCGGTTTGTTCAGGAGTTTTTGGTGATTTATTGTTTTAGAGGATCTGAGGTGTAATAGAAACATCAGAGAAGAGAAACAGATGCTCAGTCTGACACACCCAGGATTTTTCAGTCCTGCTCCACTGAAAAAACAATGCAACCGTTTTTTGGGATTTACTTAATAATATTTAATTACTTTTATACAATTGCTTTATGTCCTATCCTGCTAACATGGAACTATTGTGTTAAAGTGAGTAAATATTGTCAGTCTTGGTTTGTTAGTTCCTGTTTTTCTTAGTTTTCCATTTGTTGTCCTCTGCTGCCCTCTTGTGTCCTCTTTCCCTTGCTCTTTTTTCTGCTCTGCCCTCACCTGTTTCCAATCCTCTCAAGTAGCCTCTCTTTTTGTCTCTGTCCCCTTTTAAAGCCCTCCCTCTTCAGTTCCTGTTTGCTGGATCCTCGTCTCAACGCCTGTCTGCTTTCCTGGTCTCTCCCTGGCTCCTAGAGTTTTGGTTTACCCCCCATGTCTCCTTGGTTCTGGTGCGTTTGTTATTTTCTGTTGGATTTTGATTCCTGCCTCCGTTCCTGTGAACCTTAATAAAACCCACTTAAATTCCCCTCTGCCGTCTGGCCTCTGCATTTGGGTCCTCCAAACCAAACCCACCGTTTCATGACAGATATGATTAAGTAGATGCCAAAAACGGTTGCATTATTTTGGTTCAGCTTTAACAACACTGCAAAAAATGAAATCTAATTAAGTCATTTTTTGTTAAAATAAGTGGATTTGTTCTTAAATTGAGGGTAAGTGAGACACTTTGCCAATAGAACAAGACAACATACATTTAAAATAAGGAAACAAACTGCATTTTCTTATTTCAAGTGCATATTATCTAATTATCTTATTTTAAGGGTAAAAATACTCATTTACGACTATATAATACTATACTCAATTAAGGGGTAAATACACTTAATTTAAGAAATTTGTACTTATTTCTAGATTATTTTTGCCAGGGAAACCAGGTTCTGCACTGCAAAAGCGATCTAGAAATAAATAAAAATATCTTAAATTAAGTGTATTTACCCCTTAATTTGAAAGTAGGTAAATATGAGATATTTGCCAATCAAATTAGTATTTTTTACTCTTAAAATAAGATAAGTAGATAATATGAACTTGAATTAAGACACTTGCAATTGTTTTTTCTCATTTTAAATGTAAATTGTCTTGTTCCACTGGCAAAATGGCTCTCACCTTACCTCCTCAATTAGAGGAAAAATGCACTTATTTTAAGTAAAAAAATTACTTAATTAGATTTCCATTTTTTTGCAGTGTGATAGTTAATCAGCCCCCAACCAGAATCAAACCTCCTAAAGCGTTGAACCATGATGTCAAACCTGAGGCGTGTGGGCCTAATCCAGCCCGCTGTGGTGATTTATCGGGCCTTCGAGAACAAAGAAAGACTAAAGCGGCTAAATAAATAATCGCAGCGGATCTTGTTTTTTTTAATAAATAATGAAATCCAACCTTTTTTTTAACGCAGCTACCAGCACTGTGGCATGAAGAGCGGGTTTGAAGAACCGCGCCATACCAGGGCCCCTGCCATACAAAGGCCCCTAATGCAGGAGCACAGCCTCTGATCAGGGACCCCTTAAAGCCACAGATAATGCTAAAGAAAAAAATTTTTTTTCTAAATGTATTCCATTTTCTCTAATTATTCCATTTGTTTAACATAAGACTTTTAGCTCACATCAGGGGTCTGCAGCCTGTGGCTCCAGAGCCAGAAGTGGCTCTATGGACCCCCTAAAATGGATCCTTAATGTAAATAAAAATAATAAGAACCCACTGATTTGGTATAATAAATACCAGATAATTTTATCATTATTATTTTTTTTTTTGCATTTTCAGTGTTTTAACAAACAGTGTCTGCTGTATAGGCACAGAACAGAACAAACACAAACATAACATGGTGCAAAAGGTGGTTGATCAGTCTTATACTGTTCAGGCCCACAGCAAGAATCTTAATAGTGTGGAGGAGAGGTCCGTTCCAATATAGTCCAAAAATGGACGCCATACTCTGTAAAACGGGTCTTCGCTGTGATGCATGACATTAGTTAGATATTCCAGAGGAATTAGTTCAAAAATAATTTTACGCCAACCACAGACAGAAGGAACTTCGTCACTGACCCACTGCAGAAGAAAAGTTTTTCTAGCTGCAAAGGTTAAGATATTGTACAGTCTTTTGTTAGCTGCTGTTTTCAGACAGGCACACGGCAGGCCCAGAATCCAGGATGTGGGGTCCATGTCTAAATTAACCCTCTCAGGCTCAAATTAAGTTATAGCTCCAGGAAAAATCTGATATTTGGAGAAAATGATCATATATAGTTGTAATATACAATTCAGACTTTTTTTTGAGAGAGACCTTCACTTGCAATGAATTCTGGGATGTTGCAGATTTGCAACAATGGCCTGGAGTGGTAAATTAAGACTGAAGACTGAATCTGATATGAATGTTAACTTTATTTGAAGTCACAAACAAAACATTAACAAAACAGAATTTGAAAAAAACATTTTCTCTAACAAAATTAGAGAGAACTTTTTCTTAACCTGTTTCTCCACCGACATCTCAAAACCTCTGGATAAGGCCGTTTCTGTTAAACTGTTGCTCAAAATAGAGGCTAACTATTAGATAAAGCATGTAGCATCCATTGGTACCTGTTTGGGCACACGTTGCAAATCCACAACATTGAAATCGAGATGCCTCTGGTGACAAACCCAGAGGAGATAAAATCTACTAATTGGCATGTGTCATATCTATACACATTCATGATTCATCTGATGTAGTATTGATTTCAAAATAATGGAAATTGGTAGCGATACATGAAACTGGTGCTTAGAAAATCTGTTTCAGTGACACCAAGGACTCAGCCATGTTGAAAGTGAGTCAGCAGTGCTTTCTGGTGAGCTGGAGAGAAACTGTTTGTTGCAAATGCACAACTAGGTCCTTCTGTTGTACTTCTGAGTAACAAAAGCTCTTAAAATATGGATGTGGAGCAATTAGCTAAGTAGCATTTAGCTGTTGCAAATCTGCAACATCTGACTGGAGAGGGTTAACATGAAACATTTTCACTTCTTATTTCAGCCCAGTATCTTTGAAGTTTATGACACGACCAAGACAGTGAGTTAGAGTTCCCTCATCAGTTTTATTCTTGAGACAGAGAGGAGAGAGAGGCTCCTACCATGAGGGGAAATTTTCAGTCTATGTAAGATCTTAAACCGTATTTGTCTTGTCTGAGTACAAACTGAGATCCCTTTTGCAAGAGACCAGATATTATCCCACTTATCCTCATCTATGGTTACAGAAAACTCCCTCTCCCACACACCCCACCCCCCCCGCCCATCAGTAGCTGAAACAGAGACGCTTTCTGTCACAATTTGGTTTTAAGGTTTTTGTGAGGACCCAAATGCAAAGGCTGAAAGGCAGGGGTGAGTTCTTAAAATATTTAATGAAATATCAGGCAGCAAAACACAGGAATCCAAAAAATCCGACATAAAAATCAAACACAAACCAGAACCATGGAGACATCAGGGGAAAACCATCAAGGAGCCAGGATGAGAAGAGGTAAGACGAGGAACCAGCAAAGAGGGACTGCAGAGGGAGAGTATTTATGGCTGACTGAACAAAGGTAGGACTAACGCGAGCTGATGAGGAGCAGGTGTGATTAGAGCTGATGAGGAAGCCAAGGGAAAAGAACACAAGGGGCAGCAGAGGACAGACAGAAAAACCTGAGCAACCTAAATGAATCCAGACACCAATAAAGCTGGAAAACAAGGAAAACCTGGATGAACCTGAAACTGGAAACTTAGAGAAAAACAACAGAACCAAGATCGTTACAGCTTTCACTTGTTGATTAAATGGGAACTCCGCTTTTTTTTACATTGGTCCTTTGATTTTCCGTTATTCCATCATGTTCTTCTCTCCCAGATGAGTTTAGTGTCATTTGGAGCCGTTCTGAAGATATTCCGTTAGGTTATATCCAGTAGCGTCTTCCATGAGCAACGACATCTTCCAGGCATGTGAGTAAAAACTTAGCAGCAGTTCAGAAGACAGGGATTAATAATGGCAGCCGGCGCTACATGGATGATGTCATACACGCTCGCTTTGTTTGAAAAAAAATATAAATATAAAAAATATAATGTGTCTGGGGGACAGTGATTGGCCTCCATGTTCTGAATGCTGGCGTACCATAAAGAATAAATGATGAACAGTTTAGTTTGTGCCTTCAAATCGATTTGCCCATAGGAAGACGTTACTGGATATAACCTAACGGAATATCTTCTGTGAACGGCTCCAAATGACACTAAACTCATCTGGGTGAGTAGAACATGATGGAATAACGGAAATGTTTGCAAGCTGTTCAAATGACTTTATGTTCTTGTTAGACCACTATCGAAAACCCGGATCCAAGGAGCCTGGGGGGAAAAGCAGGAATATTTATTATTGGGGTAAAAATGGATGTGATATTTGATGTTCTCTCACAGCGCCGGGTAATCCGCCATGCTTCACTGGGTTTTTCTAATCACACTTGACTTACATTTTCACAACTGAAGGGCATTAAAATAGAAATTAAATGGTTGGAAATGTGTTTTATATATATATATATATATATATATATATATATATATATATATATATATATATAGCCTATATATATATATATGTATATATATATATATATATATATATATATATATATATCATGTAGAAAGAAAATCCCTTTTTTATTTTATCAAACTTTTTATGTTTTTACTTATTTCAAAAGCTCAAAATAACAAAAAGAGTTGTTTGTAAAATAAGTGGAACCTGGAACCTTCTTGCTGCAAGGCAGCAGTTCTACAGATTGCTCCACTGAACAGTTCCTGTTAGAAATGGGAATCAATTTCCCACTTTAACATTAATAAGTTGTGTTTTATCAAAAATAATATTTGCGGCTCTAAATTAATCTCACTTAGCTGGAAAAAATGGCTCTTTGAGTTTTAAAGGTTGCAGACTGTTGGGAGCTGGAGAAGTTCCACCTTTCTCCAGCAGAGTCGCCGTGGATCCTTCTGAGGGAGCCTCCTGCACAGCTGCAGCCCATCAGATCATCAGAGGATCCACTATATAAGCTGTCTTAGACCTTGCCTCAACGCCGCAGTGTTGATCCAGTTGGTCAGTGCCTAAGCCTAGTCTCTCAGTGACTCTTTGTGACTTTCTTGAATCCAGCCTGGATTCTAACCGTTGTCTCTGTCTTCCAGGAAACCAGTGTCTCCTCTGTGGAGCCTTCACGGTGGAAGAGCTAACCTGCCGAGCAACTCTCAGAGCCAAACCTGAAGAACCTCAGTGAACTTCCATGCAGCTCAGGACTAAGAGCTGGAAAACCCAAAGCCAAGGTCTGCCTCAGTACTAGAAGTAAGACGATGAAGCAGCAAGCGGGACTCAAGCTGATCAACTCCTCTCCAGATCCTACAGTGACCCTCTCAAAGTTATCTACAAGAACCCTTCAAGGTACAATCGGGTAACAATCAGAACGCCAGCTCCAAAGTGCAACGCTAACTGAACTGTCTCTCACGCAGACTCCGGTGAACCAGTTTCCAGGCCCGAACCAGAACCAGTCAAATCAGTGTGCTTGTGAACAAATAAACTTAACTTTTAATCCTGTGTCCGTCTAGTGGTGTTCTGCATATTTGGGTCGCTCTTTGAATACCCATCATGACACAGACGCTGCCTGTCATTAACACTGGATCATATTTATTTGTTTATCTATATATTTATATCTATATATGTATATTATTCCTATATCTATATATTTTATATCTATATTTATGTTATGTACCCATTTTCCCTCCAATAATCAGAGCCTCCATAGCGCCCCCTGGCGTGTCTCTCGCAGTAAAGCAGGTACCTTGGCTATAACCTCTGGGTATTTTCCTATAGAGGGTTCAGGTTCAAACTCTGTTTCATTTCTGCTTTTTTTAAGGAAGATCTGGGATATTCGGAGGGTTCCTCCTGCTATAGAAAACTTGGATAGAATGTGAGGCATATTTATCAGAGACTTTTAGAGAGAATATTTAGTTACCTGGTTAATAAATGCAGCATCATAGTTTCCTGCTACTTGAAACAACCTGCAGGTCAGAGGCGTAACTTTCTGAAGGACTGATGGGGCCATGTTCCCACCAACAATCAATAGAATGCATCAATGCATTGTTTATGTTTGTAACACGCACGCTACTGGCCTCACTGTCGCTGCTCTGAAGTAGGGATGGCAAATTATTTCAAAAGAGACTGAATCTTCTAATGTCCATATTGCATTATAGATATACATATCTAGAGCTGTTTGTTAAGACAAATGTCAGCCATTTGGGACACAGCTTTGATTCATCATTCAGAATTCATTTTTATTGTTAGTTTATTAAAGGAAAATCGTACTGAATTGTTATATCATCAAAATAAAAGTAGAGATCCTATTTTTGCTCCATGTTACCCAACCTTAAGTATTCATATTTAATCAGATGTTTGTCCTTGAGGTGCTGCTTCAGACTGAGCAGCAACGCTGCATGAATAAAATAAGGTAGATGGATGTAAAACAGGTCAAAAAGTGTTAAAAAGGTTCTTTTTTTTCCTGCATCCATCTGGTTCTTTATTATTTAAATGGATGGAGATGCTTTTAGTTTAATGGCGACCGAGGAAAGTTTCAGCTTAAACCCACTAAGGCCACATCAACACCTCGAACTGATTCTGGGATTTCTATGCAGTTTAGATCTACTGTCCTGGATGCCTGCATGTGGATTTATTTTAGTGGTAGTCCAGTGGTTAGGGCACAGAGCTCTGAATCATGAGGTTGTGAGTTTGAGCCCCACTCCCACAAATGCCACTCTGGATCCCTGAGCAAGACCCTTAACCTCCTATTGCTCCCGCTGAAGGGGATGGTTTAAATGCAGAGGTGAATTTCTCTAATGTGAGAAAAATAAAGTTTTATTATTATTTTATTATAGTGGGAAGCAGGTTTAATAGTAGAAAAAGAATAAATTGAACTAAATATTTTTAATCCGCTCATCTATTATTTATTAAAACTCAAATTGATCATAAATCAGCCTTTTTTTCCTCACTGGTTGTTTTCTTAAATCAGCCACACGGTGGCAGCAGTGAGCTCTCCAGCATTAAAGCAAACTGAGCTTTTGGAAACTTTATTTTGTTCAGTTTAAAACCGACAGAAGACTCACTAAAGGACATTATTCATTGTCATGTTCTTGTTTTATACCTGTAAATAATCTATAAATATAAAGTGAAAAAAAAAAAGACAGAAGGTCCTGAAACAGAGACTGGGGAGAAACCTTCATCTTTATTCAGGAATCAGGTGAACAGCTCCACCTGCTGAGATCAGGTCACACACCAACCTGGAGCAAAGCAGGTAGTCCTGCTCTATGATGAAGGTTTAGAAATGCACATCCCTGAGCATCTTCTCAGAGAAAAAGGAAAAAAACTCAAAAAACAGTGTTTCAGAGTCCAGATCTTCAGTCCTTAGTGCGACTGGAAGCAGGAAGACGAGTCCAAACGCTGGTGGAGCTGCAGGCTCTGGAGATGAACAGGTTCAAAGCTGCATCCTTCATGCAAACGTTGGAATAAATATGAGATTAGCATCAGCAGCAGATCACCTCACACTGACATCCATGCAGCACCGGAAGCTGAAGCGCGTTTAGTAGCAGAGAGGAAACAGAGGAAGCAAGTTTCTGACCTTAAAGGAAAAATCTGCTCACATGAAATTATTCCATCTGTTCAATAAATGATTTTTAATTCAGAGTAACTTTCATCTGAATGCGCTTTCCACTTGCCACGTGGGCATTGTCAGTTTCAATTATAGCTCTGGTGAATTTCAATGGTGAAGTCCTCTGGAAATCTTCAATTAATAATTGCTGTTGATTGCAGATGTGTCTAGTAGTTCCCATTGATTTAGCTTGGAAAGCGGGGAGAATGGCGCCAGGCTTTACCGTGCAACCGTGACGTCACTGCTGGAAGATGGCAGGAGGGAGGGGGCTACTAGATTGGGCAAAAATGGCCGCTCCCAGACTCAGTGATATTGCAAACGAAAATTATTGTTTTTATACTGATTAACACTGAATTCATTAAATCATATTAGTTTCAGGTATAAATAATGATCTATTGATTCTTTCCTGCTGATCGGACTGTCCCTTTAAATCAGACGGCATGATCAAAGCTGCTCCATCAGGATCTGAGGCTTTGATGTCAAAACTAACAAGAATTCAACCATCTGATCATTTGATTCTCCTGATTTAAACCCATTAAAATACATTATTGATTTATTCAAAGATCTGAGAACTTTTAATTATCGAGCAGCAACACCTCATCATCATCATCATCATCATCATCATCATCCAGGGTGTGATTTCTGATTGTTTACTGTCTCTAACACCTTTGGACCGGAACATGCAGGTGTTCTGCTTCTGTGTTCCCTGCAGTCTGCATGAGGCCCCGGGTCCAGTGAGCCCAGTGGGCCCGGGCCGGGTCCAGTGAGCCCGGTCCGGGTCACAGGTGGACCTCCGGGCCGGGGTAAGGCTCCCCTCCGCACCAGAAGTGCTGCGGCTGGGAGATCTCCATGAGCCAGACCTCCTGCTCCTTCGGCTCCGCGGGTTTGAGCTCCGCTTCGGTCAGGACCCGGTAGTAGTGACAGTCTCTGCCGTCGTCCGGGTCATACGGCGGGGCCAGGATATCCATGAACGCCGTGGGCCCGTCCACGGCGTCGATCTGGTGCAGGTTGTCCCGGTCCGGAGACAGGACGCAGGGGCCGCTCTCCTCCGTGTACTCCGCCGAGGATCGCAGCACGGAGCGCCGCAGGGCGCCCATCTGCGCCGGGGGCAGCTGCGGCGCCGCCTGGATGCCGCCGACGTGCCGCTCCAGGCGGTCGAAGCAGCTGATCCGGACCTTCCCGTAGAGGACTTTGAGCACGCCGTGCATGCCCGGGTGGTCGTGCAGCGGGATGGAGGCGCCGCTCTTCAGCAGGAACACCCCCATGCTGAACCGGTCCGTCTCGCAGATGTGCATGTAGGTGACCGGCGGCTCTCCGTGGCGGTACTGCGGCGGACGGGGCGCGCTGTCCTCGGCTCTCCGCGGGACCAGCTTCAGGTCCGCCGCTCGCACTTCCGTCATCAGGCTCCTCAGCTTCCCGTGGTTCTCCAGGAAGGACTTCCCGGTCTCCTCTCCGAGCCCCGGTGGGTTCCTGAAGGTGACCAGCGCCTGTCGAGCTATTCTCTGGACGATGGAAGTCATGGTGCTGTCGCCTGGCATCATCCCGGATCAGGAGCGCCGCTGCCCGGCTCCGCTTCCTCCGGTTAGCCTTAGCTCCCCCGCTATAGCCTCAAAGATGGGGCAAAAACAGGATGCTCCACTCCGCTGAGAATCGTAGCCCCTCCGACCGAACTGCTTAAACTGATTTCACAAAGTTCAAATTAAACCGATTTATCCAAATATTTCATATTTTTACACAGAATTATCATCATACTTACCAGCTCGACTTTTAGTAGCAGATCGATTTCAGCGTTTAAACTTCTCACTGTTTCTCCGTTTAAGTGATTTAATTTATTTACGTATTAATCCGTAAATATGCATTTAAAAAAACACAGACAGTAAATCTATGACCTCTGGGTATAAAATCAGAGTTTAGCGATTACTCGTTTCACTTCCAAGCCCCATTTTTAAATAACTGTCAAACACGTCCGCACCAGGCAGGCTGCTCGCAATGAATCATGGGAGATGTAGTTATTTTTCCCTAAAATAATGGCTAGTTCCTAATCAGGAAGCTTAAATCATCTTAAAATACCGATGAAGAGGACTAAGTCGTGATTTGGTGTTTTGATAAATAACGACAGAATTATGATGGGATAGATGTTTAATAGTTTGCGGATAAGCAGGCTTACTTAATACACTACATTTCCCAGCATTCATCAGAACCTTATCCAGTTCCTCGAATACAAGCGGTCAAACATCGAAAACTGGGCTGGCTTTGCTTCTATCTGTCAGACTGTGTTAAGTTTGAGGTTTTTATAGATTTTATTTCAGAAACTGGAACAAATTGTATCTCAGTTGACTGGCTGCCTTAAAAATAACCTAAAAATAAGATTTAAATGAACGGACCTGTCCTCCAATTAGCTGCTGTCTGTGCAGTTTCCCCAGAAGGAGAAGAATATAAAACATACGTTACCTTTACTTATAAAACCAAAATAGAATATCTTTCAGCTAAATCTGTAGAGGTGTTGCTGCAGGAACGGGGTCAACGACTTTTATACAACTCTAAAGCTGGTTTTCACATTAAAACAGAAAAATGTATCGCTCTGTAATTCCCGCTGAAGGAAAACATGTTTAGTTTCATATAGCAAATTTGTTCTTACAATTTTAGAAATTTCACCAAAGACATCAGTGCAACTTAAAAAAATAAATAAAAGTGTAAGATGTTGCTGTTCATTCAAACTAATGACTGCCTCTCTTTAAACTAGATAAAATAATTGATTTGATTGTGAAACTCATTCTTTTTGGATTTTGAGACATCAAGTTTGACTTAACCTGAACTTAATACACAAGATTTCTCTCTATATGTTAATATTTATTTATGACCTGCAGGTTTTTTTGTTTGAGTCCCATGTGAGTTGAACTGTTCACGCAGTCAGATCAAGTCCAACTCCCAAACAATGACAGAGCGCCATTCTCATCGTCTCTACATCCTGGGTGGATTTCAACCATAATTTGCATAATTAAAGTAGCAAAGAAGTTGCGTATAATCAATTCTATTCAGTTTATTTCTATAGCTCCAATTCACAACATGTTATCTCAGGTCACTTTCCAGTTCACCAGATCATCCAGTCAGATTGATTCAAAGTTTTCTATCTAAGGAAAACCAGCTGATTGCATCGACTCATTGACTCTTCAGCAATCCCTCACACTAAGCATGCTTGTAGCGACAGTGGAGAGGAAAAACTCCCTTTGAACAGGAAGAAACCTCCAGCAGTTAAACTCAACGTCCAAGATGTAAAGTTAACTAGTTAATTTTGTCTTGCAGCATACTTCATCTGAGAGGGTTTACGCATTTACCGATAACGTGATAACAATGAATCGCTAACGTTAGCTAGCCAAAAGCCCTCGCGCATTCAACGAGGCTACATCCAGAGCTAAACAAACATTACTTGAAGGTTTCTATCTACACCGGCCCACTAATGGACCGCTTACCCAAAATAGACAAAATCAATTTACACCACCTGGATTTATTTAGACAATTTAAGGGTATTTTAACAATTAATGCACATCTGTTGTCCAGGTGTTTTTTTTTAAATAGAGTTTATAAGATGGAAAAGGGAAAAGTTTTTTTGAAGAAAAGTCAAAGGAAATGTGAAAATTATAATTTGGTTATATTTAAATTAATTAACTGGTGTCAATACAAACATTAGTTCATGTTAATTTAATTAAAAATAAGTACATTAGTTTGGTTCATCAACTGAAATGTTCAGAAAATCATTTGGAACGGGACAAAGATTTAAATCTGGGTCAAACGCAGTATTATTGTTTACATCAACATAAAATAATCAGGTCATATTAAGGGATTCAATTCAGATTCTGTGAAGTCGAATATTTTAGATGTGATATCTGATATTTGTTTTTAATTTGAGCAAGGTTATACTTTTTCCAGTGTGAGCACTTCTTTCGTTGTTACTTTCTTTTTTTTTAAAGGAAAACAACCATGGAAGCGGATATATCTAGCATTTCATCAGCTACCTTTATTTATGATTAAAGTTATTATAAGCCTTAATGGGAAGGTTCAGCTTGTTAACTGTTCTAGAAGGTTTAAATTGAGAACGAAACGCTTTTATAAAATAAAATAGGAAATTAGAAAAGCATTTTCCAGTTGCTTTCAGATAAAAAAAACTTAAAGTTACCCAAATAAATTCAATAATAGGTACCTGGTTTTCTGTCCAATAGTGTATAAAAGATCAAATCACACTTAATATTAGAGAAAACACATTAACATTTATTTCCAGCTCCAGAGTAAATCCTCCTGATACAGTCAGTGTGAAAGAAAATAAATCATAGCATCTTTTTAATTGATCAAACTCAGGAGTTTTAACAGGATCACAGCTGATGGTTGGACCCTACTGTCCTCCCAACAGATTTATTTCTGTTTGTTAGAGGGATGAAAGCAGACAGGGAGAGAGGGTCCATGACCCGGTTCACACCAGGACCGGATGTAAAAACCAAACATACGGTTTTTTCCACACATGAGGAGAAATGAGGCACCTTAAAAACAGCCTGATCATAGTAGCTTCATCTGGTCTGTTCCTGTTTGGCTGTCCAACTCCATCCTGGAGAGAAATATCAGCTGTACTGCTGCCATCAACACCTTTGTTTCTAGATGTTGGAGCTTGGCCTGTTTTCCAGTGTGTAGTCCCTGTTTCTCTGACTGTGACTAACTGGATGTGCTCTCTTCATCCTCTGACATGGGGGCTGGCTCGGCAGCTCGTCCAAATTTCTGCCTGGCTGTGTGTTTCAGTCACAGCCAAACAGGAACAGACCAGATGAAGCTACTATGAGAAAAGCAGAAGAGAGCAGAACGTTAGAGATTGAACTAACAGATTCTGCAGAGTGGGAGAATAGAGATAGAATGAAGCAGAATGATGAAAAAAAGGGGTCCCTATGTCCTCCCAGAGATAGGCATCAGCACCCCTCCCACAACCCCCAATCCGGGATAAGCGTGTTAGAAAAATGGATGGAAGGATGGAATGCTAAACTGGGGAATATTGTGAAATGAGGAAAAATGACCATTATGTCCTCCAGCAGTCTAAGCCTATAGCAGCAGAACTCAGGATAACCTGAGCCACTCTAACTAGAAGCTTTATCAGAAAGGAAAATTTTAAGCCTAGCCTTAAAAGTAGACAGGGTGTGCCTGCCTCACGGACTAAAAACTGGTAAAACTGGCTTTATGCCTTTTTATATTTTAAGTAGTAAATGTAGTTTTAAATCTTTTTGTTCAGTTGTTTAGTGGAATTTGTTGAATAGGGAGGAGTTTGTTCCGATCCTTTGAACGGGCTTGATTCTGGAAGCTTCCCATCCCTGAGTCACATCTCCCTCGTCAGCTCTGACACCTCCAGTAAAAATAAAATGTGCTCCCAGTGACTGTGAGTGATCACCAGGAGGCCGACATCTCCGTGCGTGGAGCTATCACGCTCTCCCACGCAGCTCCCCGGCCTCCGTCTGATAAAGATCTGACACCCACCTCCACACAATGTGACACCAAAACACAGCAGAGCACGTGTGACGTCAGGGCTCCCCTCAAACAACATGTTTGGGCTTTTTTTCTCTTGTTTTCTTCTTAGCAAACAGGAAGAGAAGAGCGGCTGAAAATAGACTCTGTGGTTGTGGGCCTGGAGGATTTTGGTCCTGATGCGGAGCCAAGCAGTGGAAGCCCTGCGTGGGTCATCGTCCAAACCAAATAAACAGGATGAGTTACTGCGCTGCAGCAGGCGCTCGCTGGTCAGCAACACACCCTGCCTTGTATATTTATTACATGGCTGTAAAGCAGCAAACAGCTGACGTTGCTTTGTGTCAATAACACACTGTTGATGTCCTCTGAGCGTCCCACTGAATTATAAACATTATAAGAAGAAAATAAGCACAGAAACTGTTTAATTAGTAAACTTCTGAATTCCAGTTTCATCTGCCAT
Organism: Cyprinodon brontotheroides; assembly: GCA_018398635.1. NCBI lineage: Eukaryota > Metazoa > Chordata > Actinopteri > Cyprinodontiformes > Cyprinodontidae > Cyprinodon > Cyprinodon brontotheroides. Next base: position 1,513,387 of record JAGKQL010000052.1, read on the forward strand.
CAAGTTTCTGTTTTATTTTAGAGAATTCAGGAAGAAATAATGCTTTTCTACCTCAAAATCACTACATAAGACATTAATTAAAGCATAAAGATTCCCTAAATGCAAGCTTTTACACAGCTTTTGTGAGTCTGTAAATATAAGTTTGCAAACCAAATTCAGATCAGCTTTTTAGAGTTTGATTCACTGCAGTTTATTTATATAGAATAAATTCATAACACATGATGTTTAAAAGGCACTTTGCAGAATCAATTCAATCAAATTAGCCAGACTGGTTGATGTTTTTGTTTCTTATATTAATAGGAAAAATTAAGGAAAGCTAGAAGTTAGTGTTCCTGGATTAGGATGAGATAAAACAAGACGATCGCTTGGATTGTGGATATTGTTGGTAACTTTATGTTAATTCCTCAAACCAAGCAGACATGCTGCAAGAAAAGTGAGGCTCATATTCAGAATCCAAACTTCTGAAAGTTCTTTAAATCTGAAATGATTCCATCCTGTTCAATAAATGATCAGTGTTTTTTAATTCAGAGTAATTTTCATGTGAATGTGCTTTACTGGAGGCATCCATGTTTGTCAAAAGAACACTACTACTGCCACCTACTGGTTAGTGACATTGTCACGCAGAGTGCGGTATCGGCTGTTGATCAAGTCCCAGTGCTGTATCTGGTGTTTTGTCACAGCTGGCGCTATTATCCAAGTCATCTTGAAAACATTCTTCTTCAAATGTTGGCTACATAATGCGAGGGTTTTTCTCTGGCCAGAAGTTCGATGGCAAATCCTCCCTCTTCAAGTTGGCGATCCAGCGACCAACCCGTCCGTGGAGGATCAGGGAATCAGAAAGGTGGAATAACTCTTTTTTTTTTTCACTTTTACCCGATGTATTCCAGCATCCAGCTGCCATGCACGTGGGCATTGTCAGTTTCACTATAAGCTCTGGTGAATTTCAATATGGGTGAAGTCCTCTGGAAATCTTCAATAATTGTTGTTGATTGCAGCCGTCTGTAAAGTTAATAAGTCAAAAATTAGGAGCAATATTTATTTTGCATGTTTTATGAGTAAAATAAGGGGGTCATTGTTTACCAAGTAATTTTCTAACTATGTCATTCATTCATTCATTCATTCATTCATTCATTCATTCATTCATTCATTTATAAAAATCTTACTTTGTTAAATAAATATATTATTTAGTTTAGTATAGAGATTCCCAGGCTTTAATTTTGGTAGTTTACTTCTGCTTTTCGGCAAGTGAATTTGCATATTCGCTAAATATTTGGCTAACCTGGTGCTAGCTTCATTTTTTATTTATTTAATAAATATTTATTTGGAGCTAAATATTTAAGAAACTAAATATTAAGTTTGGAGCTAAATGTTTATTTATAAAACTAAATATTTAAGGAAATACTCATAGTGTCAAGGCGAGGGTGGAAGTTGGTTAAGTACCCAAATACAGAGACGAGTTCTTGTAGGATTAAATGTAGTAAAAGGGCAATTGAAGCAAAATCAAAGAATGAAACCAGGAGACGTCAGGAGAAAACACACATGAGGAGTGAAGGAACCAGCGCTGAACTGCACAGGGAGAGTATAAATGGGAGACAAAACAAAGACTGAGGTAATCAGATGATATGGAGCAGGTGTGGATGGAAGAGACTAGAAGGGAGCTGGAGGAATGGAGACAGGCACAAAGGGGGTAACAGAGAGTAAGGCTTGAATATAACACACAATGGAAAATAAACCAAAGATCAACAAAACAAAATTACTTAGATCACTGAAAACTAAAAAACTCAATGTCCAAAGGGGGAGAAACATAAGAAAGAGAGGTTAAAGGAAACAAGAATTAACCACTGAAACACAGGCCATGTTGATCATGTGTCAAAGGATGAGCAGCAGCTCACATAACAACACCATAGGTGGAGCTACTATGAAGAACAAAAAGAGAAGATATTTAATAAAAATCTTAAATAACATCAAGTAATGCTTAACTGGGGAATATAGTGAAGTGAGGAAAAATGACCATCATGTCCTCAGCAGTCTAAGCCTATAGCAGCAGAACTATAGAGATAGCTCAGGATAACCTGAGCCACTCTAACTAAACTTTATCAAAAGGAAAGTTTAAGCCCTAGCCTTAAAAAGTAGACAGGGTGTGTAGACAGGACTAAAACTGGTAGTTGGTTCCTTTATTTCCCTAAAGTCGTGAAATGCTCATTATTGGAACAATCAGCAGCAGAGAAAGGAAGATGAAGGAAAGGAAGCAGTATTTAGGAACATAAGGAACAATCAGATCTCTGATATCAGATGGAGCTTGGCCTGGGTTTTATTCCATTAAAATTAATAGTTTAAATGATATTTTTCATTTAACAGGAAGCCACTGAGGGGAAGCTAAGATAAGAGAAACATTATCTCTCTTTTTATTTTTATTATAGCTTTAAGATAACATGAGACATTAAAGGATGTAACTAAATTCTTCCAAACATAATTATATGCACAGACGTACAGTTCTATTCATAAAAAAGATGCATTGAAAAGTAGGATGTAACAGCTAGCCTTCGTAGGCTGGGGTAATAAAACACTTGTTTGGATGTAAGGCCTTCATCATCCAGAGAGCTGCAGCAGTAAAGCTCTTTTAAAGTGGTACTGGGTGGGATCAGGTCCCGGAGATATAAACAAGCCCTGAGCACAATGATAGAACAACTTCCTCTGGAGGATAATCATGCAGCTGTTTTATGGGGAGTGTTTAGTTAATCAGAGATAAGTAGCAAACTTTAAGCAGAAGCTGCAGCTGATTGAAAGAAAGCATGACCCCCACAACAATGGAGGGGATCCAAAACGCCACGATGAGAGCAGCTTCATGCAGCTGATTGAAAGAAAGCATGACCCCCACAACAACGGAGGGAATCCAAAACGCCACGATGAGAGCAGCTTCATGCAGCTGAGGGGGAAAACTGTTCCCATCAGACAGCTCCAAGACTTCAAAAGTTAGTTGTTTCCCCAGCTTTTTGCAAATCACTTTTAGTCTATTTATGTTATTCACAAGTTAAAAAAGACGGAGGTTGGAACATTTTTTTCTCAGTAAAATCGAAAGACTTTGACACAAATGCTGAGCTTTGTCTCACATTTCATCTTGTTAGCAGACTGTTCAGGTATAAATTCATTATATTTTAAAGGAAAAGTCCGATCAGTGAGGAAAAATCAATGGATCATTATTTATACCTAAAACCAATACATTGCAGTGATTTCATTAATTTAGCATTAATTACTTAAAATATTAAAAACAATCATTTTCATCGCGATCACGGAGTCTGGGAGCGGCCATTTTTGCCCAAATATAGTAGCCCCTCACTTTGTTGAATAAATATTAAGCTACAAATTAAATATTTATTTTACAAACTAAATATTTAGCAAATATGCAAATTCACTTGCCAAAAAACGGAAGTGAAATACCAAAATAAAAGCCTAAGAATTTCTAAATTTTTATTTAACAAAGTAAGGTTTACAAACGGCGCCCCCTAACCTGTAATCAACAACAATTATTGAAGATTTCCAGAGGACTTCACCATTGAAA
>JAGKQL010000052.1:1517027-1541517 GCA_018398635.1 Cyprinodon brontotheroides
CTGAATAGATTTTAAATAATAGCTCATAGGTAAATAAATCTTTGGCTTCTCTGTTAGGTTAAATTTCCTTTTGTTCTATAGACAACATTTGAAGTTATTATTGTAAAAGTAGCTCCATATAAAGTATAAAGTTTATTTTTAAAGTAGTTATGGTCTGATCAGATTAGAACTTATATTCATTCATTTCTTTTGTGACCTTCAGCTCTTCAAAGAAACTAATATGAATTTATTTTATTCTTTCTGTGATTATTATCTGAACCAGAAATAAAACCATCTTCAATCCTCTGAAATTCCTCCTTCCATTTATGCTGATCATTAAAAACAGAATCAAATGAATATTTTCTTAGGCCTGATCTTTACCAAATCTACACTGATCCACAATGGAACCCAAACCCCAATAAGTTGGACCAGATAAATATGAAGGAATCTTAAGTTCTTACAGTGAAATATAACTATTGTTAAATGTTTCTGTATGGCGGCGCTGCTGGTTAATTTTTCTTACTCCACAGGCAGAAAAACAAAAGAAACAATCTGCTGGAATAATAAAAGAAAACTGAACAAGTGAAGCATTTTGAAACTCTTCATTGGACCGGTAACACGTCCAGGATATTTTGAAGATGAAAACAGCTTTGGACTTCAGTAGGGATAACAGATGCTGCTCACATCATTGATCACATGACTGATCTGCTGAATCAATAAACTTCAACCTGGAGACATGAAACACCATTTTCAAACTGGATGAAGGAAAGAAGCCTCGGGCCCGGTACAGGGCCCAACTGACACCTGCTCCTGTTTACCTATTTATAGAAACGGCCAAAACACAGTCACATGGTGCTGATGAAGGTTATCAGTCATCCAGGTTATAGTCATTCCATAAAAATTCAAAATATATCCCCTGGACTTGGTTTCCAAGATCTGAAGACGTTTCTCCACCTCTCCAGGAAGCTTTCTCAATTCAAAATGTCTGGATCCGCAGTGAGTTTGAGTCTTATATAGACGCAGGCCTTGTATCGCTTGGAAACATGCAATGGTAACACGATGAATGGGTCGTGCTTCAGCGGTTCCATCGTTAGCCTGTAATATCTGAAACCTGTCTATCATTCTGAGGGTCGGTTGTTAAAGGGGGGGGTTGTAGTTAAGGGGGGGATTGGAGACAAGTTTCCAAGCGATACAAGGCTTTGTCAATTTTGGCAAATGGCCGCTCGCACTCAGCCTGGTTTTGGTTCTGCTGGAGGTTTCTTCCTCTTAAAGGAGAATTTTCCTCTCCACTGTCGCTGCATGCATGCTCGGTGTGAGGGATTGCTTTAGAGTCAAAAACACAGTGCATACTCTGCTCACCCTGGATAATCTGGTTGCATTGTTTCTGTAAAATGATGTGAGAGGACATGTGTTGTGAATTGGCTCTTTATAAATAAGCTTCCTCAGGATGCACAGTCTGCTCTGTCTCCTGCATCTCCAGTCTAATCTGTGTCCAGCTGAGGCATTTCTACTCCTCCACTTCTTCCATCATGGTCATAGTGTTTGACTTCTTCCTGTTTCTTCTAAAATCTACAATAATCTCCCTTGGTTTATTTGAATCACTCTTAAGCTTCAACGTCTTTTTCAGGCTAATATAGAAGCTACATGAAAATTATAGAGAGCCCCTCAGAGGAAGCTGGAAAAAAAATCTAGAAAATATAAATGAAATGTATCAGATTAAGGGTATTTGCAGCTTTAATTTGAGTAAGTAAACTCAAGTTATATTGCCAATGAGATTGTTATTTTTTATATAATTAAATTCGAGTAGATCAAATGCACTTGAAATAAGAAATGCAATTGTTTTCTTCTTATTTAAGTGTAAATTATAACATTCCATTGGCAAAGTGTCTCTTAACTCCTCTTAAATACACTTATTTAAAGAAAAAAAAACAGGTTTAGATTTCCATTTTTGCAGTGCAAAAAGTAAGCGAGTGAACAAAAACAATGACTGATCTACATTTAGATTTTTTTCAGGGGGGTCTATCACACTGCAAAAACGATCTAGAAATAAGTAAAAATGTCTAAATCTAAGTGTATTCATCCTTAATTTGAGTAGGTGAATGATATGTTGTGCCAATGGAATGAGTATTTTTACTCAATTAGACAGTTAGATAATATGCACATGAAATCAGACAATGCAGTAGTTTTTTTTTTATTCTAAATGTAAATTGTCTTGTTCCATTGTCAAAGTGTCTCACCTACCTCCTCTATTCAAGGAAAAATGCACTTATTTAAATAAAAAATGACTTGTTTAGATGTCTATTTTCTTGCAGTGCAGGGAGTGATGTGACGCATCCTTTATTTTGGGTCAGATTTTAAACTGAGACATAAATGACATACTGCAGATGTCCTTACAGCTCTGGAGGGCAGACAGAGACTGGGCACTGTGGGGCGTAGGAGGGGTAGAATAACAAAGCACATAACATTTTATCTCATGCAGAGATCATTGTTAGGACCATTTGGCAGAAAACTCTTAGTTCTGCAGATGGAATGAAAGCAACTATGATGAAAGAACTATACACACATTTAAATAACTGCACCCTTAAAACAATGAAAGGAGAACACTTTGTAATCAGGAGTAGTTTGAATCAGATCAGGGGGGTGTTGCGTCGGATTTCTAGCTGCTTTGGTGTTAATGAAATTACCAACAGGTGAACTAGAGGGGCAACGAGACCATCAAAGCAGGAATGGTTTTACAGGTAAGGCCACTGACATTTTCCCTCCTCATCTTTTCTGACTCCTTTTCCCCAGTTTAGCATTTGGCTAGGGTCACTGCCACACTGTTAGCATGAGGAGCTACCTGGACCCTACAGGGGGTTGCACAGGCAGTCCAGCTCCTCCAGGATGGCATCAATACGTGCCATTGCCGGAAGGTTTGCTGTGTCTCCAGCACAATCAAGAGGAGATTCCAGGAGACAGGCGGATTTACTCCAGGAAGCTGGACAGGGCCAAAGAAGGTCTGCAAATGCGGCCGGGACCGGTGTCTGCTGCACTGTGCAAGGGGAGGAGCAGGAGGAGCACTGCTGAGAGCCCTACACAATGACCTCCAGCAGGCCACCAGTGTGTCTTTGACCAAACAATCAGAAACAGACTCCACGAGGGGTGGCCTGAGGGCCCCACGCCCCTAGTGGCCCTGTGCTCACTGCCCAGCACCGTGGAGCTCCCATTTGCAACAGAACACCAGAATTGGCAAGTCGGCCACTGGCGCTCTGTGCTTCACAGATGACGGCAGGTTCACCCTGAGCACATGAGACAGACGCGGAAAGGCTCCTGGGAGAAGCCTGGAGAACGTCGCTGCCTTGCACACTGCTTCCGGCGCGAGCCGGTTTGGTAAATGGTCGGTGATGATTACCGGGGAAACGCTATCCCATGGAGGATACCTCACAAGACTAGACAGGCTATCCCGCTAACAACTGCCGTGACTGCCATTGGGGATTGAAATCATACACTTACTTACCCATTATCAGACCCTATGCTGTGGTGCAGTGGGTCCTGGGTTCCCTCCTAGAATTGCGCAATAATACCCGGCCTCATGTAGAGAGATTATGCAGGCAGTTCCTGGAGGCATCCAGGAACTACCATTGATTGACCCCCACCTCACCTGACCTAAATCCCCAGATCTGGGAGCAGATACCCCAGGATGCCATCCGTCATCTCATTAGGAGACCCCGACGTTGTCAGGCATGCATACACTGGAAAACGACAAGAAAAATAAGTAATATTACAATAAATGTATTTACCCCCAATTTGAGTAGATAAATGAGATAGTTTACAATGGAATGAATATTTTGACTCTAAAATAAGATATTTAGATATTGTGCACTTTAATTCCTAGTCTTACAATTATGTTTTCTTATTTCAAGTGTAAACTGTCTTGTTTCATTGGCAAAATGTCTCTTTTACCTCATCAATCCAAGAACAAATGTACTTATTTTAAGAAAAAAATACTTACCTGGGGGGGTCATGAAATTTCAGCAAAATGGCCGATCCTGCCGCATCATTTTTTTCACTGTAATTTTCGGGGTGTCTTTGAATGCAGCCCTCTGTAGGTTGATCATTTTCATTTCCATCAAATGATGCGGCATCCTTTGTTCCTAACACGTCACCCAGTACATATCAGGATAAAGAAACAGCAGGATTTTTTTGCCCCATTCTGATGTGTTTTCAAAGTGTTCCTTTATTTTTTTGAGCAGTTTATAAACTAAACAGCTGATGAAACAATATTTCATCCCTTAGACACGATTCCCATCAAAGCTGAGCTTCCTGAGGTAAAATGATTGTTTCCTTACATCATTCTGGAGCAACACATCGGCTCATTTTAGGTTATAAAAACACTAACTGGTAAATTAGCTTCTCTTATTAGCGTGATGCTAATGGAAAGAAAACCTAAATGAATTGCTGTTCTGTTCTCTGCATGAAACACCTCCGAACTGGGTCAAACGCTTTCCTCTGAGAACAAAGGCATCCGGGGTTAGCTGAGGGAACGCTAACTAATTGGTTCTCATTGCCTCGCAAAGTTCCACTGGGTGGAAATCTGGTTCCTGGCATGAAGCCTCGCTTCTGTTTACTGGAGCTTTAAACCTGCTGGCTTCTTTTCCAAGATGAGCAGCAGATTCTAGATAACATCAACAACACCTGAGAGCATTAATGGGATTTAAAAAAAGAAAAGATTCTCCAGAGCTTTCCTAAATCTGAGGCGCATGAGAGGTTCTGCTGGAGGTCGGTCCAGGTTGCGTCCCTCTCCTGCTAAATGAGATGTTTGACGGGTGAACAAGGAGTCAGCCAAGTTCACGTTTGGTGGGAGCGGACTCGTGATGATCTAATTCCTAAAAGCTGCTCATAAATACCCATCCTGTTTTGGCAACAGAGCTTTAATCTCCATCGAACTTCAGCCCACGGAAAAAAAAAAAGAAACCGACTGACTGATGAGGCGAGGCACGCCCTGGGACTGCGGACGTGGAGTCAGACACGTTACGCTTCCCTCATCTGTTACTATGACGACAGCTTTAACGAAAGTACAGCCGTGACTTCAAACAAAAACTTCATTTGTAATAAAAAACAAAATGTTTGTGAATCACAACAAAACACTGGAAAAAATCTAAATCTAGATAAGTAATTTTTTCCTAAAATAAGTGCATTTGCTCTTAGATTGAGGAGGTAAAAGAGACATTTTGCCAATGGAACGAGACAATTTACACTTAAAATAAGAAAACACAATTGCATTGTCTTATTTTAAGTGAATATTATCTATTTATCTTATTTTAAAAGAGTAAGGAAATCATTCCCATTGGCCAAACTATCTTTACACTCAGAAATTCAAGGAAGTGAATACGCTTAATTAAACATTTTACTTATTTCTAGATCGCTTTTAGAGTGTACTCATTCCATTGGCAAATCATCTAATTTACCTGTTTCAAAATACAAGGGCCATACACTTAATTTAAGAAACTTTCTACTTTTTTTGCCCAACAGAACAACTCATGGATTAATCAACTTAGCGCATCTAGAAATAAGTAATAAATGTCTCGAAAATTAAGTGTATTTACCCTATAATCGTGAGCAGGTAAATGCCATAGTTTACTAATGGAATGAGTATTTTTACTTTTAAAATAAGATAAGTAGATAATATGCACACTTGAAATAAGACAATGCAATTGTGTTTTCTTTGGCCTTTAAGTGTATGTCTGGCTTATTTTGAGAAACACTCACTGCCATCTATGTGGCGCCCGCATGTGAAAAAAACCTTAAGTCTTGCATGGAAACCATGGGTTGGGCAAAGACAGGGGCTACTACAGGGGCCAGCACCCCCCATGAAAAAATGCTGGCCCCCCTGGTTTTGGCATTTGGTTACTTACACTGGAAAAAATGATCTAGAAATAAGTAGAAATGTCTTAAATTAAAGTTTATTTACCCTTAATCTGAGCAGGTAAAATGAGATGATTTGCCACAATGGAATGAGTATTTTTACTCTTAAAATAAGATATTTGGATAAAATGCACTTGAAATAAGACAATACAATTGTGTTTTCTTATTTTAAAATGTAAATTGTCTTGTTCCATTGGCTTAAAATGTTTATTTAACCTTTCTCAATTCAAAGAACAAATGCACTTTATTTAAAAAGCATATTAAGAAATGATTTGTCTATATTTAGATTTTCCAGTGTAGGAATTTGCCACTAATGCAAACAATAAACACACTGGGAAAACGCGTTCTGGAAATAAGTAAAACATGTCTTAAATTAAATGTATTTACCCTTAATTCAGAGAAGGTAAATGAGATACTTTCTGCCAAAGAAATAAGTACATTTTTACTCTTAAAATAAGATGATTAGATAATATGCACTTAAAAAATAAGACAATGCAAATTGTTTTTTCTTATTTCAAGTGTAAATTGTCTCGTTCGATTGAGCATTAAATGTTTCCTTTTCCTTCTTTGATTTTTTCCAGTGCAACGGTATTTTGTCTTTCAATGTTTGTAACTGATCCATTTATGTGGACATCAGAGAAGTTGTGTGTTTTACTTAAAATACAAAAATTAATCATCTTTTCTTATTTCCAGCTGGAAATTCTCACCAAGATCTGCAACAAAACACAGGAAGAAAACTTGGAGGAAACCATGACAGGAGCTTCTTGGATTAAGGTGATAAAAGAGACATTTTGCCAATAAAACAAGACAGTTTACACTTAAAACAAAGAAAACACAATTGCATTGCCTTATTTCAAGTGCATATTATCTAATTATCATATTTTAAGAGTAAAAATACTCATTCCATTGGCAAACTATCTCATTTACCTGCTCAAATTAAGGATAAATACACTTAATTTAAGACATTTTTATTTATTCCTAGATGTTTTTTGCAGTGTGGGAATTAGATTGATGGGACTAGTTTGATTCTGTATATTTGGATGGTTCTGGGTTTTCTAAATGATCAGAGATCATCGTTCCCCTGAACAAACCGCTCACTCCTCTGTTTTAGACCTTTAAAGTTAGAGATGAAGACTTTATTTTCACTTTAACAAATCTCTGCTTTGAAGCCTGATTCAGTCTATCGGGGATGAGAGTAATAAATGTAACTTATTGTAATAACATCTGACTCACTAGAGCTTGCCGGATGAAGAGAGAGTGTAACAGTATAAAATAAAATGCCGTTTGGAGAAGATTGAAGATTTTTTTTGAGTTTTTTATGGGGCTGCTGCCTGGACCCTGTTGCACCAACAGCTCCTCTGTTGTGGGTCACCGTTTCTTGTCTGTGTTTCTGTTTTCTGCAGCTTATCCAGGATTATTGGCTTATCCAAAGTGAGCTTTGTTGGGCTCAGAAACAGGGTGGGCCATCATGAAAACAGTCAAAGTCAGCCGCCGCGGTGCAGCCTCAGAAAGGACCCGGGTTTACGGCTCTCAAGACGTCTGGATAAGCCTCCCGAAAAGCTGCTCCGTCTGATGGTTACCAGTTAAAGAGGTTATCTTTAGGAAAGGTTTCCCAAAATGAGTTTCCCAGTTAAACGGAAACACCATCTGGCTGAAACCTGCTGGAGATTTGATGCAGCAGATTTCAGTGTCAATCTGTTGTCATACAGAACCTGCAGCGACTGCAAACAGAGCTCTGCGTGTGTCGCTGAACGCAGCTCAACATTATTTACTGTAAACACAGCCTTAACACATAGAGGTCTGAAGGTCAGACCAAAACTCCAAACTGCACAAAGATTTGATCTGGTCTAAAGGCTGCGGCTCGGTTTTTAGTTCTGCACAGAATCTGGTCTGGGAGAGGTTCAGGCATTGGTTATAATCCAGGAGGTTCAGAAATAATAAACTGAAGCAGCTGTAAGGCACGAAGGTGGCAGCATCATGCTGGGAGGCTCGATGCTGCAGTATTACCTCAAGCTTTATCAACATCTTCAGCGGCTAAATGACAGAATCTGGACCTCAGCTGCTGATCTAGCAGGACGATGGTCCCAGACTGGATGGAGACGCTGGAAAGAACCAGAAAACTGACTCTACTTTAAAGTCCGGTCTGAACCGAAACCGAAGAGTTTAAAGGAAACGTCCGGTCAGCAAAGAAAACTAATACGCATTGCAGTGATTTAATGAATTAAGTGTTAATCAGTAAAAAAAAATCAAAACAATAATTTTCATCGCGCATCACTGAGTCTGGGAGCGGCCATTTTTGCCCAAATCTATAGTAGCCCCTCCCCTCCCGCCATCTTCCAGCAGTGACGCCACGGTGCGGTAAGCCTAGCGCCATTCTCCCCGCTTTCCAAGCTAAATCAATGGGAACTACTAGACACATCTGCAATCAACAAATAATTATTGAAGATTTCCAGAGGACTTCACCATTGAAATTCACCAGAGCTATAGTGAAACTGACAATGCCCACGCGCATGGCAGCTGGATGCTGGAATACATCGGGTAAAAGTGAAAAAAGAGTTATTCCACCTTTCTGATTCCTGATCCTCCACGGACGGGTTGGTCGCTGGATCGCCAACTTGAAGAGGGAGGATTTGCCATCGAACTTCTGGCCAGAGAAAAACCCGTAATATGTAGCCAACATTTGGAAGAAGAATGTTTTCAAGATGACTTGGATAATAGCGCTTGTTTAGACAAACACCAGATACAGCACTGGGACTTGATCAACAGCCGATACCGCACCGTGACAATGTCACTAACCAGTAGGTGGCAGTAGTGTTCTTTTGACAAACATGGATGCCTCCAGTAAAGCACATTCACATGAAAATTACTCTGAATTAAAAACACTGATCATTTATTGAACAATATGTAATAATTTCATATACACACCCTTACACACACATCAGGTTCAACATATCCCAAATAATACGTGTATTTACTTTGCATACTTTAAAATGAAGAGTTTATTTCCAAAACTTGAATCATCCAGGTCTGTTTGGGCTTTAAAATCGCATTTTGAGCAGCTGCAATTATTACAATGAAAAAAACAATCTAGAAATAAGTAACATTTTCTTAAATTAAGTGTCTTTACCCTTAATTTGACTCAGTAAATGAGACAGTTTGCCAATGGAATGAGTATTTTTACTCTTAAAATAAGATAATTAGATAATATGCACTTTAAATAAGACAATGCAATTGTTTTTTTCTTTTCTTAAGTGTAAATTGTCTTGTTTTATCAGTAAAATGTCTCTTTTACCTCTTAAATTCAAGAACAAATGCATTTATTTTCAGAAAAAAATGGCTTATCTAGATTTCTATTTATTCCAGTGTAATTAGGTGAGATTGTCTCTGGGTCTACATGTACAATTTATATGTTTTTAGTAGAAAATCAGCAATATGTTCTCTCCTATTTTCTAGACCTGATCATCCTTTATTGGGCCATAGATGCTTTATCTCTGCAGCCAGTAGGTCAGAGGAAAGGTGGAGCCTGAATGGACAAACATCAACAAACACAAACCTAAGAATAGCTTCATCTCACATGATGACTGTGGAGAACAACACAGGAAAGAATCGAAATCTGGAGAAGTCATTTTTTCCTACAATAAGTGCATTTGTTCTTGAATTGGAGGGAGATAAAAGAGACATTTTACCAATAAAACAAGACAACTTACACTTGAAATAAGAAAAAAACAATTGCATTATCTTATTTAAAGTGCATTTTATCTAATTATCTTATTTCTAAGAGTAAAAAATACTCATTCTACTGGCAAACTATCTTAATTACCTGCTCAAATCAACGGTAAATACACTTAAATTAAGAAATTTTTACTTATTTCTAGATTGTTTTTTCAGTGTAAAAGCGACATTTTGCCAATGGAACAAGACAATTTAGATTTAAAATTAGAAAACACAATTGCAATGTCTTATTTCAAGTGCAAATTATCGCAATAATTCATTTTAAGAGTAAAAATATTGATTCCATTGGAAAACTATCTAATTTACCTGCTCAGATTAAGGGTAAATAAACTTAATTTGAGACATTTTTACTTCCATTTAGATACTTTTTCCAGTGCAGAAGCTGACTTCTTGGGATTCAAACCCAAAACTTTATTGTTAAAACCCCCCAGTAGTGATTAATAAGCCCTGGTTCAAACCTCTTGCATGCTGGGTAATCACTGCACCCCGGAACCAAACCGCTCAAAATAAATCATGAGGACCTTCCTGGTTCATCTCATTACCTTAATGAACCCGATGGATTCACACACAGACTTTAGACCAGAGAACATTTTCTCCCTTTTTATATTTCATTATTTTCTGCTTAAAGATCCTTAAAATCCTATGAATAGATAGAAAAAAAAACTTCAGTTAGAAAATATTTATTTTTGTAATTTTGGAACAAAACTCAAAGTTTGAATCCTGCTATAAAATTTAACATGTTTAAAAGAGATGATATTTTGATGCAAGCGAAAAATTAGTTTTTATATACAACAGAGAGTAATAAATAGCTGATTGATTTCTGGGATTATTATTTATCAATAAAGCTGAATTACTGTAATATATAATAAAAAGTAATGTCTTGATTAAAGAAACAAAAGAATCATATTAGAATTTCATATTAGATAATAAAGTACATGATTGACCTGAAGCATAATTCACATTCTGATATTTTCACTAAAATATCCATAAGAGACGCAACAAATAAAACAAGCAGAGCCTTTATTAAAACAAAAAAAGAAGCAGGCAGATCCAATAAATAAGGATAAATGGGAAAAAAACCCACATAAAATATAAATTTATAGAAAAATGTATAGAAATATTTCCTAAAACAAGCATACATTTTTATAAAAATATGAATATAAATTAGATACAATTTAAATCCTGATTAAAAAGGAACATGGTTAGAAAATAAACATTTAATAAAGAAGTTCATAAATGCAATAGTCACATTCCGCTTTTATATTTTATACATCAGCTGGATTAAATAAACATTTACTGTAGATTATTGTACAATTACTGTAAATTCATCGACTGATAAAATAAAAATGGAAGAAATAAAGTCAGAAAATGAACTGCAAAAAGTTATTAAATAAGTAAAGAAAAATAACAACAAAATTTTAAATAAATACAATATTTTGGAAAATGAATGTACAGATAATTAACTCCTATATAAGGAAAAATATGAGTTAAACATCAGAAATAAAACATTTAAAATAGACGGTCTGTTTACCCTGACAGTTACTCGCTCTCTTCCCGACAGGAGGCGCTCTGGTTACAGCATCAAGTCTCCATCAGATATGTCCAGTGCGCGCGTCTCTGTGCGTAACCGCGGGCTTGTGGAAAAGCGGTGACGCGCTCAGCTGTTCCTCCCCCCTTCTCTTTCTCCCACCGTAAAAACGCGCACGCGGGCGCACAGTGAGCGCGCGCGCTCCGTGTTTGCCCACATGAGTCCAAACTGTTTTCGTCGCTGTGAAAACAAAGTCTGATCTCACCGCCCGCCGGAGCGCAGCTCAGATAAACGCACCGAGGCGCGCTTTTACGCACGGCCTGAAATCTGGATTTTACGCACCCGGAGCGCGGAGCGTCTACACCTGTGCGTAAATACTGAGAGGTGTGTGGGGGGGGGGGAGATCAACGGACGCAGGTTCATGTTCAAAGCTCGGAGCCGCGGCAGGAGACGGAGAAGGTCTGCGGTGTGAGCGGGGAGCAGGAAGGAGCAGAAAGAGGAGTTTTGGAGAAGCCCCTCCTCTCCGTGATGTCGGAACCTCCTTAATTACTAATTTCTCCACATTGAAGCCACGCTCTTTCCCTCCCCCTCTTTCTCTTTTCTCTCTCTCCACTCCTCCATCCATGCAGCTCTCATCCTGACCCTCCTTTCTCTCTCCACTGTCTCTCTGTGGTTTCCAGGATTTCGGAGGTGGACGAGCCCGGAGGAGCGCTTCTTTTTTATTATTGTTTATTCCTGGTCGTTATTTTTTTTATTTTTTCTTCTTTTTTACTTTTGTTTCCTTTGGGGCCAGCGGGCATGGAGGATGTAAAAACCCCGCCGACCGTCCACCGGTCCTCCTCCTTCAGCATCAAGAGCCTCCTGCTGCCCTCTAAGTGTGAGCGCCCGGACCCGGTGGTCTCTTCCCCCGCCGCGGTGCTCAGCATCCCCGGGACTCTTTCTCCATCACCGGACTCTGATTCGGACAAGTCTCCAGGTCCAACGGAGGTGGACTCCTCCGGGCTGATCGAGGAGAAGGCTGGTAGGGAGGAGCAGGGGGAGCATGAGGAGGAGGAAGACGGAGGAGGAGGCGGAGGAGGGGAGGACTCCAAGCCGGCTTCGGAGCAGAACTCCACCGGGAACAACAACAGCGCGAAGAACGGGAAGTACGACAAGCCTCCGTTCAGCTACAACGCGCTGATCATGATGGCCATCCGGCAGAGCCCCGAGAAGCGGCTGACGCTGAACGGCATCTACGAGTTCATCATGAAGAACTTCCCCTACTACCGGGAGCACAAGCAGGGCTGGCAGAACTCCATCCGGCACAACCTCAGCCTCAATAAGTGCTTCGTTAAGGTGCCTCGGCACTACGACGACCCGGGGAAGGGCAACTACTGGATGCTGGACCCCAGCAGCGACGACGTGTTCATCGGGGGGACCACCGGGAAGCTCCGCCGGCGCTCCGCCACCTCCCGGGGGAAGCTGGCCATGAAGCGCGGGCTGCGCTTCGCTCCGCTCGGCTTAGAGCGGCCGAACAACCCGCTGTACTGGCAGATCTCCCCCTTCCTCTCCCTGCACCACCACCACCACCCGCACTACAACGGATCCTCGCCCGGCTTCCTGAACCAGGCGGCGGGTTACGGGTCGCTGCTGCCCGCCGTGGAGCAGCTGAGTAACGGGGAGCTGGGGCGCTCCATGGCGCTGGGCCTGACGAACACTTACGGGATGAGCACGTCTCCGGTGGGGCTGCTGTCCGGACAGACCGCCGGGTATTTTGTCTCAGGGAGCCAACACGCTGCGGCACCGGGGCAACCGGGAGGAGGGACCCCGCCGCAGCCTCCGCCTCCCCCGCAGCATCTCCCGCATGGCGCGGCGGGGTTCGGCGGCTCCCCGCAGTCCCTGCTGTCGGACTCCCTCAGAAACGGCTCCTTACCGGCGTTCAGCCCGGGGGTGTCGGCGGGTTTCCCCGGGGTGCTGTCCCATCAGAAGAGGGTGACCCCCAACGCCTTCCTGAACTGACCCCCCCCCTCCAGCCACCCTTTGGACTCTCAGTGGAAACAAAAGACGTCAGTAAAGGGCAGAAAATACGCGGTAAATATCAAACAATGAGCTGATTTATCGAAAATATATGAAGTGAAAATTTTTGGCCATATTCTGGTTCATTTGGTTTATTTTCTAGAAAAAGAAAAAAGGGACAAACTTTTGTTACCCGCGGGTGTAAAACTGTAAACTAGACTTGCCAAAGGTAACGCTATAAGAATATTTCAAACTATTTATATCTTGTACAAAGATTTTCAGTACTTTTGTTTGACTTTATTATTTATGTTTTGTATTTATTGTACAATGTATTTAAATTTTATTCTCAGTGTATTTACTCATCAGTATTAATGAAAACGGGTGGGAGGGCTGGGATAATTATTATTTATTACGTTTGGAGACAATCACAACTTTTTTTTTGTTTATTTGAAAAAAAAAACAACAATGTTTGAATAAGTTAATTATTATATAAAAAAAAGCCTTAAAGTTATTAAACCAATCAGGGGATTTAGAGGAAAAAGAAGCCTAAAGATCATATCTGCACTCAGGTTTGACCCCAGACAGGCCTAATGATAGAGAAGAGTTTCCTAAATTAAAATAAGACATCTAATAATAATCATGATGCACTGCAAAAAATGGAAAGCTAAATAAGTATTTTTGTTGTTTAAATGAGGAATTGAGGAGCTAAATAAGACATTTTGCCAATAGAACAAAACAATTTACATTTAAAATAAGAAAAAACAACAAAAACTGTCTTATTTCAAATGCATATTATTCAAATATCTTATTTTTAGAGTAAAAATACTCATTCTATTGGCAAATCATCTTATTTACCTGCTCAAATTAAGGGTAAATACAATTAATTTAAGAAAATGTTACTTGTTTCTAGATTGTTTTTTCATTGTAATAATCGCAGCTGCTCAAAAAGCGACTTTAAACCCCAAACAAACCTGGAAAATTCAAGTTTTGGAACCAAACTCTTCATTTTAAAGTATGCAAAGTAAATACACGTATTATTTGGGATATGTTGAGCCTGATGTGTGTGTAAGTGTGTGTATGCAGGCCCTGCAGGAGCCCAACCCCCCCCTCCATGCGCATGTGCGTAATAAGGCCGCAGCTTCCCCGCCATGATGGCGCTTCTCCAAGCCGCTGAACTGCTTCAGTTTCCCGCTGAACGCGCTCCGCTGCTCCGCGGAGGCCGCAAACAAGCCCGGCGGCTCATATTTACCTATAGAAATTAAAATATAGAGTAAAAAATAATAATAATATAAAAAAATAAATGAATCACACACTAAAATGGTTCAGTTTAGACTCGGTGTTTGTCCACCAGTCAAGTTTTGCTTTTTATTTTTTTCTTTAACGGGTTTTATTAATATTATTATTATAATTTTGCGAAAAGAACAATCATAAAAAAGTATAAAAGATCTCTGACAATCAACCGAACCGGGCCTTGTTTGGGTTCCGGCCTGCTGCAGATAAAAATATGCAATTTATTCCGCTTAGTTTTTACTATTCTGACTCAGATGCAAAAAGTTTATTTACAAACTCAGACTTTCAGAAAAGAAAACTACATTTTTTACACAATGTGTTTCATCTCAGTTGCTTTGATTTAATATATAGGTAATATAAAAAAAAAACTCCTAGATTTGTACAATTATTTTCAATATTTTATTAAAATAGTAGTGAAGTGTAGCTAATTTACAACCTTAAACAAACTAAACAACAAACTAAACAACTTTCACACCACTGAGATTTTCCCTCACAGAAAAAACAAAACACTTGGAAATAAAACTTCCTCCTCTTCTGAAAATATTTTTAAAATACATGGAAATAATTAAAAAAAAAAAATGCTTTATTTTAATTGATTAATCCCCAAACAGAAGAATTAAATCAGGTTTGATTCCACTTAAAGTCAAATGTTAACCTTTGGTTAAAAAGCATGTCTTGTTTTCTGTAGAAAAAATGACATAGATCATAAAATGTGCTGCTTTGAAAATAGATAAACAAAGAAAAGCATCAACAATCAGTTCAGCTCTGACTGCAGAAACTTTGACCTCAGATTGAATTTTTTATTTTAAAGATATTTAAAGTTTCAGAAGTTTCGTACGATTACGCCACAGAGGAAGAAATGTTATTCTTTGCAGATTAAAAGTGAATTAAAAATAGATTTAAATGATTTTTCTGGCTGCAGGAGTTTCGACAATCATGCTGAATATTTGGGTTTTTCTGCAGCTCAGGTTCTTCTCCAACTGGAAAACTGCTGGTTTGAGTCCCTCTGTTTTATTTTTATGGATAATCTTATGTAACCTCAGACTGAAACCAGGCTCATGTTTTCCTTACTGGTAAAAAAAAAAGGAAATAAAAGCACAAACAGTCCAGCAGGCCTGACTGAGGTTGATCCTGGACAACTTTTTCTCTTCATGTCACTTTTGTTTTCTTACATTTTGGGTTTGTAACAGAAATGTTTTGCAGATTTATTTGTTTTTCTTTGATTATTTTATTTTTTTGTTTTGCACTTTTGTAGTTAGAGTTCACCTGTATGAAGTCTGTACCGTCTGTTTTGTTACTGTTTGTTTTATTTTCCCAGAGAAACTAAAACTTGATTAAAAATAATAAAATAACCTGAAGCAGTTTCTGCCTGATGATGATAATGATGATAAAAATGTGATGTCATTTCAGCACAAAGTTATAATACTTCTATTCTTAGTTTTCTACAGTTTAAAAAGTCTAAAAACATTTTTATGTTCCTTTTAATTTTTTAGCTCATGTTTGCTAAAGATACTGGTTTGATTTATTAATTAACTTCATTAAACAGGTCAATTATTAATATATAGAGTTTGCTTTTATCGCCACAAGACTTTAATTTATATATATATTTATATATGATGGATATTTTTTTGAATATCAATTAAAAAACAAAACATTCCAATATAGAAATAATGTTTTACTTTTTAAAACTATTTTTCAAGTTTTTTATTCTCCTTCATCTTTCGGATTTTTTTTTAACACTAAAAGCTTAATTTTTATTATTAGTTCATCCTAAATAAGAAACAAAAATCAGATTTTTGAAATGTTTTTCTTGGCTTGTTGCTCATTAAATATAATGTTTGGCTTTCAGCAGATTTAATTAAAAATGATAAATATTTTATAGCGGATGTTATTATGGACGCATGGAGCTACTTTACAGGTTTATTTTGTTATTTGGCTTTAAACTCCCACTATAAAGGTTTATATTTTAATCAGACTGTCTGTATTCCTCATTTTCTCCCAGTTTAGTTTTTATTCCTTTCATTCCTGCTTTAACAGAGCCTCAGTTTGACTCCTCAGGGTTCGTTAGGACACAATTTCAGCTTTAAATCTTGTTTATGAAGTTTTTCCTCCAACTTTTCTCCCTTTTTCTAAAACATAAAGACAATAAACGAGCAATCAGTCACTTTCCAAACTGTTTGAGCTCAGCTTCTTGGGCTCAATGAAGCGTTCAGAGTCACATGATCCATCTGTGTGCGTTCACTCTCTAGCATTTAGCTGGACTGACCTAGAAACAGTCCAATAATACCACTGAAATCAGAAATAAATAAAAAAAACAAACTAATTTTGTGAAAAGAAACAAACAGATTTCAGCTGCTAACAAACAATAATGACCAAACTGATGGTGTTTCCCTCAGTGGCTGCAGGCTACTGTTAACCCTGATGTGTAAACTTAAACAAAAAGCTTCATTCTGGGAAATTACATCAAATATTATGAAAAATTCCATATCATATTTAATATGGATTAAAAAAATTTAATTTTAAATTTTAATCTGAAAGAAATGAGCAGTTGGAGGAGCGCTCATGAGCCAAAAGTTTACGCATATAGAAACGAAAAAAGTACAAGATCTAAATTAAATACAGAAAAGTTATTTATTAGCAGGAAGTGGAGAAGATGAGGAACAGTTAGTGTTGCAGCGATGCCATTTTGGTCCCAATACCGATACCTGATACCTGGCTGTGCAGTATCCGCCCATACCATCTGTTTGAAATTTATGTGTGTATATATGAAGAACTGCATCCTACCTGGATGTAAAATAATCGCCATCATGGCTTCATGTCAAGCTGCTGCCTACTTTGTGACGCAGGAGAAAGACTGAGGCCCCGGCCCACACGGGTCAAAACGAACACCTAAACGCTAATAATATTCTTCCAGAACGCTTGTCGAAAGACGAGACGATAAAATAAATGTGATGACGCACCGCACACTAATGCATGAAAACGCTGCAAAATGGCCATGCCAGGCCTAAGTGGCGCTTGTGGTGCCAAAGCAAAATAGGCTTAATTTAAATGTTACCCAATGCGAGTAATATTTATAGGAGATGGTATGCCCTGCTTGGTCCATTTTTGGTGGTTCAGCCAAATTCAGGTGCTGAACTATGTGGTCGATATTGCTCTGTTCTTCCTGGAGATATTCCAGAAGAAGAAGATTCTGTTGTAAGTCCGACAGCAGGGTGAGTAGCATGAGCAGCAACCATTCAACACAGTGCCGCCATTGTTGCTTTGTGATATTCTGTATCGCGCGCATGCCACTGTGGCAATATTTCTAGCTTTTTCTATGACTTTTTATGCTTTTGTATTTTTTAGAGGCATGGGTTTAGAGCTGTATATCTTTGTATTTTCATCAACGGCAGTTTCTGAATCTTCCCACTCAGAAGGATTAATAAAAAAGTTCAATCGCCTTTACAGATAGTTACTTTGACTGCTCTGGAGCATGCTCGTATGGATGTCAGGCTGCATTTGGTGAAAATTGCTTTAAATATTTGATTTACTCTTGTACTTAACTCTGCACTCCAGCAGTACTAATTTCATCCATGGTTGAAGGTGAGTTAGTAGCTGCTCATTTTACAAAACATGTGACTTTACAATTCTCAGTGTTGAAAACCACTGAGATGAAGCTTTGGATCAATCCAACGTTCCTTCTTTAACATCTTAACTGCTTTAATACTGAATGTTTACTTTTTTAGACAGCAGAAATGGAGGATTAATTGATGCACTGACCAATGCTGGGTATTTTCCAGTCCACTGCTCTGTGATTATCTCTGATTTCAAGCCCATCTTCAAGCTTTGCTTCTGAGGCAGAGATGGAAGATCTCTGGTCTCTGATCTTTGGTCTGCTCAACCACTGAACCAGGGGAGTCCAATCTGGTTTAACCTGTGTATGTTAGGACTCCTGTCTGTTGTGGTTTGTGTGTTTGTCTTCCTTCCTCCACCAGGTGGCGCCTGGTCTTAGTTCGCCTCCTCACACACCTGCGGAGGGTTTCCTCGTTAACCGAGTGCTCTTAAGCTGCTGACTGCCAAAACGGCGACGCCAGAGTGTTTGCCCACTTTGGGAAGTCATCCTGAAAAAAACTGGATCGTTTACAGACCTGGAACGCCCGATCTTCTGATGATCAGGCTGGCTGAGGATTCAAAAGTGTGATTCTGATCCACCCATTTCCCCAAGGAATGTCTGGGACTTCTCTCTGAAGCAAGGGATTCATCTCCACAACAACCAGTTCTGGAATACTGCAGGAAATCTAAATGGCAGTCAGTTTCTCTGTTCACCTACAAACAACTGGTATCTGGGTAAACCCTGTCCGTTGGTCCATCGAATGAGACAAACCCTGGAAAACCCCCATTTTAGTGCTGGAGTCAAAGAGTCAACCATACTGATATCAGTATTAGTGCAACAGTATTTAAGCTGCTGGAGGCTGAGCCATCATTTTATCCTACAGAGGCTCTAATGAACGAAATATCTGCTTTCATTGGTGGGATTCAATATATTCCACAGCATCCATTCAGGGGCCTAAATTAGATGTTGTTCAGAAGCCAAATAAATAAATAAAAAAAACATCTGTTTTATTTCGACACCGTCTCTATGTATTGGTTTTCTGCAACCTGGGTCCGAGATTATAAAATCATGACACCAACATCAGCTTTGTGGGCGGGGCCACTCCCGGGATTCTTGGGGCCCAATCCTACAGCCAAGCAGCTGCACTACTTGTTTATATCATCTGAACCTATGAAGTATTCGCTTAGAATAGAATAGAATAGAATAGAATAAAATAGAATAGAATAGAACTGCACTAAACCTTTTCATATTAGTGCCCTTTTTGCACCATTATTTAAACTGGTTTCATTTCTCCTCCATTGTTTACATTCTGATCACTGCTGCACTTTATGTTGGTAATGTTTATCTTACTTCAACTGCAATTTCATTACCCTGTCGTGAGCTGTATGCAACAACATTTTGTTTCGTATAATTAAATTCTATTCAGTTTATTTCTATAGCTCCAATTCCCATCATGTCATCTCAGGTCACTTTCCAGTTCACCAGATCATCCAGTCAGATTGATTCAAAGTTTTCTATCTAAGGAAAACCAGCTGATTGCATCGACTCAGGTTTGACTTCAGCAATCCCTCACACTCAAGCATGCTTGTAGCGACAGTGGAGAGGAAAAACTCTGGATACACACTGTATAAACAAAATTACCATAAAATTTGTCTAAGTGTAAGAATACAATAGAACAGAAATATAGGTAAAATTAAAAAATTTCCAACATAGATATTAAAATAGACCTTTCTAATGGTTTCTAGATGCTGGAGCTTGTTGTTAGCCTGTTTTCCAGTGTAGTCCTGTTTCTCTGACTGTGACTAACTGGGATGTGCTCACCTCTTCATCCTCTGACATGGGAGCTGGCTCGAGCTCGCCTGCCTGGCTGTGTGTTTGCTGGACGGGGGCGCCTGTGGAGCTGGTTGACAGTTGCCTTTTGTATCTATGCTTTTTCTATGTCTGCTTCTGTCTCCTTGAACCCCAGTGGGCTCCTCAGCAGATGGCCCGCCACACTGAGCCTGGTTCCTGCTGGAGGTTTCTTCCTGTTCAAAAGGGAGTTTTTCCTCTCCACTGTCGCTACAAGCATGCTTAGTGTGAGGGATTGCATTTGAGTCAATGAGTCGATGCAATCAGCTGGTTTACCTTAGATAGAAAAACTTTGAATCAATCGGACTGGATGATCTGGTTTGAACTGGAAAGTGACCTGAGATGACATGATGTGAATTGGAGCTATAGAAATAAACTGAATTAATCACAGATTAATGATATTTTCTTGGAATAAAGCAGATATTGATGGATCAGCATCCAGTGGAGCGTTTTGTGTTGACCTGAACAGGTGAGTTTTACACATGTTGGTAAATACTGTGATGGCAGAAAGAGATGAAGGAACTCTGGAAAAATCTCCTCTTATGCAGCTTCTCAGAGCTCCTACAGCATCATGAAGATGTAGGCGATGTTTTCCATGATGGCGGTGAGGTCTGCCATCATCCTGCCTCTCAGTGAGGTTCAGAGGCTGGTCCAGGATGGAGCCGACTCTCCAGACCTTCAGATTTTCATCTTCTTTCATCCATAAACCTCCATTAAAACAGGGATTCTCGTTGTTTACCTTCCCCCAGTGTGTCTCCAACTGCTGCAGTTTCCTGCATGAACCCACAGGGCAGAGAAAAACACCAAAGCTCTCATTTAGCACCATTAGGTTCACTCTAACCTGCTCTATATCTGACAGGAAACACTGTGGGAATAGAAAGGTCTAGATTTGTGGCCACCAGCGTGGTTCTACCTCTCAAAGGTCCACAAAAAAAACAAAACCTTTTAAACAAGATGAATGAACTGATTTTACCTGCAGCTGAGAGGCAGAAGCAGAGATAGAAAACCTTTAAAACTGTTTAGTAGATAAAGGTGGAAGAAGAGCAAGACACAAAAACAGGCAATTTAAAACTAAATCTATACGTCACAAGAGGAACACAAAGAAACAGGCTGGTGGGAAAAATTGGATAATTGGACCTAATTAGATTTAAGCTGCTGAGAAGATTATTGAACAAGGAGAAGATGGTTGATTAGAAACATGGTGCTGCTTTAAGGCCTGACAGGGAACTGAGAAACGGGAAGGAATTGTCATGATCTTGGCCTAATTGCTCACTCCACTCACCTGTCTACTCTACCCGGTTGTTCATTACTGCTCATCTAATCCACCTGCTCCTGCTTCTATTTATACAGCTCGGTCCTCAGTTCTGGTGCTCATTCTCAGCGGCCAGTGGAGAGAAGATTTTGAGCGTGTTATAGTGTTTCTGATTTCCTGACCTGTTCTGCCTCTCATCCACTGAGCATTCCTGTACCTGTCTGATCTCAGAGGAGAAAGCAGTTTTTCAGCATTCCTTAGTGTTTCTGATCTTGATCTGCTTCTCATCCAGTGAGCTCACCAGTTCCCATCAAACCTTCTGCCTGAACTGTCTGTGGATGCCTGGAATCCTGAACCAGCCTTTTCCTGTTCTGATCTTTTTGCCTGACCTGGCTTCAGACTCCTGCATGGTTTCTGGATCTGCAGCATGAGGGAAACTCTGGGCGGCGCCCACTGCATCTCGTTGGCAGCCCACCGGCTGGATCCTACCTCGTTCTTCGGGGATAAACCAGTTTAGTGATTCACATGGAGAATCTGTCATTTTGGGACCAAGGTTTCTAACCTACATGCAGAACACACAGACTCAGAGGGAAAAGTTATTTAATATACACAATGATTAAATAACTGATTCTTGGGAAACAGATCCAGGACTGGTCACAACTGGGTTCTCTGCAGAGAGGGACAGTTCGGTTAGCTGAGATCCAAATACTGTTGCTAGTGGAGTAAATGCAGGTCTGTACCTGTTCAGTGATTTTGGCTGAGCGGCAGAGGGAGGGAACCAGGAGGGTCCAGAGGCGAGAAGGTGAGGCAGAGGGCTAGGCAGAGGCAGGGCTTGACTTCAGAGCTTTGCAGTGTTCAGATCCCAGAGTTACTTTCCAGTTCTCTTCTTGAGAGCGGGCAGGCAGGTTCAGACAGTTTGACTTTCCAAGGTTCTTCTGAGATCAGACAGCTGTGGTCTCAGCTGAGAACTCTCTTCCAGGGGTCCAGGTTCAGACAGGTTCTTCCTAGGAAGGCAGAGAGGACAAAAACAGGTTAGGTTCTGGTTCAGGTTTCAAGGGAGTCAGAGAATCAGACAGGTTGGTTGGCTCAGGCTTGCTAACCGTAACTGGCTTAACACTCTGGCACTGGAGTGTAGCTCTGCCACTGCTTAAATGCTGGTCTCCTGATGAGCAAACGAGCCGCAGGTGTGGTAGTCAGCTTTAGCTCCAGGAGACCTAGGGCGCCCTCTGCTGGAGAAAGGTGGACAGACCTCCAGATCCCAACAAGAATCATCCTCCGTCAGATTATCATGGTCACTAAATCTGTGTTTTTCTCTAACAGAGATTCCAGTGATAGATGGTCTATCCACTGATACCGTGAATCCACAACCCGCTCCGTTTACATTGGGAGCCATTCAAAATGGCCGCTCCCAGTCAAACTCCGCCATATATTTATTTACTCTAACTACAACCTTTCACTGAATTACAGGGTCTGACCAGGAGATGGCACATCTCTTTAGATCTTAATGTCCAGAAATCATGAAAAAAAAGGATGTTTTAGTACAAATATTCAAGTCAACCCGCCTCTTTTAAACCTCTGACTCTCCAAGCCAACCAATCCCAGCTCCCTTCGGCCTCCTGGATTCCCAGGAAATAAGTTTTCAGTCCAGCTGGCTGAAGGATTTCAAAGAATAAACTGAGAATTAATTTCTGTTCAGGCATTAGAGGGGCTGCTGCTGAATTTGTCCACCCAAGATGGAGGCAGATGATAATATGACAGGTTTTACATGCAGGATAAAGATGGAATGTTCTAGAACATGGAACCACAGTCAAACTAGAGAACTAGACATTTCAGAGAACTAACTTTTAGTTCTATAGATTATTAGAGCTAGGGTCAGATTAGATGAAGGGCAGCGGCCCTTCGGCGCCACCTCTGGATCCGCCCATGGTCCTCAGATCACAGCAGGCAGCTGTTCTTACTGTTCAGCTGAACTGGTTTTTATCAAACTGGGAATTCAGAGTTTAAATACTTGGAGGAAGCGGTTTACAGGCCCAATCTGAGAAGCTGTAACTCATGATGGTTTCCTGCCCTGTGATGTTCAACCTGATGATGAGATTCAGAGCGACAGGCCTGATGAAGAGCAGGAGAAGGAGGATGAATCAGCACTGACTAAAAACCTGATGGAGGGGAGGAAACATGCAGGCGGGCTGCAACCATCCATGTTTCATCAGCCGTCAAACCAAGAAAAGGTTTCCATGCTTTGTTTCCGTCCTCAATGATGCAACCAGAAAGAGATAAAGTCCTGGAAGAGTCTAAAAATCTCCCAGTTTGAAGTTCCTGGTTTCAACCAGACATTAAAGTAAATCAAACTTATCAAGTGGCAGAGAACATGTACCAACATGTCAGCGTTTGATCACAATGAAAGCATAGGAACACTAGAAAAGTTTGTAGATCAGCTTCTCTAAAATCACCAACTTCAACCCTGAATCAGGTTTAGTGGCTGATTCAGAAGTCAGACTTTAACAAGCCGGAGTTTAAGCACAGGCTAGTCAATCCCTGCAAAGTTCAACCAGATGGCAGCTGGAGATCAAATATTAGTGGAGATTTATAGAGATTTATAAACAGCATTTATAATTATGATCCTCTCTGCATTAGAGAGAATCTACAGTTATTTTATTGTCTTTTTGAAATGCAGGACTAATTTATTCATATAGAACATTTCAGCAGCAAATTCAAAGTCCTGCAGGCTCCTCTCCTGTGGAACCAACTAAGTAAAAATAGTACATATCATAATGGCTTGCCATAGAATGTGTTGTGACCGCGATAATATTACGGTATTATTTCTTGAATGGTAGTAGATCAATGTATTTAGGTGAGATCTTCAGGCCGCAGGTGAGGATGAATAATAAAAACGTTCTAAAATATAGAACCTGTTCATCCTCTCATGGGTTCCTCCTCATGATGATTCAGATTTCTCTTTACACAGTAAAGTTGCATTTTATTATTGGTTATCAGTCCCATAGAATGGCTTGAGATTGTGCCAGTAGAACTCATTAGGTTTTTATCATCCAGTGAATTCTAATCCCAACCCTAAAGTAATTAATTTTCCCAGTGGAATTAATTAATCTATATGTGTAATCTGACGGTGATACCAGTAGTCCTTCATATACTGCAAATATAACTAAATAAAATATAATGATATTTGTATTAACTCACATTAAACAAACCGGAAACAAGTAATCCCTCACATCCTGTCAACTGAGTTGTAATCTTCTCCTATATATATATATATATATATATATATATATATATATATATATATATATATATATATATATATATGTATATGTATATAACTGACTAAATCAGACATGAACACCATGATTGGCTG
>JAGKQL010000052.1:1541808-1552530 GCA_018398635.1 Cyprinodon brontotheroides
TTTTGCTCAGTGGAACCTTTTATTTTGTTTTCACTTTTGGATGAAACGCTATTATCCAAGTCATCTTGAAAACATTCTTCTTCCAAATGTTGGCCAAGCATATTACGGGTTTTTTTCTCTGGCCAGAAGTTCCCATGGCAAATCCTCCTTCAAGTTGGCAAATCAACAATGATCAAGTCCCAGGAGGATCAGGAATCAGAAAGGTGGAATAACTCTTTTTTCACTTTTCCGATGTATTCCAGCATCCAGCTGCCATGCACGTAAGCATTGGCTCGCCCCACTATAGCTCTGGTGAATTTCAATGGTGAAGTCCCTCTGAAATCTTCAATAATTGCTGTTGATTGCAGATGTGTCTAGTAGTTCCCATTACTTAGCTTGGAAAGCGGGAGAATGGCTAGGCTTACCGCGCACTGTGACGCCACTGCTGGAAGATGGCAGGAGTGGGAGGCTATCCTCATATTTGGGCAAAGATGGCCGCTCCAGACTCAGTGGATCATGACTAAAATGATTATTTTCATATTTTTACCAATTACCACCAAATCGCTGACGTGACTGCGATTAGTTTTAGGTATAAATAATGATCCATTGATTATTCCTGCTGACTGGACTTTTCCTTTAAACACCCCTGGTGACCTGCTGTGGTCTCTCTTCTCTGGATGTCCAGGCACAGCATTGTAGCCTAAAAATAAAAATCCGGCTATGTACTAGGTATATACATATTTTGCAAAATATGCCAATATTCCAAACATATTCTCATTATCAGCTCGTTTGAAATCGTACAAAAAAGTTATGCACACTATTTCTTACGTTTTGGATGTTTTCCTCTCGGAAAAACCAGATCAGTGCTAAATGCGCTGGCAGACAGAGAAAAAGCAGATCCGCTGACGGACGTAAAAATGGGGAAAAACAGTGCAATACCATCACTTATTCATGTCTCTAACTACGCTGCTTGCTGTTTTATATATCTTAGGGTCAGGGTTAGGGCTCACTGTAATTTATATTTGTTGGATTCAGGAAAATAACTTTGCAAAAATAAATAGAAATTTATTCTGCACAGGAAAGAGGTTCAAGCAGCTTCTGCAGGAGCTGAAGGAAAAGCCCAACCCAACTTCAGGCTTTCCTTCTCTGAATCCTCTCCTGCAGCCGCTCTTTTATTAACAGAAAGATGTAGCACATGATTACAAAACAGTATTTGTTCTGACACAACAATTGATCAGTTCATACAGACAAGATGCTCCATCAGAATGACAAGGCAAGATGCTCTCCTGACTGCAAAAATGTTTCATAGGCACAAATTAATTTTATAATCATCATTGATTAAACCTGACAATATTCTATATTCATGAATGGTGCGTCAGATGCGCATGCACATACGACAAAAAAAAAATGTCCAAAACGTACGAAATTACGGTGCATAACTTTTCTTACGATTTCATACAAACTCATAATGAGAATACACTGTAATATTTTCAATTCTCAAGAATTTCAGAAGATGCCATTTTGGAAACAGGAATCCTTGGCGTCCAGACGTCTTCCTGAATAACAAAACAGATCTAGAGGACGGTAATAACGTTGGCTCTGAAAAATCCGTTCAGTTCAGTAAAACAGATTGAGCAGCAGTTTCCTCGGTTCCGTAAACCATCCAGATATATCTGCACCCAGCTTGCTGTTTGTCTGGAGGTTTTCTCATAACATGATTCAGTAAATCTAACCTAAAGGATCTGCACCAGAGGTCTGTAGTCCTTAGGGTCTGCTCCCCTGCCTCCTATAGACGTGCTCCTGGTCCGACACCTTGATAAAATGTTTGGTTGCCTTCATGCAGTAAAGCTTTGCTAATGAGGCCATTATTTGAATTAAAGCTGCTGAAGTAGAGACACATCTGATAGTTACAGGAGCAAAGCCCTCAAGGTCTTCAGTTGGAGACCTCTGGTCTAAACAGGATCAGACATCTGAGCCTTCAGGGACAGTAGGAAAACACACCATTATTATGGATATCAAGCATCACTTCATTCAGGGAACAAACTGCAAGTCAATAGAGAAAAGTCTATTAAACTGTCAGAAAATATACCTACAAAGAACTTCACAAAGATTCAGGAAAGAAGCTGAAATCTAACCCTAACAAATCATGTAATGATAAAAAATGCAAACATGTACATGAAATTATAAGAAGATGAGGATATGAAGCACAGACAGAGAAAGGTAGTACAATGGGCAACATAAAGGACAATAGTGACACTTTGCTGTCATGATCGCAGCACCGGTAGCTTATCTGATTCACTTCATTCACCTGCTATTCCCTGCCTGCTCTATAATTATCCCTCCATTCATTTTCTGATATTCTTATCACACGGGTCGTGAGGGTGGTGCCTATTCTTATTCACCTGATCCCTCTGCTATAAATACGGTTCGGCCCAGCTATCAGGGCCAGATCATTATTCTTTGTTTATTCGTTTGTATTTGTGTTACTTATTTGTGTATTCTCAGTTTATTTGTGTTATGTTTTAATGTCAGTTATTCATGTTTGTTTCATTATTTTCTGTTTAGTCCTTGGTTCATGCTAACATCCCCAGAGGCCAGTGGATTTAGAAGGTTTGGTGTTTGTCTCCTGTCTTCTGATCGTGACCCGCCTCTTTTCCGCTGAGCCCTCAGGGTTTTGGCTCGGCGTGTGGCTGGAGCCCTGTTCTAAGGGGAGACCAGTTTAAAGTTCTGCAGTAATTCCCGTACCATGTCTTGTCTATGTTCCTCTCAACCAATGGGCTCGCCTGTTTCAATCGGAGCGCTTCTGTCTGAGCTCGCTGCTGGGCTCATAGAACTCTGAACCTGCCTTTATGCTCTGTGGATTCCTGGAACCCTGGATCTGTCTGTTCCTGTTCAGATCAGAACCCGTGGTCGGGCTACGGACTCCTGGATCTCAGAACTATCCAGTTGTGAACTGTTTTTCTGACCTGGATAGCTCTCCTTCCCTGCTCACTGGGTTTCCTGCATCTGGGACACTCTGGACGGCTCTGAGCTGCGTCTCGTTTGGAAGTCCATCAGCTGGATCCTGCCTTCCTCTGAGAGGATTGACTGAACTGTTAAACCAGGTAAGTGACTCGCTTACCTGTACTTCCTCTGCAGTCCGCTTATCCTCTGTCATTAAATGTTCTGAAACTTCCCTTGGTCTGACTCAGCTTGAATACTGGGTCCCTCTGTCCTGTTTTATGACAGGTACAGAATATAATAAGTGTAGGACCAGTGAACAAAAATAAAAACCAGTGGCATATATAGTGAGGGAAGAGTGGATAATGACATATAAAACAGACGAGTAAATCAATAGTTAAGGTAAAGCATGTTGGGTCAGAAGGAGAGCAGGCAGAACGAAGAAGAGGGACCAATTCATCTGAGTGGAGCCAAACAGAGATGATAATACATGAATAAAAATTAATTAAGAAAAAAATTTAACAGAATCAATATCCAGAGTAAAAGGAGCTATAGAAATAAACTGAATAGAATTGAAAGCAGTTCATTCATCAAAGGGAACAAAGTGTTGCTGAAAAGTTAAAATCAGGTTGCAAATCTATCTGAAGGGTTCTGATAAATAACAGCGACATGTTTTAAATTTGTTCTCTTCTAATAAACTTTTAGATTTTCCTTAAATAAGGAAAAAAAAATTTAAAACCACCACTTTTTTTTTTTTAAGCGCTTAAAACTAAGAATTTAATACAATTTTCTTTGCTTTGATGCATAACAATGTGGCAGTAATATGACTATATATATATATAAGTAAAAATGTTTTAAATTAGGTGTATTTACCCTTGATTCAAGTAGGTAAATGAGAAAGTTTGCCTCCGGCTGGAAGGACGTCACTAATTAGGGCCTGCATACACACACATCAGGCTCAACATATCCCAAATAATACGTGTATTTACTTTGCATACTTTAAAATCAGAGATGGAAGTAATGAAGTACAAATACGTTCTGCTACTGTACTCAAGTAGATTTTTCTGATATTTTTACTTTACTTTTTACTACTTATTTTTATGGCTTACTTTTTACTTCTACTCCTTACATTTTTACACAAATATCTGTACTTTCTACTCCTTACATTTTAAAAATTGTCTCGTTTACTTTAGTTTTGAATCATTTCAATGGAGTTACCGTAAGTATTATTTTTCACGCCATCAAGCACAAATACCAAATTCAATCTAATCGGATGGGAATCTACGCTGCATTTTGACGCACACACTACAAGATGAATCAGGACAGATTCGGGCGGTATTCATTAGCGGCTTCGCAAAAATCATTGCAGCTTGGCGGCGGTGCGGTGAAAAGCATAGTAGCATGGACGCACTCCGAGATGATTGAAAAATGAACACACAACGGAGATCTAGTCCTATTGGCAGACATCCATTTAAAATGTGGGGCAACGGCATTGCAGAAAAAGTGGTTTCTACTTTTACTTTTATGGTTACTTTAAGTAAATTTACAAGCCTGTACTTTTTGTTACTTTTACTTGAGTAAAGAAGTTTAATCAGTACTTCCACTTTTACCAGAGTATTTTTAAGCATTCGGTACTTTTACTTTTACTCAAGTACGGAAAGTATGAGAGTACTTTTGCCATCTCTGATTAAAATGAAGAGTTTGGTTCCAAAACTTTAATCATCCAGGTCTGTTTGGGGTTTAAAATCACTTTTTGAGCAGCTGCGATTATTACACTGAAAAAACAATCTAGAAATAAGTAACATTTTCTTAAATTAAGTTGTATTTACCCCTAATTTGAGCAGATAAATGAGAAAGTTTGCCAATTGAACATTGGAGTATTTTTAGCTCTTAAAATAAGTAAGTAAGTAAGTAAACTTTATTTCTATAGCACTTTTCACAGACCAGGGTCACAAAGTGCTGCACAAATTTAAAATAAGATAATTAGATAATATGTACCTGAAATAAGACAATGCAATTGTGTTTTCTTATTTTAAATGTAAATTGTCTTGTTCTATTGGCAAAAATGTCTCTTTTATCTCCTCAATCCAAGAACAAATGGATTCTTATAAAAAAAAAAAAAAAAGACTTTTCAAGATTTGGATTTTTTTCCAGGTGTCTGAATAATTGATCCTTTTGGTTTCCAATGATCCTCAGAGAGCAGTGCAGCAGTTGATATTAAAGCCGCAGCCAGGTGGTTCTGCCAGGATATTCATCAGATCCAGTTTATTCAGCTGATTGATGCGGAGTTTCAGACTTAAAGCCTTTCAATTAGGAGGTAAAAGGTCTTTAAGAGTTCAAGAAACAAAGTTCACAACCCCTTCCGTTAAACTACTTTGGATCCTTAGCATTAGTTTTATTTCACCACCTGGCTGCATTACATTGATCTGATTAGGTGAAATTAGCTGCTAATTGGTGCTAAAGGACAGATGGTTCATCTCGTCAACTTTAGGCTTTGGAGTCGTCTCTCCAGTCCAGACTGGGATCCATCAACACTGAAAAAACTAACTTTTTACTCTGACGAAACCTGAATTGGTGCTTTTAAATTAAGATATTTCTGATATTAACAAGTATTTGGTTATATTTGGCTACTTTTGGAAACAAAAGTAAGATAGAAGAGAGAAATAAAACAAAACTTATCAGTGGTTGTTCATCTGAAACTTGGGCGGTACGTTATCCGAATGTTTCCCTTAAACTATTATAAGAAATATAAAGTCTTTAGGCAGAGACTGTGAAAAGGTTATTTTCTTTTCTAATCTTTGCACTGCAAAAACGATCTGGAAATAAGTAAAAATTTCTTACATTTATCCTTATTGACCCTTAATTTGAGCAGGTAAATAAGAGGATTTGCAAATGGAATGTGTGTTTTTACTCTTAAAATAAGACGATTAGATAAAATGCACTTGAAAAAAGACAATATAATTTTTTTTATCTTGTTTTAAATGTAAATAGTGTTATTCATCGGCAAAGTGTCTCACAGGCCTCCATTCAAGAACAAATGCACTTTTTTAAGAAAAAATAACTTGTTTAGATTTCAACTTTTGCAGTGTATTTGAGGTATAAAGATTAGGAAAATAAAATCAGCAAAGTTGATCCTTATTAAGATGTAGAAACTCTAAAACAGAGCATGAAAATCTATCTCAGGTATTGAAATTTCTGAAAGCGGCGCATTCAGAACATTTAGCTCCTTTAAATCCTGAAACATCAAATTTAAGGAGCGGAAAAATAATCAAATTCACGCAGAGTTACAGAGAGAAGCTGGTAGTTTTTCTGAGGACGATCTGGTTTCTGAATTAACGGAGCGGAGCAGGAATTTTCTTTGGCAGACAGTCGGCCCTCATGCAGGATTACAGCCTCAGAAAGGCATCTTCAGCCCGCATGGCTGCTGTCATCACATCTATGAGTCCGGATCTGACTTCATTCCATAAACAAAGATTTAACAGCAGACGTGTTCATTGCTGTACAACCAGGAAAAAAAAAATCAAGCAAGAGCCAGGTCTATTTTTATCATTAGATTTAAAAACAAAGAAATCTACAACCAGAACAGAAAGAAGACCTAATAATAAACAGACGTACAAATAGAATCCATTAAAGAACAAAAAAAATCAGCTGCCAGTAATATAAATATATACACTGCAAAAAATTTAAATCTAAGTAAGTTTATTTTTCTTTAAAAAAGTGCATTTCTTTCTTGAATTAAGCAGTTAAGTGATACACTTTGCCAATGGAATAAGGCAATTTACATCTAAAATAACAAAAAACAATAGCGTTGTCTTATTTCAAGAGGATATTATCTAATTATCGTATTTTAAGAGTAAAAATACTCATTCCATTGGCAAATCTTATTATTTACTTGAATTATGCTAAATACACTAATTTTAAGACATTTTTACTCATTTCCGGATCGTTTTTGCAGTGTATATATATAAACAGGGCTGATGGAGCCTGAATAGCTGAAATCAGGTGTTTATCTGTAAAGTTCAGGGAATGTTCAGAATTCGGCACCTGTTCACACAAATACTGGTTCACAGTCTTTTTTTTAAGTAATATTATTTTTTTAAATAATTTGTTTATTTTAAGAAATTTTAATTTTGTAAATTTTTTATCTATTATCTACGGAAGAGGATTAGGGCCACTGGAAAAAAAAAGTTAACTGATTTTTTAATTTTATTTCAGTTTTTAGTTGGGAAAAAAGTCAGAATTCCAACTTTTTTTTATTGTCAGAATTCTGACTGAACTGAAATAAAATTTTAAAAATCAGTTAACTTTTTATTTTTTCCAGTGGCTCTAATCCTCTTCCGTAATTATCCCTTTTTTTTTTTAGCTCTGGGATATTTGAATTACTGGAGGGAATTTATCATTTTTGTAAACTTTCAAACACGACTCTACAGACATGCTCAATAATTTACAAAATAAGATAAAGAGTTAATTTATTTCAGTAAAACTAAAACATCTTTTTAACAAACATTAATGTTTTTAATTCTGTTCATTCTAAAGATTTTCTGCTTACAGAAAAGAAAAACCAGAATATTTCATCAGGAGCCATATAAAAACATCTTTAATAGTAATAAAAAATTCTTAAATCTGGGTTTAATGAAAATATGATGAATAACTTCTTTTTAAATGAAACTTTTGATCAAATCAATGTTTACATTCTAGTTTGATAATTATTACTGTAAAGCTTTAATTTCACAGAAGACGTTTCTTTAAAAACAGTGATTGGATTAAATACATGTTTAATTACTTTAACACGTTCCATGTGATTAAATAATAACATATTTATTAAGAAAATAAAAGTTTAGTCTAGAAGCACAAGATCATTCAGCATAGATCCTGCTACATAGATATACATCTTATTTTGGCATTTGACCAATTGGATGAGAAATTGAATGATTATGTTGAAAAGAAAGTTAAGTCAAGAAAAAAGGGAAAAATCTAATTGAAAAGTTAAAAGGAAAGTTAAAAAGTTAATAAGCCTAGTTAACAATTATATATTTAGGTTTATAAACTAAAAAATGTCAGTCCCAGTATCAGCATTAATGCCTCTAAGGTTATGTTGGACCAATAAAATCTGTTTCTTTTCTTATAGAAGAGCTTTTGTTATTTTTCTTAAAATATTCGGGCAAGTTGGCATTTCTTGTTTTTACATTGAAAATATATCATAAAAATAATAAAAATTAAATAAATCAATAAATAATATATAAAATATCCATATTTTTGTGTTATGTCACGAAGGTAATAAGGTCTCATATTGGCTGGAAATGTAGATTTTCAAAGTATTTCACTGAGTCTCCTATAAAGGGTTAAATCTAACATTTAATTTTCTATCCTCTGATCATTTTTGTCTGAAAAAAACAATTTTAAACCAACAAACAGCTTAAAAAATTCATCCAAATGACGACCGGTGGGAAACAATGAGTCTCCATCAAAGATGCTTGAATAAAGCTGTTATTGTTGATTAGTTGTTTTTGGTCTAAGGAGGCCGAATGACGCTGAGCCAAAGGAAACCACCTGCAGCATGAAAAGTAAAGGAAACCGGGGTGAAGAGGTCACTGCCTCCTGACCCCCCTGTGAACCGAACAGGAAGCTTAGAGGGAATTAAAGTTCAGTCAGAGTTGGGAAAGCCTTAAATCCTCTCCTTTCAGTTAGTCGGAACAATAACAACCAAAATTTTGATCAAAGTCACGACTGCTTTGTGTTTTTTTTACCTATAATCACAGACAGACTGAGTTAGTGATGACTGGACGCGTCTTTCCGATCCCAGAACGGTCGAATTAACGAACGCTTGGTTAGTTCGTTGCTTTAAAGATGCGATCTGAGCAGACTGCAATATTCTTCAGCTAAAATTGTTCCTCTTTCTAATAATTCACCAAAAGAAGTAAAAAATCAAACAGTTTGATTGAAAATAAAATAAAAAAACGAAACTTTTTTTTTCCATTAAACTGAGCATCAATTTATTCTTATCAGGAGAAAAAGACACGAGAAGATGGGAAGGGTCGTTTATCACTGCTGGGGGTTTACAGGCCCTCATGGTGCCGATGTTCCCATTAGCTGTCTGACTGAACTGTTTACCGACTTTGGGCCAAATTTACTAAGCCGGGTAAATTAGCATGAAGCTGCAATCCAGAAAAAGCTGCGATTGGAGTGGTCAGCCCTGCGGGCGATCCCCAAACATTAATCTATAAATACAGAGGCAGTCATCTTAATTCAATCAGGAGCAGAGTAATCGGCCACCAGTCCCAATCGTGCTGACCTGCTGATAATCAGGGGCGGGAGCTCGCCAACTGGACAGCCGCCGCTTGTTTCGGGTACAGGTGCAAAAAAACGCAACCATTAGCTTCAACCTTTCCGACAGTTTGGAGCGAGTCGGGATCTAAGGGATGAACGCATCATCCAATATTTGACTGATACGACCTAACAGGGAAATTGGGGACCTTGAAATTCATTGCATCAAAGTTTTCTGTCTCTCAACCATCAAAAAAGCTCCATCTTCGCTAACAATGATGATTTACTAATAATCACATAAAAAGCTGTAGAGGAAGACGATTCTAATCTGTTATTGCAGAATAAACCTGCATTAAAATATATATTTATACCACAAATAGCTGCTGATCACATTAGCATGCTGGAGGTAGCATATGCACTCATCTGGAAACGCATAAATGGATTTCTTTAAAGTTATTCTGAATTGAACCTGTTTCTTTAAACATTTTTATTCTGGTCTTTATGATTTTTATCCATTTTTATTCTCGTATTCATCTGTCTGTTGTTTTATGGAATATGGACAGAGCAGATCGGCCTTAAAACCGATCAAGCGTGAAAACACTGATGTCACCAGACACAAGGGAAGCTTTTAACTGCATAACGCAGCATCGCAGCTCCTGCTGAAGGTTAGAATGAGTCCAATGAGCTTCCAGAGTCTGTGGGGATCAGGATTCATGCTCTGCAGAAACGTCCGATCCAATGTTGGGCCGATGGGACACGGGTGCGTCACGCACACGGTTTCTGATACTCTAAGTAGCAGCTATACCTGAAATCATCTAACCGACCAAATGATGCATTTTATTGTGAAATCCAGTTAGTTAAAGCATAATGTTTGTGAAGATTCTCAGTCATCCAGGTCACAGTCCTTCCAAAGCAGTTAAAAAACATCCACTGGACTTTGTTTCCAAGTTTAAAGCCGTTTCACCTCGAACTCGACGCTATTTCTGACATTTTGAATTGAAAAAAGGTCTTCAAATGTCTTCAAACTTGGAAACAAAGTCCAGTGGATTGCTTTTTATTTATTTTTTTTACTTTTTTGGAATCAAAGCATAATATCAACACAATAATTAGCCAAAAACAAAAAAATATTTGGCAGAGGCCAAAAAAGTCACATAAATTGCTTTTCCAAACATTTGCACTTGAACTGTAATATTATTTCATTTAACATTTTAAATTTGCTTCGTTCACTAATATAGTGAATTGTTTCAGCTCAGTGATGATCTTCCTACATCGCTGCAGGGTTTTGGGCGGCGCACCAGAATCAAGCTAGCTTCAAAAAATCTTTGTTTAAATCACGATGACAATTTTCCTCCAACCATTCCTAAGGTTTAAAGGTCATTTTAATCAAATGTCAGGGAAAATAAAAGGAACTCTGAAGGTTTCTGCCCAAAACCCTCCTGTAACTATGCTGAGCGGAAAACAACATGGCGGATGAGAACGAGTTCCTCGTGGCGTGATTCAGAAATACAAACATCTGAACATTTTGGTCCATAACGATCA
>JAGKQL010000052.1:1555953-1581034 GCA_018398635.1 Cyprinodon brontotheroides
TCCAGTTAGTCACAGTCAGAGAAACAGGACTACACTGGAAAACAGACGAGTCGGACCAACATTTACTACAAACAAACTTTACTGAAATTATGTGAATGACATTTTAATCCAAACAGGTCAGTCTGTGACCCCAGAACAAAAAACAGAGCCATAAAAACACACATTTTATTACTTCACTCTATAAGTAATCATGTTCAGTTTTAGACAAATTAATTTTGTTAAATGGTATTTAAATATGTCATTCACAAGTTGAAGCGGTTTTTATTTGTTTAATTTATTTATTTACAGTGTAATGTTTTAGAAAACCATAAAAGTTACATGCTGGTGAAGATAATTAATCCTCTGGACTTTGTTTCCATGTTTGAAGATGTTTCGCTTCCCATCCAGGAAGCTTTCTAATCATCTTAATTTCCTTCCCCTCAGTAATGTGAGTTTATTGGGATCACAGACTGTGGTTGAGGTTCAGACAGAGTGGATGCTGTGTTGGGCGGTGAAGCGGTGTGGAGCAGCGGACGCTGTTTTTTGGACGGCCCGTGTCTCCGTGTCCGGGATTATTCTGGTCAGCGGCCTTTGAACCTCTGTGCTGAATGACGGCTAATCTGCCGCTCCTTTCGGGTCGCAGCCAAACAAAGTGCTTCAAAGGTCATTAAGGCTGAGGTCGCTCCACTTTGGGTAATCCTGGAGCTGCAGGTGCAGAAAAAAAACAAACATGGTCGACTTCCAAAGGAGAACGTCGAACTTTCTCCATCTTCACTTTACAATTAGCAGGACTGATTCTCACTGAGAGTCTTTGGTTTACGGGAAACATGATCAGAGACGACCTTTCTCCTCAAAAATGTTCTTCATGTTGGAGAATATTTAGATTAAAGTACTTAACCTAATTTTTCTTTTTAATAAATGAAAATTTGTTTTTTTTTTTTTAGCCTTTATTCAAGTTGTTTTTTCTAATCCAAGTTTTTCTACGCTGGAAAAACAAGCTAGAAAATAAGTAATAAAGTAATAATGAAATTAAATGTATTTACCCTTGATCTGAGGAGGTAAATGAGATAGTTTGGAAATGGAAGAGAATAATTTTTTTATTCTTAAAATAAAATAATTAGATAAAATGCACTTGAAATAAGACAATTCAATTGTGACTTTTCTTATTTTTAGGGTAGTAATTGTCTTCATTCCATTGGCAAAGTTTCTCAATCGCCTCCTCAATTCAAGAACAAATGCACTTATTTATAAAAAGATATATAAAAAGACTCTTAGATTTAGATTGTTTCCAGTGTTTTGGCATGTAATTAATCACATTTAGTGTCTTTAACACAATTATTTTATGTCCTAAAATGCTAACATGAAACAATTGTGTTAAAGTAACTAAAACTGATTAAGTAAATGCCAAAAACTGTTGCATTGTTTTTTCAATGTGGTTGAAGCGGGATAATTGGTCTCCAAACGCTGCAGCTCCTTCCTTAGAAAGCTGTTAAACATCTTTATCCCTCCTCACATAAACCCACCGGGTGATTCCTTCTTTAAAACGGGTCATTAGGCCACATTATAATTTGGTTCCTCACTGGAAAAAATCTAAATCTAGATGAGTCATTTTTTTCTTTAAGTGAGTTTTTCTTTGATTAAGGAGCTAAAAGAGACATTTTGCCAATAGAACAAGAGAATTTACAGTAAAAATAATAAGGAAAAAAAACAACAATTGCATTGTCTTATTCCAAGTGCATATTATCTAATTATCTTATTTTTAGATTTAAAAATACTCATTCCATTGGCAAACTATCTCATTTACCTGCTCAAATTAAGGGTAAATACATTGAATTTAAGACACTTTTACTTATTTCTAGATGGTTTTTCCAGTGTATTAGTGCCACTGGGACATTTTGTAAATTTCCCCTAATTTTCCTCTTAATTTGAGCAGGTAAATAAGATGATCTTCCTACTCTTACAATAAGATAATTAGATAATATACACTTTTATACACAGTTTATTGTTTTTTCTTATTTTAAAAGTACACTGGAAAAAAATCTAGATCTAGATAAGTCATTTTTTCTTTAAATAAGTGCATCTGTTCTTGGATTGAGGAGGTAAAAGAGACATTTTGCCAATAAAACAAGACAATTTACACTTAAAATAAGAAAACACAATTACATTGTCTTATTTCAAGTGAATATTATCTAAAGATCTTATTTTAAGAGTAAAAATACTCATTCCAAAATTGAAATTTTGAATATAATTAAAGAAAAATTGGAGTCTTTTTTTTTATGTGAATTTTTAAGTGCATGAGTGCATTTTCCTTAAATTGAGTAGGAAACTGAGGCTGCGTCTCAATTCGTAGGCTGCGTACTTCCGAGGACGCAGCCTGCGACATTTTGAGACATTTAAAATAGGTGAAAAACAACTGCATTGTCTTGTTTCAAGTGCATTTTATCTTATTAAATTATCTCTTAACTTTTTAGGCTAAATGGTTTTAATACTTTCTGAAGTTTTAGTCGTTTTTCCAGAAACAAAAACTTTAATTCAAAAAGTGATTTAACTGATTCAAATCTACGTTTCTGAGCAGATCTCATCAATCTTTGATGCCTAATTTAAAATTAAAGCATAAGCGACTAATCCCAGGAAAATAATTTTATTTTCCTTCCAGAAAAATTTGAATTTACTTTGAAAATCTTTTAAAAACAGTTCCAGACCAAAGATGAACTTTTCTTTACGGGAAACCAGGAGCCACAAAGTTTGATCTAAACTTTTTAGCCCTTTGATCTAAAGCGTTAGACGGTTATTCTGTAAAAATCCTGACAGTCGTTCACTGGATGCCTGAACGAACCGAAACATAACAAAAAAAAAGAGTGAAATGTAAAGAAAATTGATGAAAAACTTTAAAAAATAAACACAGAGGAAAATGAATGAATTTAAAAGTTGATTTATGGTTCTGAAATAGATTTAAAAAAGCCAGAGTTATTATTGATCTGTACCATATGTGTTTTATTAATATAAAATCTAGATTTAAAAAGGTGAACAACAGCTCTAAAGATTTAGATTTTAATTCATTCAAAAACATTATTCAGTTTAGTTTTTACACAGATTTCTGCCTAATAATTCCTTCTTTATGGGATAAATTTTAAATAACTTTTTTATTAAATCTGTTTTTCCTTTAGTTGATTTAAAGAGAAACAGGAAAAAAACCCAGATGAAGTGATAATCTTTAATTATTTGGAGCAGAAGGTTAGAAGCTGTTGCTGTCGCTCCGTTATTAGCAGAATTAACTGAATTAACATCAACAAGTTCAGCGTGTTTGGATTATCTGTTATTAAATTAGAGAATAAATAAAATATTAATAAAAAGATATACAAAGAATCCAGCTTTTTTGTGTAGGAAAACTAAATGTGAATACTTTTACTACATTATTTAACAAAAACTACATTAAATAAATACATAAAACTGCTGCTAAACTAATAAAAACTTGCCTTCAGGTAAGTTTTTAAAATGGAAAGGTTTATGGCAAGCAGCTTTAGCATTTAAACAGGTAGAAAATCCTGTTCCATCTGAATCTACGAAACGTCACCAAATAAAAATAAAAGTTAAAAACAACCTGAAAGAGTCAAAGTTTTAATCAATTAAAAAGTTTATTAAAGTTGAAGAAAGAAAAAGCTTATTATTTTTAAAAGCATTTTAATTGCAAACTTTTTTAGAGAAACTTTTAAGGTTCAGTTCAGTGCGTCTGCAGCATAAAATCCGCATTATTAACGGCTGTTTGACAGTTATGATGGTTTCAGACACTTTGTTTAATTTTTAGGGATTTTTTTAAAAGGATGAAACAAACAATAATTGTTTTTTATTATCTTCTAACAGCAGCTTCTGCTTCTGGAGGAAAGGAAACAACAGAAAGCTGAAGATCCACGGCTGGACCGGAAGCTCCTCCTGCAGCTTTGACCCATTTCAGCATTTTAGGATTTTTGTTTTTCCACATAAATCAATGAAAACGAACCAGTGGCAGAGATCCAGTGGAAAACAAGAAGACTGGGAGCCGTTAGACGACCAGTTCACTGTGTTACTGGAACCATAGAAACCAACGGAACAGGCTTAAAAATTTAGATTTAATGTGAAATAAAGATAAATTCCTTTATTTAGTGATCGAGGCTCAACAGGTTGAATTACATTTATTTAAAGGAGGGTTTATTTGTTCAATTTAATTATCACATACATAAAAAAATTCAACATTTTCTTCATATTAAAAATAAAAATGTATTTAAAATATAAAACAGCCCTAATTGTTCATTTTAGATCCTTATTGTTGATTAAAGATTTCAGCTGCTTTTTAAAACCAATTCTGGTCATTTTTACTTCCTGATGAACTTTAAAGCTGAATTCTCTGTTTCACTGTTTAAATGGTTTATAATTTAATTCTTCCACATTTTAAACTGCGCTCATAAATATATTTAATACTTTAAAATTAGAAGAAAAGCAGAAAGAGAATTTTATTGACTTTTACTGACTTTATTTCATAGGAGATATTTTCTATAAAATCTGTTCAGGTAAAGTTTTTAGCCTAAATGAAATAAAATCAATAAAGAAAAATAAAATAAATTAATTAAAGAGGGGAAAATTTAGCAAAAATAGAAAACTTGTACTTTTTTTTTTCACATTGCAACAAAGTTTTATTTAGTTTTTCATTGTTCAGACTTTAAACTTATCTGCATTAATT
The DNA here is from genome assembly GCA_018398635.1 of Cyprinodon brontotheroides. Lineage (NCBI taxonomy): Eukaryota > Metazoa > Chordata > Actinopteri > Cyprinodontiformes > Cyprinodontidae > Cyprinodon > Cyprinodon brontotheroides. The sequence goes on from JAGKQL010000052.1 coordinate 1,560,647, forward strand.
TAATAAATGATTAAATAAAAATATTAGTTTTATTGTTTGACCCTCAGCTCTGCACAGATATATTTACTATTCATATATTTCAATGCAATATTGTTATAATATTATTTATTTATATACTTTATAAATGTTTTTTCACCTTCAGTGATTTTTAGAGACTCTGTTCCATTTTTTTTCTATACAAAAAATGTTTATTTACAAGATATTTATGCCTTTTTATATTTGAAGTAAATATTAAATTAATTTAATTAAAAAATAAACCAATGAAGATCTTTATTTATTATTTTTTTATGCAGCTAAAAAGTTATTTATATGTTTTTTGGGAGGTTTTAATTAAAGGATTTTGCCAGAAGCTTCACTAATTTGCTGCTTTGACACCTTAGAAAGCTGCAGCTTTAACCACAATAAAAACATTTAAAAATATCAATCCTGAAGAAAAAAATTTCTTTAATTCATTTTAAAATAAGAGCTTTAAAACTGTGCATGTCGGCGTCCATTCATGCATATTTAATAGCATGAGAAGGAAATGGGGTCAACAGGAAGCCTCCTGTGAAAGAAGCTGCTGCAGGTTTCTGCTCCTCTGCTTCATCGTTAGCGTATCAGAGGCTGTTTAGCATCATTTCCTGAATGTCTGAACTTTTCTGTCAGAAGGAACAGATGTGACAGGGAATGAGAGGTGATTTTATTTGGCTGATATGCGAGTAGATCAACCTCAGCGGGCTGTCTGAGGCGCACCGACCCCTTCAGGTTCATCATCATTAACACTCCCACTGACAGAGCCTAACAGCTCGTGTCACATCATGTAATCTCCGTGTATTTGTTTATGATGGAGGACTGTAAACACCAGGACGGGCTGTCAGGCCGTTTAACCCCCCCCCCCCCCGAGGGGTCCAAAGGCCCAACAGGGAGGCTAATGGTAGCAGAACCGAAGAACAGTCCTCTAAACGTTTCTTAAAAAGCAGGAAACCAGACATCAGTGTGTCTGAATTAGATGGGAAAAATTCCATAACAGGTCAAAGGTCAGGCATACATGTTTTTATATTAAATATGTGCATCATCTCCACCTCTGGTTCTGATAAACAATCTAGAAACAAGCAAAAATGTCTTAAATTAAGGTATTTACCCTTAATTTGAGCAGGTAAATGAGATGATTTGCCAATGGAAGGATTATTTTTACTCTTTTAAAATAAGATATTTGGATAAAATGCACTTGAAATAAGACAATTCAATTGTTTTTTCTTGTTTTAAGTGTAAATTGTCTTGTTCTATTGGCAAAATGTCTCTTTTTCCTCCTCAATCCAAGAACAAATGCACTTATTTAAAGAAAAAAACCACTTATCTAGATTTAGATTTTTTTCCAGTGAATAATCTGAAATCTGAATAAACATGGCAGCTAAACTGGAATAAAATCTGACTTATTCTGAGTTTTAAAGGACATTTAAATATATTTGAAACTGTAGAAAATATGAGCAGGGAGGTTTTTCAAAAACATCAACACCTGGAGGGGAACTGGTAATTTCCCACTGCTGTAAGAGTCAGTGAAGGCAGCACAGGTTTAGTTGAATTAAGAAACTTTAGATAAATAAAATACTTCAAATGTTGTTTGATCTGAATCTTTAGCATCTAAATGCTAAAAATTCTGCAACTGATTTATTGTTAAATTATTTATATCTATTCATACAGAATACAGGAAATTGTGATTTTATAGTTTTTATTTAACAGATTAAATAATTAATATAAGATAGACAAAACATTTAAAATCAAAACTTTGTTTACATCCTTTATTTTTATTTATTAATCAAGTTCTCTTTTTTTTGTCAATTTAGAGATTTAAAGGCTTAAGGGTAAAATTTTAGTTTTTAAAAACGTTTTTTGCAGTAAAACAAGCAGAGAAAGAGAAATCAAATAAAAATAATAAATAAAACATGAATCTGAACAGTAATAATAATTAACAGAGCAATTAAATAAACGGAGCAATTCAAAAGTAAAAATAAAAAATAAAAACACAATTCTTTGAACTTTGTTGAAATAAAATTGTATTTTTCATTTTCTGATATTATATATAGTTTTATGAAATTATTACCATAAATATAACAATACGGAAGAGGATTAGGGTTACTTTATGTAAAAAGTTAGATTTTGAATTTTGTTTCAGTTTTTAATCCTTATGTCAGAACTCTGACTTTAATTTTTGAATTCTGACTTTAATCTAAGAATTCGACTTATTCTTATTGTCAGAATTCAGAGAAAAAATTCAGGATTCTGACTTTTTTCTCATATTAAACTGAAATAAAATTTAAAAATCAGTTAACTTTTCTTTTTTTTTTCAGTGGCCCTAAATAACATAAATTTTGTTTTAATTTTAATGTTTTTCTCTGTCAAAAAGTCCCTGGAGACTTTAAATAACCTCCAGTCGTTTCCAAACAGGCGGCTTTTTGTTTATTATTTAGAATAACTTGTTTTTCAAGTTTTCAGTATATTAATATCTAGAGCAAAATGTGTAAAATAAAAAAACTATACACAAACCCATTCAAACGTTTTCATTTTTAGGAACAATGCATCCACTTTTAAATGTGTTATTTTTGTTGAAATGTTTGTTTAAATCTGTCAATTAAAAGCTGTTATAATAAAGCGACTCTTCAGATATTTATTAAGGTTTTATAAAGAAGCATTTTTGTTTTAATACGTGAAACAGCTGCGCTTCACTGCAGAAGTTTAAAAGCAGAAGAGCAAAACCCCCCCCATTGCCTGACCCCCTCCCCTCCCTTAAATAACTTCCTGCTGCTCGTTGTTGCGTTTTAACGAGCGCCTCTTTGAGCGAAGCAGAAAGAAACATTATTCTAAATATTTCATGTCCCCATTATTCCAGATGAGTGGACGTGTTGTAACGTGCCATAATATTTTAGCTTTTTTTAAACTGCTGTCGGAGTAGTTGTGAGTATTTGCAAACACCTGGATAATAACTGAGGATTTATGAATGAATGGCTGCAGATAAGAGAAGCTCATGCAGCTGCTTTGGAACGTCGGATGTTTTGACACACTTTTTAACTTTCTTAATGTGGAGTTAAAATCCCACGAAGCGTTTAGTGTTTGCCAAAGCAGAAAGGTTAAACGAGTGTTTTCCCTGCAGCCGAGCGGTTTTGACAGGTCGGTTGGGTTTTTGTTGCTTCTAGCTTCCTGGTTGTTCTTCCTGCTGACGGCGGCGGCGGACGATGCGGTTTGGCAGCGTCTGACGGCCTTGAACCCTCCGTGACCTCTCTAAAGGGCATGGGCTTTAGCCGTGGCCAGGACGCAGTAAAAACTGTCCTGCAGTATTTTCAAACAAACACCGCCGCCCTGACCCGGCTGGCGGTGGCGCTCGCTCCCGCCCCGCCTCCCGCTGAAGATCGCGTGCAGAATCCAGGCAACGGCGAGCGAGCTGAGGGAGCGCTCGGCGCTGCTGCACACCCAGGCGGCGTGACCTTCCCCTTCCCTTCGCCAAACAGCTCAGCGACTCACCGAGCATGCCCAGTAGGAGCCACAGTGTTTCGTGACAACACTAATAGTCTGCATGGATCACTGGCACGCAGAGTCACTTCTAATTAGAATTATCTCAATCTTCGCCGGGATCTCATGTTGGGTTTTCTCCTCTGCTGCGGAACGCCGCCTCCCCAGTGGTCGGTTTGGCTGCCAGTCAGGAGGCCGGCTCCGCCCTCTGGCTCCGCCTCCTAACCTCTCGCCGCTCTCTGCTCCATCTTCCCAGTTTTTTTCCTAAACAGGAGGGACATCCCGACCCGCGCTTCATCCTCACCTCGTGGCTTCACGCTCCGTTGCCTATGCATGCTTCTATTCCCTCCCACAACCATCTGCTATCGGGCTTTTCGCAGAAACAACTCTACAGTTTCCCCGAGACGTCGGCCATTCCAACCCACTTTCTCCTTCTGACTGGGAGCAGAACATGACGGGTGTCGCCCTGAAACAGCTGTGATTAAAGTCGCTGCCTCATCGTAGACGCCTTTGCGTCCTCGGTTTCCTTTGCTAACGAGGAGAATAAAATCCGTCCTTTCTCTAAATCACTTCCTCCTGGTCTCTTTGTTCCGATTTAATCCTCGTTTCCATCCCTGACACTTCCCTCTGAAAGGAACAAAAAGGACACAATAGCTTGGAGCTCCACGGTTCAGGCTTTTACAAACACCAGGTCAGAGGTTGGACAGGCATAAAGACAATAGGTGCTCAAGGGTTTGACTTTGACGCATCAATAAAACCCTTCTTATCTTCAAGTAGTTGAGCTGTCAGGAGTCCTTCAGATACTTTAGAGAGTAAATAATAGTCAAAGTTTGTGAGTTTAATCCCCCTAAGAGGCAGACAGAGTTCACAGGGGAAGGTGAGACCGGATTTAAGCCGTGCCCTGACAGGCTGACAGACGGGCCGGGGAGGCCGTCACAGATCCGACAGACGGGGAGGGAAGACGGAAGAGACAGAAACGAGAGGAAAACATCAAGGCGGACGGTCGGTCAGTCAGTCACAGGGACGGAAAGACGGACAGGTGTGTGAGCTGAACAGACCGGACAACTGCCACGGAGTTGGACGTGTTAGGAGCCTCTCAAAGTGCGTTTAGGGCTCTGTCAGGGTGCACTTTGTGCATTTTTCTGTTTGCACTGGAAAAACTATCTAGAAATAAGTAAAAAAAGCTTAAATTTAGTGTATTTACCCTTAATTTAAGCAGGTAAATGAGACAGTTTGCCAACTGAATGAGAATTTTACTCTTAAAATAAGATAATTAGATAATATAGACTTGAAATAAGACAATGGAATTGTGTTTTCTCATTTCAAATCCAAATGTTCTTGCTCCATTGGCAAAATATCGCTTTTCCGTCCTCAATCCACGAACAAATGCACTTATTGTAAGAAAATATGATCTAGATTTAATTTGTTCCAGTGTGGATAGTAAAACCAAACATCTGCATCATGTCTAATATTAATGTCACAGACCTGCAGCAGATAAACTGTCGTCCTTTCAGACGTTTGTTCTTCTTCCAATCATCCAACCTGATGATACACTGCAAAAACGATCTGGAAACGAGTAAAAATGTCATAAAATTTGTGTATTTAGCATAATTCAAGCAAGTAAATAATAAGATTTGCCAATGGAATGAGTATTTTTTACTCTTAAAACAAGATAATTAGATAATATCCACTTGGAATAAGACAACACCTTATTGTATCACTTAACTGCTTAATTCAAGGCAGAAATGTTTCGTTTTAAATAAAAATAAACTTCAATTTCTTTTTCGATTTCCGGCCTTTTTGCAGTGCCGCTCGTTCAAGAATACCATCATCTGCTGAACTCTGCCTCCTCTATCCCTTAAAACACGTCCGGATGCCGTTTGCCGAAGCATTTTGGTCTGAGAGTTGCACGAAAGGCATGCGAATTAAACTTCTCTCGCGTTTTACCTCTTAGATCCAGTTTTTATAGATTTGTATAGCACTAATGTTGCCTTTGGTTTCTGAAGCCATTTCTTACTAAATACACTGTAAAAAGAATCTTTTCTTAAAATAAGTGCATTTGTTCTTGGATTGAGAAAGTAAAAGAGACATTTTTCCAATGCATTTTTTTCTAATTTAAGTATAAATTGTCTTGTTCCATTGGCAAAATGTCTCTTTTACCTTCTCAATTCAAGAATAAATTTGTTTTCAGTGTAAAGATGGAAAAGAATAAGCTCTGGGTATGGGTACATACATAGTATCTGATTGTTTGAGGTATTTTTCATGGTTCGATCAGTAAAGCTGAGCTGTGGGGAGGTGGGAACTTTGCTCTTACATTGTTCTCCTATTTTAAAGAACATTTACAGGCTTAAACAAAAGGATGAAGCCTATATTGTTGAGTAATTGTTAGCGTAGATAGTGCAGGTGTACTGGGATAAAGGGTTTGGAATAAAGTGTGCAGATCAAGGTGCACCACTTCTCTCCTAAGTCACCATCTCTGACTTTTGATTTAAATCTATGTAGGGTTTGATTAAAGTCGTTATTTTACATATGTCAAATCATTCTGGCTTAAATATGTGTATATAAATGTATTCTTTATCAGTTATTGTCCCCAATTTTGTCTTTAAAAATCTGTTTTTCAATTATCTCTGCAGGCCAGTTAGTTCTATGTCAGCCTGAACCTAAATTCTAGGCCAATCATATATATCAACGTCATCTGTCAATCAAATGTTTTCGGTCATAGCATCTTGATTCATAATGTGTCGCAGCTAATATACGCAATGCTAACGTTGAAACCAGAATCCTTTCCTTTCCCATTGAGTTGCGCCCCAGTGTTCACGGGATGGACGTCTGTGTCTTCTGCAGGCGTAGAGCTAACAGAACTGGCAGCGCTATGGCAGGCAAGGGCTCAAACATGTACGCTGGAAGCCTCTACACCAAACCACCAAGCTTCTGCCTACTGTCCTCCTTCCACAACATCTCCGTCCCTCGCTTCCTCCTCTAAATAAAAATGGATGACAGAGGAGACTTATTCCACGACCTCCCGACACTCAAACCTCTCCTCCTCGCGCATGTTTCCGCTGTCCATAGCGCTCTTTTGACAGCTGCTTTAAGTCACCAATTTAGTGCTACTGGTCCCAATGGAATTTCCCATTGGAAACCTCTGGTAAGCACTAAAGTTGCTAACTGGTTAGCAAGATGCTTCCTACAAACCGGCTACAACCAAAAGGCTTGCAAACCTTCCAGCAACAAACAATCCCGCTCCGTTGATAATTCCACCAATCACATTCACTTTATTTCACTCATGTAAAAATCGGGCACTAGTCGGGGGAATTCGGAAATGAAACGGCTGGAAAAGCCGCATTCCCTACGCATTTTAAGGATCTTGTGACTGAAAAAGCAATTCTCCAGTCGCGGCGAGAACTTTTTGATTGTGCGTAGTGTATGGTTTAGTGTACAGGGGGTAACGCAGGGGCTTATCAGCCTCTAACGACCACCCCCCCATCAAAAATCGCGGAGGACGGGAGAAAATCAAACATGTTTGGAATTCAGTCGGCCGTTATAAGGTGGTCGTGGGCAAACAAGGATTCTTTCTTCTTCCTTCCTTGTAGATGTAAACCCAGCATCATGGCGGGGGCAATGAGTGAAATGGAGTTCTTTCTGTCAAACTGACAGACCGTGAGTAGCCACATGCTAGCTCAGCCATGTCTCTTTGTCCAAATATCGCCGTCTCCTTTTCTTTTTAGGAGCTTTCAGCACTAAATCGCCCAAATATCCAAGGCAGCGCGCTTTCACTCTAGTGAACTTCATGTTCCTCTCATACTGGTTTGGCTTCCGGATAGACGAAATCCCAGTAGCGCCATCTCACTGCGCGGAGCTGAGTCCCACCTCCTGGCTTTTAGACGCACAGTGAGCAGGATCGTGATCAGAGCGCCGGGTCGCATTGCATGAGAACAAACATGGGTAGCTGGGGAACTTTTTAAACCCTGAGGTTTGGTCGTACAGCTTGAGCTGTAGCTTTAAAGTGTTCGCCCAGCTTTAGGCTAATTAATCGGAACATTTTCCTCAGTTGAAGCATTTAGCATGCTGTGGTGAGTTTCTCTTCATCAGTGCAGTAGCTGCACAGACCTTGAGATTAAGAATTCATTTCATTAGGATGTTGCTGCAGTGTTTGAGGAAAGGTTGTGTGTGGATGCAGTAGCATTAGCATGTATATTCCAGGAAGAAGATGGAAGAAAATGTTTGTTTCACCAGAAAAACAATCTACAAATAAAAAAAATACATGTAAATTAAGTGTATTTACTCTTAATTTGAGCAGGTAAATGAGATAGTTTGCCAATGGAATTAGTATTTCTACTCTTAAAATAAGATAGTTAGATTAAATGCACTTGAAATAAGACAATGTAATTGAGTTTTCTTGTATTAAATGTAAATTCTCTTTTTCCATTGGCAAAATGTCTCTTTTACCTCCTCAATATATGAATAAATGCATTTAATTTAAGGAAAAAATACTTTTCTAGATTTCGACTGCAAAAATGATCTAGAAATAAGTCAACATTTCCTAAATTAAGTGTATTTGCCTTTAATTTGAGCAGGTAAATAAGATTATTTGCCAATGGAATGAGCATTTTTACTCTTAAAAAAAGATAATTAGATAATATTCATTTGAAATAAGACAATGCAATTGTTTATTCTATTTTAAAGAAGTTTCTTAATTTTTCTCCTCAATTTGAGAAAAAATGCCTATTTTAGAAAAAATGATCTATATTGATCTACACCCGAAAAAACGATCTAGAAATAAGTAAAAATGTCTTTAAATTAAGTTAATCTCAATTTGAGCAGGTAAGTGAGACAATATATATATGCCTACAATGGAATGAGTATTTTTACTTTAAAATAACATAATTAGATAAAATGTGCTTGTAATAACACAAATGCAGTTGTGTTTTCTCTTATTTTAAATGTAAATTGTCTTGTTCTATTGGCAAATGTTTCATTTACCTCCTCAATCATCAAGAAAAAAATGCACTGATTTTTCGAAAAAATATGCTTGTCTAAGATTTTGCAGTACGCCAGTGTATATTTATAGATTTTTCAGGAAGTGAATGCATGTTCAGTGTATATATATATATATATATATATATATATATATATATACATATAATATTTTATAAATTAAAAGAAAATTCACCTATTTTTTGTTAGAAATTATTATACTTTTAAAGTGCTTCTCATTAGTAAAGTTTCATAACAGTCTTAATTTTTCCTATTTCATCTGTTTTTAACACTTTAACAACAAGGTTTAGTGAAAAATGGTGGAAATAACCTAAAGTTTAATATTTTCAGCAGGTAGTTTTCATCAGTCGTAGGAAGTGGCGTGACAGAGGAGCTGCAGGAAGGTAGTGTGACAGCAGAGGAGAGGTGGCAGCGGGACGTGTGAGGAAGAGGGGGAGGATGGTAGAGAGCGAGGCAGAGGGGGAGGATGAAGAACCAACATGGGGAGGGACAGGAGAGAGGAAAGAGTAGAAAGAGAGTGAAAAAGCAGAGGAAAAGTGAGCGGATGATGTGAAATGAGGTCAGAGCGAGGTGGAACCAAACGGATCCAGGGTTCATCATCTGAAATCGGTTGAATTCACCAAACAGATTATTTCTGATCTGATGGAGAAACAGCTGCATGAAAACAGATCCAATGAGGACCGAAGCCATGTTTATAAATGCTGCTTTCCTTTTCCCATCTGATCCCAGCTTTATTTTATTCATTTTGTCGTATATTTAGATTTATTTTCCTTTATCAGATTAAGTTTTCTGAGAAAAATCTATGGAGTTTAAACTGAAGTTTCTAATTTAAAACTTCTTTCACTGAAGCAGATTTAATTAATGGGAAATCTTCATCTGCAGCATCATTTTGGGAAAACAAGCTCAGGCGGTGTTTTAAAGCTAAGGCTGATTTAAATGACAGATTTCACACTGCAAAAAATCTAAGTCTATAGATAAGTCATTTTTTCTTAAAATAAGTGCATTTGTTCTTGAATTAAGGAGGTAAAAGAGACATTTTGCAAATGGAACAAGACAATTTACACTTAAAATAAGAAAAAAACAAATTGCATTGTCTTATTGGAAGTGCATATTATCTAATTATCTCATTTTAAGAGTAAAATTACTTCCATTCCATTGGCAAACTGTCTCATTTACCTACTCCATTTAAGGGTGATTACAGTTAATTTAAGAAATTTTTACTTATTTCTAGATCGTTTTTGCAGTGTAATCCTGTTATCACTGCAAAAATCAAAATCTAGATAAGTTATTTTTCTTAAAATAAGTGCATTTGTTCTTGAATTAAGGTGTTAAAAAGAGACATTTTTCCAATGGAACAAGACAATTTACACTTAAAAAGAAGAAAACAATTAGCGTTGTGTTATTACTAGTGCATTTGATCTAATTATCTTATTTTAAAAGTAAAATTACTCATTCCATTGGCAAACTTTGTCATTTACCTACTGAAATTAAGGGTAAATACACTTAATTTAAGACATTTTTTACTTACTTCTAGATCGTTTTCCCAGTGTGTACATTTCAAATAAGAAAAAACAACTGCATGTCTCTCATTTCAAGGGCATAATATCTAATAATCTTATTTTAAGGGTAAAAATGCTCATTCCATTGGCACATCATTTTATTTTCCTCCTCATATTGAGGGTAAATACACTTAATTTAAGACATTTTTAGTCATTTTCTCTCGTTTTTGCAGTGTATCCAGGGTGCTTTCCCTGCAGCCTTGCTTGGGAGGGGGGGCTATCATGGTATGGGCTGTATCAGTGTTTTTAGCAAAGCTTGGTTTAATTTCTAATTTGGCTGCAATAAAGCAGAAATGTGTGGGATAGATTCAGCAGCAACAGTTCCTGCCTTGGAGGCTGACTCACATGCGGCAGCCTGACGCCGTTTTTGGCTCCGTTACCGAGAAGATGGCTGAGGAAGAGGAGGGTCGTGGTGCTGAAGACAGCGGCCGGGGGAGGCTCAGCAAAGAGCGACAGGATGGGAGCTAAAGAGGCCAAACAGCAGCAATCAGAGGAGGAGGTGAAGCCTCCTTCCTCCCCCATGACTCCCACTCCCCACCCGCCCCGGGTGCTGATGGGAACTTCTGACCAGCCAATAAAAACCCTCCGAATCCACCAATGAGCGGCTGGGCTCCACCACCCCTCCCTCCGCTCCCAGTTTTCCAGGCCCGTTGCGTGACCAGTAATCACCTGGTTGTGCGAAGCGCCTCGCCGCCATCCGCCGCCGCGGGACATGTGAGATCAGCTGACCCCTTTAGCGTGGCCCGTGCTGAATAATACAGGAGCCACGGCGAGGAGGCTGAGGGAGCTTTGTCTGTAAAACGTGACGAGAGCCTCTGCGAGGTCAAAGGTCGAACCGCAGATGTTGAATTAAATCAAATTAGAATTTACTACAAACACAGAGTCAAAAACTCAGAGTTTAGATTTAATTTCATAGAAAAGGTTCAATTAAAACAATCTGCTGCTCTATGATGTTCCTGATTTCACAATAGGAAACTGTTGGTGAACAACCGCATTTTTCTTTTTATTTAAATATCTCAAATATTCAAATGTTTTGGTTTAGAAAACAGAAACTCATTTCATTCGGTTTGCAGGAAAGTGATTGTTTCTGAGAGAAACTTTGGGTTTGGTGCAGATTAACAGGGAAAGAATGACGATCTAGATGCGGGTCAAATAGATCTGCAGAAGGCAGACAGAGGCCTAAAATTTAATTGCACTGGAAAATGATAATCTAAATAAATAATTTTTTTCTTAAAATAAGTGCATTTGTTCTTGAATTGAGGCAAAAGGGACATTTTGCCAATGAACAAGAAAATCTACGTTTAAAATAGGAAAACACAATTTCATTGTCTTACTTCAAGTGCATATTATCTAATTATGTTATTTTAAGAGGTAAAATACTAATTCCTGGCAAACTATCTAATTTACCTGCTCAAATTAAGGGTAAATACAGTTAATTTAAAACATTTTTACTTATTTTTAGATCGTTTCCCAGTGTGACAGGCAAGACAAAATGACTTTATTGAACTTCAACTAATACACTGCAAAAAATGATCTCAAAATGAGTAAAAATGTCTTAAATTAAGTGTATTTACCTTTAATTTGAGCAGGTAAATAAGATGATTTGCCAATGGAATGAGTATTTTTACTCTTAAAATAAGCTATCTAGATATTATGCACTTGAAATAAGACAATGCAAATGTTTTTTCCTGTTTAAAGTGTAAATTGTCTTGTTCCATTGGCAAAGTGTCTCACTTCATTCCTTAATTCAAGAAAAAATGACTTATTTTTTGCAGTGTACGAACACCTTCTCACACTTAAAACAACAAACTGCAGGTTATACCAAACTAAATTAAGGTGACATGAAGGAAGGAACCATGAAAAGGGATTATTAAGGAAAAGAAGCAACTTTAATATAAATACAAACCTACACCAAAACAATAACTATACACCCAAAGTAATATTTACGTACAAATCAATACAATTGAAGAAATCTAAAGTCAATCCCAAAATCCCATCAAATTTAACACAACTTATCTAAAACTCCCCTCCTGATCATTTTGGTTTGCTCCAAGTGCATTATAGCACCTGGAGCACTTATACTTTTTTTCTGCCACGCCCTGCTGAGGAACCAAACCAGGAAAAGGTAAGTACTTTAACTTAACATAAATAGAAACTAAGGAAAAATATTTGACATTAATGTTTACACTTTCCTTCCACTGGAAGGATGGCCAGTCCTTCTGCTTTACAATGCCAAAAATGTCCAAACAAAACTGACTCAAACAACCCAACTATTTGTTCAAACTTAATACTGCATAACAAAAAAAACAATAATCATGTTTCATGGGGTAATGGGACTCCTGGTCCCCATTACAAGAAGGCTGAGGAAGCATCAACTTTTTTACAGGATGTGGAAAAAAATGCATGCAGCTGATCCTTTTCTGTTTCAATTTTCATGTTTTCTAAACTAAAGCCAGGCTTTGTTGGGCTGCTGGATAAAACCTGGAACTAAACGCTATTTCTGACATTTTGAATTGAAAAAGCTTCCTGGATGGAAGAGAAACGTCTTCAAACTTGGAAACAAAGTCCAGAGGATTGATTTTTAACTTTTAAGGTCTGATATTGCAGAAATAAATTTACACAAAAATGTGAAAATGTACACATAAAGATGGCATCTTTAAGCCCCATTTTTGCATAATATATCCACAGAAAGTGATTTAGGATGTAATTGTTTAAAAATTTTGGATAGGATTTGAAAAGTAAACAAAATGAAAGAGTTTTTGGTATTTGTAATCATTCCAGCAAAACCCCCCACTAGAAGCAGAAATGGAAATAAACATTATTTATGGTCCAATTTGATGAAAAAATGATTTGGCAGCAGCTCGAAGACTAAAACAAGAACAAACCCCAGAGGGAGGAAGACCACAGACACTTTACTTCGTTTACTTTCTCCAGGGAGTGAAAACAAGATAAACATGCTGATATAATCCGTAAGACAAGCTAAAAACATATAAATTATCATTACAGGATATTAAGGAGCGATTAACTTTCTTTGTAAGTTTGACTCCAGGCTTATATTTATTGATTCCTTATGAACTAAGACTGTTATTTATACCTACATCGGTTTACTGAGGTCAGTAATCCAGATAAAACATTTTAAAGTCATAGGGAAGCGGCTGTTCCAACCGATGCATTTCAGAATTCTCCCAGCGGTGCCCGACTTTACACGAGTGAATAAAGTGAATGTGATTGGTCGATTATCAAGGGTATTGATTATTTGTGGTGGAAAGTTCACAAAAGCAAGTTTAGTTATGGCGATCTTGCTAACCAGTTAGCATCTTAGTGCTAGCAGGTTCCCAATGGGAAATTCCATTGGGACCAAGTAGCACTAAATTGGTGACTTAGAAAGACGGCAGGCCAAGGAACGCTATGGACAGAGGAAGCATGCAAGAGGAGGAGGGATTTTGTGTGTCGGAGGTCGTGGATGAGTCTCCTCCGTCATCCATTTTTTATTTAGAGGAGGAAAGCGGGGGGACTGAAGATGTTGTGGAAGAGGGCGCCAGGGCGGCAGAAGCTTGGTTTGGTGTAGAAGGCTTCCAGCCCGTACATGTTTGAGCCCTTGCCTACTTAAGCGCTGCCAGTTCTGTTAGCTCTAAGCCTGCCGAAGACACAGGCGTTCCATCCCGTGAACACTGGGGCGCAACTCAATGGGAAAGGAAAGGATTCTGGTTTCAACCGTTTAGGTATATTAGCTGCGACACATGAATCAAAATGCTATGATGCGAAAACATTTGATTGACAGATGACCGTTGATATATGATTGGCTGAATTTAGGCGTTCAGGCTGGACGTAGAACTAACTGGCCTGCAGAAGATAATGAGAAGAAAACACAGATTTTAAGGATTTTTTTTATTTTAAATACAATTTTTTGGGACAATATGGTATGATTAAGAGTACATTTTTATACATGTTTAAGCCAGCAGGATTTGACTTCCTAGTGATTTTAAAACATTTTTCAGCTTTCTGTCTTTAAAAATGTTGTGAACTCGTAAAACCAGCTGGTTAACGTCTGATCAATGTTTCCTCCTTCATGGGTTTATGGGCTCCGAAGAGTCTGGGGCTAATACGTTAAAGGCGACCGCCATATTGCGAGTGGCATCCAAACAAACACATTAATATGGTGAAAAATGGTTCTGATCCAAGACTTAAATGGAAAAGCTGCGTGTTTCTCCTGACAAATAGAAATTATAAGACCCATAAGCCTTGGGGGTGGGGGGGGGGGGTGGGGGGTGTAAATATGTCTTTCAAAATGAAATGCTGCCATCTTTCTTTTTTCAGTGGTCACTATATTTACAAAAATTATAAATATTAAAAAGGCTAAATATGAACATGCAGTGATTCAATTATAGGCTGGATCCTCTCCTTTATTAGATGTAATAGTTTAAATTATATATTTCAATAAGAGTAATTTTGTTATAAAATACAGTAATTATTGCAAAGATTAAATTAATCAGTTTGTTTGTTTCTTGATCAAGAGTTAATGAATGAAGCTGAGCTCATATAAGACTTTAAAGTAAATAAAAATAACCAGATCTTCCTCAAAGAAAAGACGAAAACGATTTTTATTAGAGTTAAAAGTGTCGTTGATTTATAAAAACCCAACATGGCTGTTTAAAGGAACTGATGTGACAAGAAAAAGCAGAAAAACTTAATCAGCATCAAGTGAAACTAAATCATTTATAATGTTATTATCACTATCAGTATCATTTATAATTTAGTAAATTTTTTATTTTGATAGAAATACCAGTTTCTACTTTCAGTTCAAATGCTCAGAATGCACTGCAAAAAATGGAAATCTAATTAATTAATTTTTACTTAAAATAAGTGCATTTTCTCTCTAATTGAGGACGAAAGTGAAACACTTTGCCAATGGAACAAGACAATTTACATTTAAAATGAGAAAAATCAATTGCATTGTCTTAATTCAAGTTCATATTATCTACTTATCTTAGTTTAAGACAAAAGATACTAATTTCATTGGCAAATCATCATATTGACCTACTCAAATTAAGGGTAAATACACTTAATTTAAGAATTTTTTTATTTTATTTCTAGATCGTTTTTGCAGTGTGTTATTATCTGATTGAATATTTCTTCTAATGTCTTAATATCTAAAAAAAAATCCAACAATACAGCTGAGTAACAAATGCTAATGCAAACATGTGCTTGTATTCTGTAGAATTAACATGTTTTCTACATGTGCATTTTATGTAAAAATCATATTTTCCTTGTAGAAAATCAACTCGCATAAAAGAAAGCAATAAAATCCAATGTTTAACCTACATTTGCAGGATGTCTGCTGGCTGGATAATCCTGCCGTCCCTGCGGCTTGTTGTCCTTAAAGCCATCAGCTCCATGCTCAAAGCGTGGGACGCTGTGGAGGACAAGCAGATAATTGGGCAGGAAAAGAAAACCCCCTGTGGTGACTAGAGGCTGGAAACCTCACGTCTCCTTTCCTCACTTAAGCTTGGTGCAATCTGAGACCATGCTTCCAGTTTCAGCTTATAATCTGAGACGTGTAACTAAATCATCGGTGTTAATGCAAACTGTTTCAGAAATGTGGAGAAGAATCTGAAGCAATGCATTGTTGCTGCAGAGAAAGAAGTCTAATCTGAGGTGTGTTTATTTTTCTAGTAATGTCATTCTGTCATACAGCAGCTTTCAGCAGGAGACACGTCTCTGTTTTGGGTGATTAAATAAATCTTATGTTCCATCCACCGAAAAGCCAGAAACAAGTTTCTCTAAACTTACCCACAGAGCCAGAAGTGGAGGCCTTAATCTGCTGCTCGGCTGTCCTCCATAAGCTCCTCGGCTTCATGCGGTCCGCCAGATGTGGAGGCCGCTGTAGGGATTGGTTTCCATCCATCTGATGGTGGGCCTTAATGAGCAGAGGCGATCTGAACAGCTTGAACGACACAGAGGTTAAAATGGAGCACTGCTAAAAAACAAGGAGCGGAGATAAGAATCCAAACCTAGATGGTGGTGACCGAACGTCTGCTATGCAAACCACCACTGGTGAATTAAATAAAATAAACTATTGTAGGTGGAAAAAAGTATTCAACTATTTGCTTCAGTTAAATAAACGGATATCGATAGATTTCACTCAGTTGATACTTTATTGTCATATCTTTGCAAAGAGAGAAAAGTTCATCATACGGTCGTTATTGCTCGGTAATCAGCCCTGTTCTGCCTGAGCAGCGTTCGTTCCTCTTTACTTACAATAATGGAAAGTAGTCAGAGTCAAAACAAATTACAGACACTTTGGTTAGACAGTAACGTTATGAATAAACCTTGAGAAAGAAGCTGGCTTGTTTTGGGGAGAAGCTCTGTCTGTTCTACAAACACACTCAAACAAGGGATATTTTTCACGACCATAAGGCGCACCGGACTAAAAGGCGCGGGTTTTATATACAGATGTCCCCTACTACGCTTAAATACCTCTACCGCGTATTTAAAAATAGAGCGGAGCAAAACTGAGTATGTGTTGCTTTTTTATTCATGTATTTATTAAAAGTATTAATCAAACCTGGGAGCCGGCCGTGAGAGACAGACACATCGCTGATGACACAGAGCCGCCATGATCACTCCTCTGAAACAGTTTATTGACGCATTAACTAACTTAAAATGCAGAAATCTGCCGGCAGAATCTGTTGGCTTTTATTATCCTGCTGCTCTGCCTGGCCCCGCCAGAGGCTGCTGTTGAAGGGATTCCTACGGTCGGCACACCCGGCTGGTATGTGGGGGTCTGAGCGGCCCGACAGAAATAGTATTAGAAGGCAGGATGGTAATCTGATGAACTTGGACTGCACTGATTAAGTTTTCAGGTGGATTTTCTCTAACATAAAACATATTAAAAACTACTTTATTCCCACTGATCACAGCAAATATAGCTGCAAAGGTGTATTTATCACTAAGTACACCGCAAAAACCATCTAGAAATGTCTTAAATGTATTAACTTAGGAATCTTCACTGCACAAAATCTAAATTCAGATAAGTCTGAGTTTTTTTCTTAAAATAAGTATTTTGTTCTGGATTTGAGGAGGTAAAGAGACATTTTGCCAATGGAACAAGACAATTTACACCTTAAAATAAGAAACACTAGTTATGCATTCTTATTTCCAAGTATATTATCTCATTATCTTATTTTAAGAGTAAAATTACTACATTCCATTGGCAAACTATCTTATTTACCTACTCAGAATTAAGGATGAATACACTTAATTTAAGAAATTTGTACTATTTCTAGCTAAGATTTTTGCAGTGTTGAGTAGGTAAAACAGATTAATTGCCAATGGGATGAGGGATATATTTACTCTTAAAATAAGATAATTAGATAATATGCACTTGAAATAAGACAATGAATGTGTTTTTTCTTATTTTAACTGCAAATTGTCTTATTCCATTGGCAGAGTGTCTCACTTACACCCTAAATTCAAGAAAAAATTCACTTATTTTAAGAAAAAATGACTTATGAAGATTTAGATTTTTTTCCAGTGTATTAATCATACCTGGGAGTAAGTGAAAACTTTTATAGTGAGTAAAATAGGATAAATTAATCTATTTTCAGGTCTGTTAACTAAATTCAGGCACTCATTTATATGAGTGAAGAAACCAAAACAGGCAGAAATGTGCAGAACAAATGTAATAGAATGAGACATGCCTATTATCAAGCATGTCTCTATTACTGCTGTTCAAAATAAAACTATTATTTTCTAGAAGAAAAAAACGTTGAGTCTTGTTTGAACTGATGCAGTTTAAGCTGTGTTTCACTCACACTATTTTCATTTATATTTTCAGAAACTAGAAGGTGTTACCTTTATTTATTTGCGTATACAAAATAGATGAGGTTTGGGGTTTTAAGAGGTTTTAAGAGGTTAAGTAAAGATGCTCCAGCAGCCAACAATCTTCTCCTGTTTGGTAGATTCAGAAGGACCCTGAGATGAGTTTGGTGGAGGTATTATAATAGAAACCTGAGAGAACAGGACAGGTGGAATGCAGGAATCCTGCAAGGAACAATGAAAACCAGTGAGCTCATATACTGAGGGAAGAGAATGACGCTGAATGCATGTGGGTTAGAGCAGAAGTTCTTGTTTTCCCACTGCAAAAAATGGAAATGTAAGCAAGTCATTTTTTCTTATAGTATAGGTGCATTTTTCCTCTAATTGAAGAAGAAAGTGAGACACTTTGCCCATGGAACAAGACAATTTACATTTAAAATAAGAAAAACAATTGCATTGTCTTATTTCAAGTGCATATTATCTAATTATCTTATTTTAAGGGTAAAGATACTCATTTCATTGGCAAATCATCGCATTTACCTGTTCAAATTAAGGGAATACACTTAATTTAAGAAATTTTTACTTATTTCTAGATCGTTTTTACAGTGCCCATTTGGGCATTTTGTCTTATGAGCTCCCCTCTCAGCACTGCAAAAACTATCTCAAAATGAATAAAAATGTCTTAAATTAAGGGTATTTACCCTTAATTTGAAACAGGTAATTAAGAGTGAGTTGAAAAATGGAATGAAGTATTTTTAATCTTAAAATAAGGCATATATTCTACGCGAAATGGAACAATGGCAAGTGTTTTTTCTTATTTTAAGTTGTTAATCTTGTTCCATTAACAAAAGTCTCCCCACTATAAACTACTTTAATTCAAGAAAAATGACTTATTTAGATTTATTTTTGAAGTGAGGGAAAAGTATTGATGTTTGCCCAAAAGTGGAACGTATAAATACCTGATTATAAAATAAAAATATTTCTTTTCATCTTTTAACTTGAGCATTTCTATTATTTGATTTGATTATTCTTTCAATCTCAAATTAAAAAAACAACATAAATATATATATACGCCTGGATGCTACACTGGAAAAAAATGGAAAAATCTAGATAAGTCATTTTTTCTTCTAAAATAGGTTTACATTTGTTCTTGGATTGAGGAGAGAAAAGGCATTTTGCCAATGGAACAAGACAATTTACACTTAAAACAAGAAAAACAATTACATTGTCTTTTTTTCATGCATATTATCTAATTATTCTATTTTAAGGGTAAAATACAAATACTTTCATTGGCAAACTATCTCATTTACCTGCTCAAATTAAGGATAAATACACTTTTACTTATTTCCAGATTGTTTTTGCAGTGTAGTCAGACTGAC
Source organism: Cyprinodon brontotheroides (assembly GCA_018398635.1). Lineage (NCBI taxonomy): Eukaryota > Metazoa > Chordata > Actinopteri > Cyprinodontiformes > Cyprinodontidae > Cyprinodon > Cyprinodon brontotheroides. The sequence goes on from JAGKQL010000052.1 coordinate 1,579,881, forward strand.
TCCATTGATTTAACATTGTTTTCATCATTCATGACACCTTTGATGAGCTCAGATGTGGGAAACCAGCTGATCCCAGGCTGTTCTCTACATCCAGTCTGTTCCTCTGCTTGGTTTGTTTGTCAAAGCTGTAGGTGAACATAAACATAAGAATAACAGATTTTTTAGTGGATAAAAGCATGTTTTATTGTTTAGTTGGGGCCTCACAAAGTAGAACAGATCCCACACTGCAAAAATGATCTAGAAATAAATAAGAATTTCTTAAATTAAGTGCATTTATCCTTACTTTAAGTAGGTAAATTACATAGTTTGCCAATGGAATGAGTATTTTTACTCTTAAAATAAGACAATTAGATAATATGCACTTAAAATAAGTGTGTTTTCTTATTTTAAATCTACATACTATCTTGTTCCATTGGCAAAATGTCTCTTTTACCTCAATCTCAATTCAAGAAGAAATGCACTCTACCACTTCAAAAAAAAATTCCACTTATCTAGATTTAGACTTTTTGCAGTAAAGCCCTGTTTTATTTGATTACCCTGAGAAATAAAATAGGATTGTGTCGCAATGATCAATCTCAAAGTGGCCTTCTTCATACACGATACAGTTTGTGCTGAGATGTGGTTCATTGCAGCAGCATGCTAAGCGCTATATTGATCTACCCTGTAGTAAGAAGCAAGTGCTAGCACTAGCCCGGCCACTTAGGAGAACGGTGCAGCAAAAAATAAGCGTTGGTGCCTGAAATCCCTTCGGTCCAGGGAACAGCTTGGGGAGTCTAGAGTTGTAAAAGAGTGTCGTTTTTAGAGCAACCCCTTCCAGGTCTGTTTGTCTGCTCAGCGTGGAGCATTCCCAGAGTTTGTCTTAGAGTCAATAAATATCAGACACAAACATCTCCTCCATTTTCCTCTCTGGTCTCCAGCATGATGAACCGTTTCTATTGGCCGTACATTCAGCATATTTGCTCTGCTTTTGCATGCTGTTGAAAGTGATGGCGACCACCTGCTGAGGCCCCCACTGGGGTTCAAGGAGACAGAAGCAGACATAGAAAAAAGAAGCATAGATACAAAAAGGCAACTGTCAACCAGCTCCATGCCCCGGGTTGTTCACACAGCCAGGCAGATCTAGCCCCGAGCCAGCTCGCATGTCAGTGATGAAG
>JAGKQL010000052.1:1581397-1594201 GCA_018398635.1 Cyprinodon brontotheroides
TGATGTGAATTGGAGCTATAGAAATAAACTGAATAGAATTTACTCAAATAAAGGACGATGACTTCTTGTTGTTCTGTAATTTCTCAATTAGCTGAGAAATGTTGAGACTTAACAAGCTGTAAGCCAGACTCCTCCCCCGACCCTCACATCTCTTTGTGATGAAATAATTAATGTAAGTTATAAGCTTCTCCTTTTGAAACAAGTTAAGGAAACAACCATTTCTAATAGATCCGCTGATGAACTTCCTTCCTGTTCTCTGACTGATCCTGAAGTGAAGCTCCATGCTAACCCCTCTGAAGTCAGCTGATTGGGCCGCCTGATGAGGACGCCTCTATTTAGAGGTTTATCAGGCACAGCCAGCTGAGCCGATGCCTTCAGGGTCATCCCAGGACGAGTTGGATGGATTATATTATTCCAGATGGCCTCCTTCCAGAGGAGCTTCAGGTGTGCATGGTTCAGTTCCTGGAGCTTTATGACCTTGGGGGCTCAGTTCTCACTATCCACTATCAGGGCAGTGAGACCAGGTTCCTCCTCCCTAAACCTGAGCCGCAGATCAACTTCTGTCCTACAAAGTTTCCCCAGTTTGCATGATCCCAGCAGAGAAACGCTCCAATCTTCTCTTATTTCCATCGTCCAGCCTTCTTAGAAAGCCCAGATGCTCCTCCAGGGTTTCTGCTTAAATTTGTTTTTAGTTTTTTTCCCTCTGAAGATCCAGTCAGGGATTGTAGTCAGGAGAGGCGTCTTCATGGAGCAAAATTCAGCTGCCTGGTTTTCCTCAGGAGGAATAAGATTGGAAAGGGTTGGGCTGATGGGAACAACGTTCCTGTTTCAGGAAATGTGAGATTAAAGTGAACAGGAGCGTCTCTGCTGCTCAGGTTGTGTTTGCTTGACACCCGCCTCAGTCAATACAAAGGCTTACAGGTCTGTGAGGCTCTGATGAGGATAAAGAGTATTAACATTAGCAAAGGATATACAGTGGGACGGCGGCCATGATGCTTCATCAGGTCATAGAGCAGGACGGATGGAGATCGAGGAATATGAGGAACTCTGAAGGTCAAACATCTTAAAGCTTCGTCTTAAGCAGGACTTCCTGTTTTCCGTGTCTTAGTGTGGAACTGAAGGCTTTATCTTTTAAGGATTTTTTTATTTCTCCTTTATAAGAATAAAATCAAATTCTGCTTCCTGCAGAGCAGCGTCCATCCTCTGATGCGTGATTCTGTCCCGTCCAGCCTTTGGTCAGACTGCTTTGTCCGAGCAGCCGTCCAGGGACACGGCGTCGTCAATTTAATGCTCATTAACCTGCAGAGCGTCTATGTTCCAACACACCGGCTTACAGGTCACTAATGTTAGGCACTCCTGAGGGATAATGCTGCCAGATAACAGGAGGCTTTACTGCTCAGGATAATCCTGTGTGCCAACATGAAGGCCTGTGTTTGGCATCACAAACATTTACAGCAACTCTCCTTTCACCAGCAAACGGCAGATAGGTCGATCCAAAGAGGTTCACACGACGCATTTATTAGGTTTTATCATTTCTATCAGACTGCAATAGATTTTAAATAGAGAACTTGATCTTCACTGACTGTAAGGAGAGTGGTAGGGTTCAACATCTGTGTTTATAGAGACAGTGAACTAAGCATAAGTGTCAGAATGTCCCACTGTTTATAGAGACAGTCCAACATCTGTGGCTACTTCACTGTCTCTGGTGACAGTCGGCAATCAAATCAGTTTAAAAACCCTTTATTTATCAGAAAGGAAATGAAATAATGTCTGTGATAAAACAGTGTGACACTCTGAAAGCTATGCTAGGTAGGGAGTTAGCAGAGGATTAAGCCCAGGCCTTAGTCAGGCCTAAAGTTACAAAGGAGACAGTGAACTAAACACAGGTGTGAGAATGTCCCACTGTTTATAGAGACAGTGAACTAAGCATAGGTGTGAGAATGTCCAACTGTTTATAGAGGCCATGAACTAAACACAGGTGTTAGAATTTCCCACTGTTTATAGAGACAGTGAACTAAGCATAGGTGTGAGAATGTCCAACTGTTTATAGAGGCCATGAACTAAACACAGGTGTTAGAATTTCCCACTGTTTATAGAGACAGTGAACTAAGCATAGGTGTGAGAATGTCCAACTGTTTATAGAGGCCATGAACTAAACACAGGTGTTAGAATTTCCCACTGTTTATAGAGACAGTGAACTAAACACAGGTGTCAGAATTTCCCACTGTTTATACAGACAGTGAACTAAACACGTGTGAGAATGTCCCACTATTTATAGAGGCAGTGAACTAAACACAGGTGTCAGAATTTCCCACTGTTTATACAGACAGTGAACTAAACACGTGTGAGAATGTCCCACTAGTTATAGAGACAGTGAACTAAACACAGGTGTCAGAATTTCCCACTGTTTATACAGACAGTGAACTAAACACGTGTGAGAATTTCCCACTGTTTATACAGACAGTGAACTAAGCACAGGTGGTGTCAGAATGTCCAACTGTTACTACAGACAGTAAACTAAACACGGGTGTGAGAATGTCCCACTGTTTATAGAGACAGTGAACTAAGCATAGGTGTCAGAATGTCCCACTGTTACTACAGACAGTGAACTAACCACAGGTGTCAGAATGTCCCACTGTTACTACAGACAGTGAACTAACCACAGGTGTCAGAATGTCCCACTGTTACTACAGACAGTGAACTAACCACAGGTGTCAGAATGTCCCACTATTTATAGAGGCAGTGAACTAAACACGTGTGAGAATGTCCCACTATTTATAGAGGCAGTGAACTAAACACAGGTGTTGGAATGTCGAATTGTTACTAGAAACAGTGAACTAAGCACAGGTGGTGTCAGAATGTCCCACTGTTTATACAGACAGTGAACTAAACACAGGTATTAGAATTTCCCACTGTTTATAGAGACAGTGAACTAAACACAGGTGTCAGAATGTCCCACTGTTACTACAGACAGTGAACTAACCACAGGTGTCAGAATGTCCCACTGTTACTACAGACAGTGAACTAACCACAGGTGTCAGAATGTCCCACTGTTACTACAGACAGTGAACTAACCACAGGTGTCAGAATGTCCCACTGTTACTACAGACAGTGAACTAACCACAGGTGTCAGAATGTCCCACTGTTACTACAGACAGTGAACTAAACATGTGTGAGAATGTCCCACTATTTATAGAGGCAGTGAACTAAACACAGGTGTTGGAATGTCGAATTGTTACTAGAAACAGTGAACTAAGCACAGGTGGTGTCAGAATGTCCCACTATTTATAGAGGCAGTGAACTAAGCATAGGTGTGAGAATGTCCAACTGTTTATAGAGGCAGTGAACTAAACACAGGTGTCAGAATTTCCCACTGTTTATAGAGACAGTGAACTAAGCATAGGTGTCAGAATGTCCACCTGTTTATAGAGGCAGTGAACTAAACACAGGTGTCAGAATGTCCCACTGTTACTACAGACAGTGAACTAACCACAGGTGTCAGAATGTCCCACTGTTACTACAGACAGTGAACTAACCACAGGTGTCAGAATGTCCCACTGTTACTACAGACAGTGAACTAAGCACAGGTGTCAGAATGTCCCACTGTTACTACAGACAGTGAACTAAACACGGGTGTGAGAATGTCCCACTATTTATAGAGGCAGTGAACTAAACACAGGTGTTGGAATGTCGAATTGTTACTAGAAACAGTGAACTAAGCACAGGTGGTGTCAGAATGTCCCACTATTTATAGAGGCAGTGAACTAAGCATAGGTGTGAGAATGTCCAACTGTTTATAGAGGCAGTGAACTAAACACAGGTGTCAGAATTTCCCACTGTTTATAGAGACAGTGAACTAAGCATAGGTGTCAGAATGTCCACCTGTTTATAGAGGCAGTGAACTAAACACAGGTGTCAGAATGTCCCACTGTTACTACAGACAGTGAACTAACCACAGGTGTCAGAATGTCCCACTGTTACTACAGACAGTGAACTAACCACAGGTGTCAGAATGTCCCACTGTTACTACAGACAGTGAACTAAGCACAGGTGTCAGAATGTCCCACTGTTTATAGAGACAGTGAACTAAGCACAGGTGTTAGAATGTCCCACTGTTACTACAGACAGTGAACTAAGCACAGGTGTCAGAATGTCCCACTGTTACTACAGACAGTGAACTAACCACAGGTGTCAGAATGTCCCACTGTTACTACAGACAGTGAACTAACCACAGGTGTCAGAATGTCCCACTGTTTATAGAGACAGCGAACTAAACACAGGTGTCAGAATGTCCCACTGTTACTACAGACAGTGAACTAACCACAGGTGTCAGAATGTCCCACTGTTACTACAGACAGTGAACTAACCACAGGTGTCAGAATGTCCCACTGTTACTACAGACAGTGAACTAAGCACAGGTGTCAGAATGTCCCACTGTTTATAGAGACAGTGAACTAAGCACAGGTGTCAGAATGTCCCACTGTTACTACAGACAGCGAACTAAACACAGGTGTCACAATGTCCCAACTGTTTATAGAGGCAGTGAACTAAACACAGGTGTCATGATGTCCCACTGTTTATACAGACAGTGAACTAAACATAGGTGGTGTCAGAATGTCCAACTGTTACTACAGACAGTGAACTAACCACAGGTGTCAGAATGTCCCACTGTTACTACAGACAGTGAACTAACCACAGGTGTCAGAATGTCCCACTGTTTATAGAGACAGTGAACTAACCACAGGTGTCAGAATGTCCCACTGTTACTACAGACAGTGAACTAAACACAGATGTCAGAATGTCCCACTGTTACTACAGACAGTGAACTAAGCACAGGTGTCAGAATGTCCCACTGTTACTACAGACAGTGAACTAAGCACAGGTGTCAGAATGTCCCACTGTTTATAGAGACAGTGAACTAAGCACAGGTGTCAGAATGTCCCACTGTTTATAGAGACAGTGAACTAACCACAGGTGTCAGAATGTCCCACTGTTTATAGAGACAGTGAACTAAGCACAGGTGTCAGAATGTCCCACTGTTTATAGAGACAGTGAACTAACCACAGGTGTCAGAATGTCCCACTGTTTATAGAGACAGTGAACTAAGCACAGGTGTCAGATGCTCCCATGTTTTTCCTCTGAGTAGTTCACTGTCTGAACTGAAAATTGGACAGTGATTTTTTTTTACTTATTGATGTTTTTTAATCCCTTAATGTATCGGAGTTCCAGGCTGTTTGGCTTGAATGAAAGTGACTTTATTTCAGCAGTAATCATTCATTAGAATGTAGGTCTAATATTTCTGTTTAGAATAATTTAACATGAACAAATCATATATATATATCCCTTTTTAACACTCAAGTGAAGCATATTTGGTGGTGTTTGAGACAGCCGTGCTAAGTTCAGATATCTGAGGAGGTAAAACTACCAGCCTGATTTCCTGATGTGCTTAATGACATGTGAGGTAATTGAATTAATGACACAATGTGGAAAATGAGGAGGAGGAGGGGCTCTGCAGGACTGAAGGAGCAGAAGAATCAGCGGGAGGATCTGTCAGTCAGCTACCTTCACCTCTCCCCAGGAGTCTGGTGAGGGGGTTAAGCAAACAGGTCATTGGCTTTGACAATAATCCAGAGCGGCTCATCGACTGTCAGCGTACTTCCCAGCTGCTATTCAGCTGCACTCCTGGAGCACCATTGTTGTTTGTAGGAGGCTGGGAGGGGGTCTGGAAAGCCCCCTGCACCCTATCCACCACAAAGACCAGGCTGCCTCAAACAAGCAACACAGCATTTAACAAAAGATGTTTATAAAAAAAAAAAAAAACTGTGTTTAGTTCACTGTCTGAAAACAAAGCAGGAAACTTGGATATCTGTGTTTAATGCTCACAGTGAGACGTTAGGATTTACATCAGCTTTGCTCTATGAATGTCAGTGCATTGATTGTTTTTTTATAAGTATGACCTCAAATTACAGCACATAACACCAAAATTAAAAGAAAAAGCCAACAAAGTTTCAAACAGATTCAACTGGTAAAAACTGGTGAATAACTGTAATAACAGTGGAGCCGTTTAGGTTCTGTGCTACTTTACTGTCTGTGGTAAAAGTGGGATATTCCAATCCCTGTGATTAGTTCACTGTCTGCAGGAGAATGTCCAACATTTATTAATGACTCATTTTCCGTTATATCAATGGGGCATTTCAGCATCTATAGTTATTCACTCTTTGATTTAAAAAGGGGGAAATTTATCAGTCAAAAGTCGGTCCTGGAGGGCTGCTGTCCTGCAGGTTTTAGAGGTTTCCTGCTCCAGCACAGCTCATTTACATTGATAGTTGATTAACAGGCTTTTGCTGAACTACCATCATCCTAATCAGCTGTGCTAAAGCAGAGAAACCTCTAAAACCTGCAGGACTCCGGTTCTCCAAAAACAACTTTGAGGATGCCTGAGCTAATGGAACAACTCAGTGCTGAGTTGAGGGTCTCATGATCTCCATTTTGATCTTTAATAAAGTGAAATCAAAGAAAACCCAAAGGAGATGACAGACTGTCTGGTTATTTAGGGGAGTGTTGCCTTGGGGTTAGAGCAGTGCTGTTGTGCTCTGAGAAGGTTGCCAGTATCCGGTTCGATCCCCACAGCCTGCACTATGGGTCCAAAGTTATAGGAAAGTCATATTTAAATGTTAAATCACAGGTGTGATTCTCATTACCAGATATTGTCCCAAAAGTTAGAAAATTTCTATTTTTAAATCTGTGTTGTTTTTTCCCCCTTATTTTATGCAGGCCAGTTAGTTCTAACACGTCAGCCTGAACACCTAAATTCGGCCAATCATATATCAACGGTCATCTGTCAATCAAATGTTTTCGGGTCATAGCATCTTGATTCATATGTCGCAGCTAATATACGCTACGCAGAACGTTGAAATCAGAATCCTTTCCTTTCCCATTGAGTTGCGTCCCAGTGTTCACGGGATGGACGCCTGTGTCTTCGGCAGGCGTAGAGCTAACAGAACTGGCAGCGCTACAGTGCAGGCAAGGCTCAAACATGGACGGCTGGAAGCCTTCTACACCAAACCAAGCTTCTGCCGCCCTGGCGCCCTCTTCCACAACATCTTCGCCCCCTCTTCCTCCTCTAAATAAAAATGGATGACGGAGGAGACCATCCACTCCTCCTCTCATCGACACTCAAACTCTCCCTCCTCTTGCATGCTTCCGCTGTCCATAGCGCTCCTTGACAGCGTCGTTTCTAAGTCATCAATTTAGTGCTACTTGGTCCCAATGCGAATTTCCCCATTGGGAACCTGCTAGCACTAAGTTGCTAACTGGTTAGCAAGCAAGATGCTTCTGAATAACCAGCCACAATCAAACTTGCTTGGTGAACCTTCCTCGCCACAACAATCCCACCCCCTTGATAAACCCACCAATCACAATCACTTTATTCACTCGTGTAAAGTCGGGCACCACTTGGGAGAATTCGAAATGCAACGGTTGGAACAGCTGCTTCCCCCTACCTAATTTAACCCCATTTGGCCTCTGGTGCTTACTAACTATTACCCCATTTACACTACTCTCATTGAAAAACCGATCCATGCTGTGACCGGTCCGAAGCTCGGATCAGCTAACCAGGCTCAGCTCGGTTCTGACGCATCAAGCTACACATCACGCCATCTTATTCCTCGCCTCCTAGTGACGATCTGCGGTATTACTGCCAGTATTGAAGGAGGAAATCAAGCAGTTGGTGGCCGGTAATGCACCAGAAGTTGTTTGCCAACCGCCATAAAACCCAAGAAGAAGCAGAAGATGAAGGAGGGAATCCAAGCAAATCAAAAATGGCGGCGCCCGCCGTCATTCGTGAAAGTTATGCTTCTGATTATTATTGCTGTCAGCGCTTTGGTGTTTCGCGGAGGGTCAGGCGTAAGACGGCAACCTTTCATGGATGTTTATAGTTGTTTATAGTTGTTCTTCTTCTTCTGTTTTGTGTTGGTTGGCAAGCAACTTCCAGAGGAGCATTACCACCATCTAGTGGAATGGAGTGTGAATTGGGATGTGCAGCCAGACGGAGATGACGCATTCTGCCTCATGCTTGTTATCAGAGAACCGAGCCGGGAAAAACCGAGCCGAGCCCACCTCTGGAACTGGCCCGCAGTTAGCTCGGTCCGGTTGTGTCTAGCTGGGTTCAGTTCAGCTTTGCTTTCCATTTACACACCATAAGTTATCTCAGTTACTGAGTTCGGACCGGTCTCAGCACCGGTTTTCCAAGTGGTAGGGTAAATAGGGTAAATGGCAGCCCACTGCTCTACGAGGAGATGGGTTAAAATCAAGAGAACGAATTTCCCCACTTTTTTGTTATTGTACTCCAGATAAAGAGAAAATCCCGACGTTTACAGAGAGATGATGCTAACGGTCAGCAGAGGGAGGAACTTTGGCTCAACAGTTTATGATTGTTTGCATCCAGTGAAGCAATAGAGACGTACATTGATCAGATTCTTTCCTAATCCGTCACCTGATCATCAAACAGAGTGTTAAAGATAGAAGAAAGAGGGAAGAAGACTACAAGTGTGAAAAGAGTCACCGTTCCGTCCGATAAAACAGGTGAAATGAGAGAAGCAGATCATTGTTACGCTACAATAACCAAACAAACTTCACTAATGAGCTCCTTGGCCTCCTGCCGCCACCTTCTTCTTCAACTCATTCATCTTTTATTTTCCTGTCTACTTGTCTGTCAGTTTGATTCAATCTCACAGGCTTTTCTGTTTTCTTTAAGGCATCCCCTCTAGTCTGACCTTTTTCTTTTCTCTCGGCTTCCTTTCCTCATGAATCCTTCCTTAATTAGTCCGTCTGCTGCCTGGACAGAAAGGGACTTGAACTCCTCCTGGATTAACGACTCCTGGTGTTTAATGAAAATAAGACATCGTTTGCTTCATAGAAAAAAGTAAATCACTCTAAATCATGTGTCCACGCTCAACCTGCCCGACAGTGAAGGCAGCACAGTGAAGGCAGCACAGTGAAGGCAGCACAGTGAAGGCAGCACAGTGAAGGCAGCACAGTGAAGGCAGCACAGTGAAGCAGAACATTGCTCTATAAAGCAGTGAATTAGTGAGCAGTGATTTTGGCCGTATTATGGAGATCCAGGCTCTGATCCGTTCCAGTTCAAGGCTTTCTGGGGTAAGTCTGACTTGAGCAGAAAACCTCATTGTCATGGTTCAGCAATCAGCATGGTGGGGATTTGTTGGAAATATGCTGCCTTTTTCCCAGGCTCTATCACTGGGGTCACTCATCCAATTCTCTAACCCGTTTAGCCCAGCGGGCCCCGTACAGGGCCCGACTGACACCTGCTCATGTTTATCTATTTATAGAAATGGACACATGGTGTTTCATCCACACACCTTTCAAATGACGCTTTAAAATGTATAAAACATGTTTCAAAATAATATTTCGTAATTTTATTTGGATTTATAGTTATAGTTATATATATATAAATGTTTGTATAACTGGAGCTTTTAAAAAAAAAGTAATTTCCTCTGGGATTATTAAAGTATGTCTATGGAAGAGGATTAGGGGCACTGGAAAAAAAAAACATTTTTATTGGTTTTCCTTAAAATTTTATTTCACAGTTTAGTATCCTGAGAAAAAGTCAGAATTCTGACTTTAATCTCAGAATTTCTGACTTTTTTCTAAGAATTTTGACTTTTAATCTAAGAATTTTGATTCTTAACCTCAGAATTCTCACTTTTCCTCAGAATTTTTGACTTTAACTTCTCAGAATTCTGACTTTAATCTCAGAATTTTGGACTTTTTTCTAAGAATTTTGACTTTAATCTAAGTAGTACTTTGACTTTACCCTGTGAATTTGACTTTTTTCTCTCAGAATTCTGACTCTTAATCTCAGAATTCTGACTTTTTCTAAGAATTTGACTGCACTAAGAATTTTGACTCCTTAATCTCAGAATTTGACTTTTAATCTAAGAATTTTGACTTTAATCTCGTAGAATTTAACTCTTTAATCTCAAAATTTTGACTTTATCTCAGAATTCAGACTTTTTTCTCAGAATTCTGACTTTAATCTGAAGTGTTTATTTTGGAAAAAGTTTGGCACGGCTAAATATTTTAATTTTTCTTTTTTTTTTTTAATCACCTATAATACGATGTAGTGTTAGCGCCAGGCTTAGACATTTTTTTTTCTATTACCAGAATAAAGTCTTAATATTACAAAAATAAAAGTCACAACGAGAATGGTCTATAAAATTAAGTAGAATAAAGTCGCAAAATTATAAGAATACAGTTGTAAAATTATGAGAATAAAAGTCGAAAAATTACTTAAAATAAAGTCATAATATTATGAGGATAAAGTCACAATGAGAATCATAAAATTAATTACGAGAATAAAGATGTCATGTGAAGAGAATAAAGTTATAAAATTACCAGAATGAATTGGTAAAATAAGGAAAATAAAGTTGTATTTTATGACAACTCTTACAAGCAGCACCTTCTTCCCTAAAATGAGGAATGTGGAGCATCTTGTGAAGTTCTACTTTAGCATCGGTTTGACAAATCAGGAAATCTTTTAGCAGCAGCATCAAACTGGGCAGGATGTCAAAGTGGACTCTGGTTGCTGATTGGTGGAGCTGGTCGGCCGTCATCTGCTGGGCGGAGCTCCAAGCTTTCTTTCTGAAACAGGTTGTTGTTTGATGACTTCATTCTCGTAATGTTACGACTTTATTCTCAAAATAAATAAAAAAAGTTTAAAAAATCGCTAACCCGGCCCTAATACGTCTTTATACCTATAAATCAGACATGGTGACATTTAAAATAATGGTTCCACTTGAAAAACAATTGTTTGTGTTTGTATGATACAAAGGCAGAGAGAAAGATATATTTTTTCTCTTTTTATAGTTTGGGAGCTGAACTTGTTTTAATTCAAACATGTAATTTCAGGCGGAATTTGCTCCTAAGACCCTCAGATCTTAACATCAGCAGAACTTTCAGCCCTGAAACGTTAAAGAGTGACTGTAGCCCAGACCTGCTGCTCTGGAGGGTCAGTACGCACAAAGTACCTCAGTATTTGACAGAAAATAGAATAAACTGCTGATAAATCCAAATTCGGATGATTATAACCACTAATCTAAAGAAGCTTTTAGTCATTTATTACGAGGGGTTGGAAAACTGACTTCTTCATGTTTCACTGAAATCTACAAAACAGAGAAAATGATTTATGATCAAATGGAAAAAAGTAGGTTTCATGGCGTGAAAGGGAGGTTTTTATTATGAGCAATTATCCAAACCAATGCAGTTACATTCTCTAAGATTATATGGCTGCTTATTTTTGGCTTGTTGCAAGAAATAGATCAACTGGATGAATATCTGCATCCATGGTTGGGAAACCGATCTTAAACACATCAGAACTGGTTATGGATTCATTAGATGGATTAGAGCGGTCAATAAGGTAACGTTTCCACAGGTTAAACCTATAATCCGCTGAAATTTGGTGACCTGTCATAAATGGTCAGTTATGTTTGTTTAAAAGAAGCAGCTTTAATTGGTCACATGTTGCACGAAAGGTGGTGAAACATTAGTGAGAATGAGGCCAAAAGGCTGATAGATGGAGGTAAGAGCTGATAAGAAATATTTAGTCAAACATTTATACCGTTTTTATATTTAGGACCGATTAATGTCTGATCCTGATTCTTGTTTTCCAAAACTCTCTGCTGTTTGTTGTTGTTCTCTCCTCCTATCCTGGAAGGAGCAAAGGTTTAAATCGTTAAAAAGTTAACGGGACATTTACCCGCCTGAGTGGATCCTGGAAAGTGAACCTGGCTCCTTCTGGTGCTGGTTTGTCCCCCATTCCTCTCCTCTTCCTCATTTCCATAAAATGAGATCAGCTCTGGATGAGGGTTGATGGTCTGTTTGGAACAAACAGACAATGAGATTATTGAATGTTAAATGAAGCGTCCGTCAGTGTTTTCTTATTAGGCAGATAATGTTCTTCATGGTTTCTGTCTAAAGGGGGGGGTCTTAGAGATGGCTCCCTGCACCGAGGGTTTTAAAAACAAAACAGAAAGATGCAACAGCATAGCAACACAACATTTTGAAAGAGTTGGATGCGGTTAAGAGTCTTTGCTCAGGCACCCAGAGCGACAGTCTAGTGGGGCTCAAACTCACAACCTCTGGATTCCAAGCTCTATGCCCGAACCACTAGGCCACCACTGTTGGTTTGGAGTATAGGCCTCAACTTTTTAACCTCCGATCCGATTGTTTTTCCATGTGACACTAACTGCGTATAGAGAGGCTCTGACTAGTGCAGGAGAGCAGATCTGTGCAGATTTTTCCACTTCTTTTTTTTTTTTTAACAGTGTCCCGTCTGGCGATGTGGCAATAACAATAATTGTCTTGATGCCAAAAAGCAGCCACAACAGATTTTTACTTTCACAAGTGCTATCGCCATAGTGTTGAGGCTGATTAAAGGAGAATTCCGTTTTGCTAGTGTTCAGGGATGATGACGCATTTACTGTTCTACTTCGCTTTTTTGTTATGCATTGGCCGCTTTAATGCTGGGAGCATGCTCGGTCGTTCTACCCACGCAAACGTTTTTAGTTATAATATCGGAATAAAAGCATGTTAATGCTTCAAAATATTAAAAATAGTTAATTTATTTATATTTGACTTATTTTTTCTGCAGGAATAGTCAATATTCCACCGCCACCGAAACGGAAATGTAGCCTGTTTACACAGTTGTGTCTTTTTCGCCACTCTGTGTACCCTCGGACGCCGAGGTGCTAACGCTAAACACTTTAAAAACTCTGAAAATGGAATACA
>JAGKQL010000052.1:1625283-1638782 GCA_018398635.1 Cyprinodon brontotheroides
GGATAACCTGAGCCACTCTAACTAGAAGCTTTATCAAAAAGGAAAGTCCAATCCAATCCAATCCACTTTTATTTATATAGCACAGTTTAAATAAACACAAGGTTTCCAAAGTGCTGCAAAAAAAAAAGATAAAATAAATTCAAAATAAATAAAAGTAAATAAAATAAAATAAAAAATAAAATGAAAGCACTGCCCGCACAGGATAAAAATATGCATGTATACATAATCTCATTTTTTGCAATATTCCTCAGATGAAAGAAGGAAATTCTAGAAACCCTTTGATCTGGGATTTAAATGACAGGTCCTGATCAAAAATAACACCAAGATTTTTACTTTATTATCTGAAATCAGCTTAATCCCATCCAAATGAAGCGCACTGGCTGTAATCAAGCTTTGGCAGAGACCCGGGTCCAAAGACTATAACTGTTTTGTTCGCATCCAGAAGCAGAAAGTTAAGAGTCATCCAGGTTTTCGGTCTTCAGACATGCCTGTAATCTATGTAATGGGTTAGCTTCATCTGATTATAGACAGATATAGCTGGGTATCATCAGCATAACAGTGGAAATTAATCCCATGTTGTCTAATAAACTCTACCATTGGGAGCATGTATAAAGTAAAGAGAATTGGTCCTAAGCACTGATCCCTGTGGTACTCAACAGGTAACCTTTGAGCTGAAGATCTATCATTAACATCAACAAACTGAATTCCATCAGATAGGTGAAATCCATCTCTCTTGTTTTCCCAGCAGATCTTAAAGTTGTCACTATTTATTCAAAAGAATATTATGATCAACTGTATAAAATGCAGCACTGAGATCTAACAGGACAAGTGCAGCTACAAGTCCATTATCTGAGGCCATGAGAATATCATAAGTGACTTTCACCAGAGCTGTTTCACTGCTATGATGAGCTCTAGAAGCCAGACTGAAACTCTTCTTCAAAAAGCCCATTATGGTGAAGTGTGATCGCGAAACTTGCTTCTAGCAACTACTTTCAAGAATTTTAGATAAGAAAAGAAGATTGATATAGGTTCATAATTGACCAAGTCATTCGGGTCAAGAGACGTTTCTTAAGCAGAGGTTTAATTCCAGCAACCTTAAAAGCCTTTTTGGTACATATCCCTGTAATAGAGATAGATTAATCACATCTAGAATGGAGGAGGAGATCAAAGGAATATTCTTCCTTAAATAACCTGGTTGAACTGGATCTAACATACAAGTTGAAGGCTTAGATGAAGACAATACTTTTGCTAATTCAGAGAGTTTTCAACTGATCAAAGCAGTCTAAACCCGTTTCAGATTCCATGACTACCTCAGGTAAATAGCGATAGATAGTGAGGCAAGCTTATGATCTTATTTTAATAAGATCAATCTTTATTTATAAAAGAATCCCATAAAAATCATTGCTGCTAAGAGCAGGTGGAATGGACGTTCAACAGAGCTATTGCTCTGGGTGAGTTTGGCAACTGTGTTAAAAAGAAATCTAGATTATTCTTATTCTCCTCTTAATGAGGAGAAGTATGCTGCTCTTGCTTTACAAAGGGTCCTCTTTTACAGCAGTAAACCATTTTTCCAGACTTGGAAGGACTCCCGCAGGTGTGGAGCGCATATTTTCTCTCCAGTTTCCTAGCATTTTGCTTCAAAGCACGCAGCTCTCCATTAAACCAAGGAGCCAGCTTTCTGTTTTTAATGTTTTTCATTTCTCAAAGGAGCTGCGCTGTTCAAGGCAGTACGCAGAGAACCAAACCCCATCAACAAAATCATCAACCTGTGAAGGGGAATAAGCTAAGCTTTTGCACTCTGCAGCACTGCTCAGTACACAGAGGAGAGAGAAAGTGAAGCAGATTCTTTAAAGTATATAACTGAACTATCTGATAAAGATCTACTAAAAAAAAAAAAAATGTAAACTTCTTTTGGGGAGGAGAACTCTGTTAAAGTAATCTTGAAGGTTATTAGAAAGTGGTCAGAGAGGTGACAGGGTTGTGAGGAAATACCGTTATTTCTTCACATTCTATGTCAGCGATGTCAGCACAAGATCCAAAGTATGAAGATGTAGAATGTGTGGGACTATTCACATTTTGAACAAAAGCCAATAGCATCTAAGATAGATACATTAAAGGCTGCCTTTAAGCTATCGCCTTCAATGTCAGCATGGATGTTAAAACTTCCCCACTATGATGACCCTGTCAGTATTTAATACCAAATCGTATGCTGAACTCTGAAAACTCACCTAAAAATTCAGAGTAAGGACCTGGTGGACGCATACAAAGTTACAAAAAGAAGAGGTTTTCTTTGCCTTGAAATTTGGATGAGGGAAATTACATGGGTTAAATGTTCAAAAGAGTTGTAGGTATTAACTGTTTTGGAGTGCTTCCAAAGGCTGCTTAAAGAACACATCGTCTCCAGTCTGCCGCCAACAGTTCCAGTTCGCCTACCGACGGAACCGCTCCACTGAGGAAGCCATCTCTGCTGCTCTCCACCTGAGCCTGGCACACCTGGAGGAGAAGAACACCCACGTGTGGATGCTGTTCCTGGACTTCAGCTTTCAGCACCATCATCCCACAGCATCTGATGGGCAAACTGGAACAGCTGGGATTCAATACACCCCTCTGCTATTGGCTGCTAGACTTCCTCACCAACAGACCTCAGTCAGACCGGGTCGGACAGAACGCCTCTGATGTCATCACCCTAAGCAAGGGCTACCCTCAGCAGACGTCCCAAGTTCCAAAAACTCATCTCAACAACAAATTCTCAACAACTGTTTATTAAATAAAACTGATTTCTTAAACACAAAACAAAACAGTATTGGTCTTTTATTTTCAATTTTCAGTACTTTCAATCTTGTAGCCTTGAACGCTGGTTGTGATTTCTGTTTTTCATGGGACTTTAGCATACAGTGCTGATCACTGCTCATTACTCCTCACCATGGCCGGTTCTAGACAGGGGCCCACAGGGCCTGAAATACTAATGATGATCTGCGCTGGAACAGACATGGTTACTGATAGGTCCTTAGTAGGGATGCACGATATCGGCCTTAAAACTGAATATCGGACATCGGACCCCCCACCGATATTTAACCCGATATTTGATCAGCTTCTGAGTTTCTAAAGTCTAAAAAAAAAAAATAAAAATACTACTTCTTCTTCTTCCTCATAAACGTCTTTTTTACAGACTTAAAAACTTCTAAAGACGAGGGAAAAAATATTGATACATTAAAATATCCCAATATCTTCATATGCTGATATATTGCCATTTAAAAACACCATATCAATCTCTTTTACTAATGATGTTTTTGCTCTTCTCCCGACTGGTTTCAGCAAGAGTTTGATCTATCAATTGGCTCCTCTTCGTCGTCGCTCTGTTAGTACGTCATATGCTTCGTTGATCTGATTGGTTTATTTGGCCCATCTATCACCAACATAGGCCAATCAGCTAACCAGTATTTTAAGCCCCTTCCCAAAATTACTTAACGGAAGGTTTCCAGATGGATATGCGGAGCAAATCCATCTGGAGGAGTCATTTTAGAATAAAGCACAAACATACTCAGTTTTGCTCCCGCTCTATTTTTAAATATACGCAGTAGAGGTATTTAAACGTAGAAGAAGGACATGTACCAGTATATAAAACCCGCGCCCTATAATCCGGTGCGCCTTATGTGTGTGTTAAATACAGTAATGGCACACATAACTGAGACTGCGCCTTTTAGTACGGCGCGCCTTATGGTCGTGAAAATACGGTAATAATAATAAATACATTTATAAAAAATCGGAATCGTGTGGAGCAACAGTTTGAGGCAATAATCACTGAAATCAGGTGTTTTTCTTTAATGTTCAGGAAATGTTCATTCAGACTGATGGACCTGTTGACAGGTATGTTGGTTCACTGTTCATGAGCAAGGCACTTTAATTTGTAACAGATTCTTTTTTATAGAATTATCGTTTTAAATAAAAACAAAATTTTCAGTTATTATTACTTTGTCAGTTTTCAGTTATTTATAGAATTCTGTGTGGGCGTGGCTCCACCCCCTTGGAACTTCTGTGATGTCATTATGGAATTCTTACAGCCAGTGCCTGCTCTGAGCATTCTTTAGTCTGACCTTCGCAGAAGCAGGATTGAAGAATCTCTATTGTGGAAAAAATTGTAAAAGCGAACATTTTTCAGTTTTTTTCGACCGTAGAAAAGGAACGATAACGTGTTTGGAAAAATGTTACAGCTGGAACAGGACGCCGTTCTTAACAGCAAAACAAACAAATACCACCTGAAAGGAATACTCGGCCTGGGAACAACAGGAATAGTTACCGAGTGTAAAAACAAGAAAAGCGGGGAGAATGTCGCAGTAAAAATGGCAGCAGAAGGCTATAACTGCTTTTTAAACTATGAAAAACGAGCCTTGGAAAAAATAAGAGCGCTCGGCTCAGACGAACACAACATAGTAAAGTTTTACGAAGACTTTTACTACCAAGAAAAACGATGCCTTGTGTTTGAAAAGTTGGACATCAACTTACAGCTTTTCAAGGAACATCATGTAAGCGGAGGACTACATTTGTCTGACATTCGAGTAATTGCTCAACAGCTACTGGTAGCTTTAGAGTTTCTTCATGGCCATGGATTGGCACATAGAGATATCAGACCCAGAAACATAATGCTGGTAGACCGCTCATCATTAAAACTGAAATTAATTGATATGGGTTTCCTGAACAAGGAAGAAAATCTAAGAGATAAGGCGATTAACCCTGTTCCTTACCGACCTCCAGAGATGTTTTTGGGGGAAAAACTGGGTAGAAGTGTGGATATGTGGAGTCTAGCCTGCACCTTAATCTATCTGTACCTTGGAGAAGACCTGTTTCCCTATGACTGTTCTGAACAAGCCTGGTCAGCGATTGTTAAACTGGTTGGTGAACCAAAACTGAAACATCCTGATACTAAGATTGGCAAGCGATGGAAACTTGCTGCTATGAAGTATGACCCAGAGTTAAAGATAAAGTCCCTAGATGACCTGCTGGAAATCCGGGCAACACAGGACCCGAGTGAAAAGGAGGATTTGCTCAATTTCATCGATTTTTTAAAACGAATGCTGAATCCTACAGCAGCAAAACGTATCACTGCAGCGGCTGCACTAAAACACAGTTTTATCACCATGGACCATCTTCAAACCTTTGACATGAACAGCACATATGTTTCTGACGCAAAAGAGACGATGAAGACCTACAAATTCCAGAAGGCAGACGGCTTGGAAGCAAGTTCACCAACATCAATAGTACCCAAAAGTAAGCCCATGGCTGAGCTCTGCTCTTTTGAAAGAATTACGTCCCATCTTTCCTTTAAATGGGACAGCTGGGCTTGGACTTCTTCACATTGGAGCGCCTGGACCACATCGACTTCCAACAACAAGACCGACTCAAGTGAAAGCTCTGGGAACCCCTCTGAAACCACAGCCATAGTTCCATCTTGTTCTTCTCACCCATGCCAAGCAGAATTACAGGACCCCATTGAAAGGGAAGATTTACCAGGTTTCATAAATGTTGTAAAACAAATACTGAAGCCTACAGCATCAAAACGCATTACCACTTCTGCTGCACAAATGTACAGTTTTATCACCATGGAACAACTTTGGAACTTTAGAGGCAACAGCACCTATGTTTGCGAGGCCTATGAAATGATGAAGACATACAACTTCCAGAAGGTAGAAGAGTTTGAATCCAGTTCAGAAAGATCAATAATACCCAGAAGGCAGACCATTGTTCAAGCCAAGATGTCGCCCATAAGTTTGGTTAGTGAAAGCCTCTCTTTAGGCAGTACTAACAATGTTAGTTTGGGCTTCTACCAACCCCCCAAAGGCAACAGCATTTTCTTTGGGAAATTCAACATAGAGGGACTCAAACATGAGACTAATTCCCCTACAAGCGAAATGATTTTATATCATCTGTCCTCTAAATGGGAAAGCTGGGACTGGACTTTCTCTAGCTGTACCCCATCACATTGGAGCGCCTGGACATCAAGGTCCAACAACAGGACCGACTCAAGTGAAAGCTCTGGGACATCCTCTGAAACTACTGCCATAGTTCCAACTTGCTTGGCTTGTCCATTGTCAAGAAACATGTTGCCATGCAGAAATAGTCCAGAGCCAGCTAAACATACCATGGCAACATTTAATCTCACTGTCACAGTTGGCAGCCAGTGGAAATTTTCTGCTATGAAACCTGATCTAAAGATGAAGATAAAGTTTCTGGATGTCCTCCTGGAAATCCAAACAGTATTACAGAACCCAAATGAAAGGGAAGATTTACCAGGTTCCATAGATGTTCCAAAACAAATACTAAATCCTACAGAACCAAAAAACATAACCACATCTGCTGCACTAAAAATCCGTTTTATCACAATGGAACAACTTTACAACTTTTACAAAAACTGCACTTATGTTTGGAACGCCTATAAGAGGATGAGGACAAACAATTTCCAAAGGGAAACAGGGTTGGAAGCTAGTCCAGCCACATCAATAGTACCAAAAAGAAACCCCGTTGTTGTGCTAAAAATGAAAACTCCATGTTTAGTCAGTAAAAGCGTCTCTTCTGGCTACACTCCCATTGTCAGTTATGGCTTCTACGGACCACCCAACAATACCAGCCCTTTCTTTGGGAAACACAAAAGTGAGGACCTTAAACTTAGTTCTGAATCAGATCATTCTTCCTATGAGAAGATGATATATTATCTTCCCATTAAGAGGGACAGCTGGAACTGGACTTCATTTAGCTCTACCCCATCACATTGGTGCACCTGGACCACACCAAAGTCCAACAACAGGTCCGACACAAGTGAAAGCTCTTGGAACCCCTCTGAAACTACAGCCATAGTTCTATCCTGTTCTTCTCAACCATTGCATAGAAAAATGTTGCTATGCCAAGAAGAATTACAGGACCCCATTGAAAGCGAAGATTTACCAGGTTTCATAGATGTTGTAAAACAAATACTGAAGCCTACAGCATCAAAACGCATTACCACAGCTGCTGCACAAATGCACAGTTTTATCACCATGGAACAACTTAGGAACTTTAGAGGCAACAGCACCTATGTTTGCGAGGCCTATGAAATGATGAAGACATACAACTTCCAGAAGGTAGAAGAGTTTGAATCCAGTTCAGAAAGATCAATAATACCCAGAAGGCAGACCATTGTTCAAGCCAAGATGTCACCCATAAGTTCGGTTAGTAAAAGCCTCTCTTTAGGCAGTTCTAACAATGTTAGTTTGGGCTTCTACCAACCCCCCAAAGGCAACAGCTTTTTCTTTGGGAAATTCAACATAGAGGGACTCAAACATGAGAGTAATTCCCCTACAAGCGAAATGATTTTATATCATCTGTCCTCTAAATGGGAAAGCTGGGACTGGACTTTCTCTAGCTGTACCCCATCACATTGGAGCGCCTGGACATCAAGGTCCAACAACAGGACCGACTCAAGTGAAAGCTCTTGGACATCCTCTGAAACTACTGCCATAGTTCCAACTTGCTTGGCTTGTCCATTGTCAAGAAACATGTTGCCATGCAGAAATAGTCCAGAGCCAGCTAAACATACCATGGCAACATTTAATCTTATTGTCCCAATCGGCAACCATCGGAAACATGCTGCTAACAAACATGACTTAAAGATGGAGATAAAGTCTCTGGATGGCCTCTTTGAAATCCAAACAACAACACAGGACTCAGTTGAAATTAAAGATTTACCAAGTGTTGTAGATGTAAGACAAATGCTAAATCCTACAGAACCAAGACGCATTACCACATCTGCTGCACAAACACACAGTTTTATCACCATGGAACAACTTTATAACTTTGACAACAACAGCATTTTTGTTTGTGACTCCTATAAGATGAGAACCAACAATTTTCAATGGGAAGAAGGGTTGGAAACAAGTTCAGCCATAGTACCCAAAGGAAAACCCATTGTTGAGCTCAAAATGACGACCCTAGGTTCAGTCAGTCAAAGCATCTCTTCTGGTAGCACCCAGAGTGTTCGGTCAAGCTTCTATCGATCACCCAAAGGTAACAGTTCTGCCTTTGAGAAATGCAAAAAAGATTGCCTCACTCTTAGTTCTCAGAGTGATTTCTGTTCCCCCAATGAAAAGATTACATACCAGCTTCCCCTCAAATCAGACATCAGAGACTGGAATTCATTTAGCTCTACCCCATCAAATTGGAGCACCAGAACCACACCAAGTTCCAACAACAAGACCAACACCACAGAGAACTCTTGGACACCCCCTGAAACTACTACTATACTTCCACCTTGTTCCTCTCGTCCCATGTATAGAAATTTCTTGCCATGCAAAACTAGTCAAGCGCAAGTTAACCATGACCTGGCAACATTAAATCCCATTATTACATTCATACCGAATCTGTCTTCAGCTGATTTGGATGATCAACAAGAGAAAATACAGACTTTAACACCAAAACAGCCAAGAACTGTGACTCCTCCAACCACGACAAAGGAGGGGAAAGCAAAAACTGAATCTGAAATCCTAAAACTGAATCCAACAAGCTTCAACAAAAAACCCCAAGGATCTGCTGATCTCTTTGACCAGGAACACGCTCCATCAACCTGCTGCAGATGCATGGAGATGACCGAGCAGCAGAATACTAAGGAACTGCTCACAAGACAATCTGAAGACACCAAAGGTCATGTCCCAGATAATGAAACTTCACCAGACGGTGAGATTCCATCTCATTTCGTTGAAGTTAAAACCCGAAAGAAATATTTGAAAAGAATAAAGAAGTTCTTTTCCAAAATATTCATTTAAAAAGCAAATTTATCCATAAAAAAACAAATTTAATTTGTTCGGAATTTTTATAAGCAAGTCAGCAAATCAACGTCCGCTCACTGGAAAACAAAATGGATAATCTCCAACTCGAACTCTCTTAAAAAAGGAGATTAGTAACTGCTGCACCATCATCCTGACTTAGTCTTTGCTTCATTCATCGATACATGACAATGCAATTAGCCTGGAGGGGCTAATGCCATGCCGCACCAATACAAACAAAGAACTCAGCGGTAAGACTCGTGGTGACGGGCTTTGTGTTTACATTAACAACAGCTGGTGCAAGAATGCTAGATCGGTTTCCAGCTTCTGCTCTCCAGACATGGAGTTTCTGACTGTTAACTGCAGGCCGTTCTATCTGCCCAGAGAGTTCAGTGTGGTTAGCATCACTGCTGTTTATGTGCCCCCCAGCGCTAACACTAAAGAGGCCATGAAGACTCTATACCAGGCTATCTCTGAGCTCCAATCTGCACACAGATTGCTGGGGATTTTAACCAGGCTAACTTGAAGACTGTTCTCCCTCATTTCTACCAACATGTGGAATTTGCAACTCGAGGTGAAAACACTTTAGACATGGTTTACTATAGCATCAAAGATGCATTGAGAGCAGCCCCCCACCCCCACCTTGGGTCATCAGATCATCTTTCTGTCACGTTAATTCCTGCATATAAGCCCTAGCTAATCAGGGCTAAACCGACAAAGTAATCAGAGTGTGGTGTGAGGGGGCCATGAAGGAACTCCAAGACTGTTTTGAATGTTCTGACTGGAATATGTTCAAAGCTGCTGTAACCTATGACAACAAGATAAATATAGATGAGTATGCCATGACTGTGTCAGCATCACAAAGAAATTAAATCCGCGAGCGGTATTTACAGCCCTCGCAGCTTAGCGCCGCTCGGCCTATTGCGACCGCGGGAGCCAAGCGACCGCCGCCCCCTTGCTCCTTCCCAGCCAGCGGAAAAAGCTCCACGCTTCACTTCTGCACCAGCCGGAGACAACCACAGCGTTGGTCAGGAAGGGTTAAACTAGGGACAAAAGATAATATCTGGGACGAATCTCATCTGTCAGATAGACGCTGCGGCCATCTCAGTTGGTGGGTCAAAAGCATAAATTCAAAAGAAGGAGAAACAGCACCTTTAAAATCCATGGTTAGCGGTATTACACCCTACTCAAAACTATAAAAAATCATTAAAAATCCATAGTTTGCAGTAAAATCACGAAAAAAATCACACATGTCGAGGAATACATCCTGCATATTCTAGAATTTGTTTTAGATTATTTACTAATTAATTGAAAGAAAGAAAAATCTTTAAACTTGAATGCCATATACTGAGGCAGTTGAATACCCCATAAGATGCTCAAACATGCATAGATTCACGCCAAACTTGGCGATCTTTACTATAATCGAAGGATAAATAACTGTTCCAAATTTGGCTAGGATTGCTATAAAACTTTTTGAAAAACAACAATTTCCTGTTAACACAAACTTTTGAAAAATCAGAGTGACGGACTTTTAAGAAAAGCTATGCTGTGTTTACCATCAAACAAGTAGCGATTAAAGGAATATATTCCAAAAGTCCTACCTCTTTTGGGGAAATCACAGATTTTTTAGAAATATTTTAACATAGTGATTCTATTTTCATAAGGGTGCCGTTTGATTCAAAATGGCCGACTTCATGAGAGGTTTAGACCATGGCTCCAATGAAACTTTTTGTAGGTGGGGGGCTCATACAGATGTGTGCCAAATTTCATTATCCTAGGAACAAGCATGGCTAGGGGCTGAATTATTTCCTGGCATTATCTGTCCACTTGGCCAACTATTAGGCGAGAACGCAAACTTTTGAAAAATCAGAGTGACGGACTTTAAAGAAGCGCTTTGCTATTGTAACCAACTTACAGCAGGCTTTGTAAAGAACGTATTTTGAGTTTTAGCTCATTTGGATAAAAGGCTGGTTTTATACAATTTTTTGAAAAGAGGTCAGTGCTTTCACAACAGGGTAAAATGTAATTCAAAATGGCAGACTTCCGGTGGGGTTTAGACCATAGGTCCAAGAGGCTTTTAGTTAGGGCCTGATGAGATGCAAATGTGTTCAAAGTTTCAATATATTCTTGGACTAAAAACACCTTGGGGCTTGTGGTTTGAAGTTTGTTATTTCTAGGGGGCGCTGTAGTGAAATTAAGCCCCGCCCACAAAATATTGCTCTGGATTCCTGTTTGGAGTTGGACTAGGATCATCTCTTGTGATTTTGGTGCAGATCTGATTATTAATGAGGAAATGAGAGCCAATCGTATTTTAATGGCGTAACGCCTCACTTCGCCATGGCGCCACGGCAACACCATTTGACTAAAGCTCTCTGTGCCTTAAAAGAATTTAGGACAACATGTTGTCTGTCAGCTGACACAGTTTTAGGTTGATTAGGTCAAGTAGGACAGAGAGGGACCATTCCAAGTAAAAAAGTAACTTCCGGTTCTCAGGGGGCGTGGCTTAAATCATGTCAAAATTTTAATATACAGTTTTGTTGGGAACGCAGAGAGGATTAATACTACCAAGTTTGGTGTCATTTCAGTTTCATATGTAAAAGTTATTGCATTTTGAAAATGTTGGCGAGTACGCCAACTTCGAGGCCTGGCCACACCCCTTTAAAATGCTCAAAAACTCAAAAAAATTGATAAGTTTAGATCTCACATGCCTTATCTGCATACATGCCAAGTTTGAAGCCGATGGCTCAATGTCCCTAGGAGGAGTTCGCGAAAGTTCGACGTCAACAAAATTGAAAAAGTGCCAAAAATCGGCCTTTGACCCAAAATGGCCGACTTCCTGTAGGTTTTAGAGCATACCCACAATGTAACTTTTTTCATGATTTGGTGAGAACTACGTACCTGCCAAATCTCAATTCTCTATGAATTACGGTTTTCCCCAACTCAAGTTAGGTGGCGCTGTAGAGAAAATTGATAAGTTTAGATCTCACATGCCTTAGCTGCCTACATGCCAAGTTTGAGGCCGATGGCTCAACGTCCCTAGGAGGAGTTCGCGAAAGTTCGACGTCAACAAAATTGAAAAAGTGCCAAAAATCGGCCTTTGACCCAAAATGGCCGACTTCCTGTAGGTTTTAGAGCATACCCACAATGTAATTTTTTTCGTGATTTGTTGAGATCTACGTACCTGCCAAATCTCAATTCTCTATGAATTACGGTTTTCCCCAACTCACGTTAGGTGGTGCTGTAGAGGCATTTGGCCACGCCCATTTTGAATTCCATTATCATACGTAAATTTCACTAGGGGGACAATTTACTGCCAAGTTTGGTGAGTTTTTCGGCATGTTAAAGCCTCCAAAAAGCCGTTTCTTTTGTGTGGAGAAAAATAATAAGAAGAAGAAGAAGAATCATAACAAACGGTACAGGAACAATAGGCCTTCGCAGCGCTGTCACTGCTCGGGCCTAATAACCACCCCGGCCAACCAACGACCCAGGATAAATAGAGACGTTTGGAAATCGCTTAAAGCACCGAACTCAGCTTTCAAGTCTGGTGACAGAGAGGCACTGAGAACAGCGCGTGGCGACTTGAACCGCGCCATCAGATCAGCGAAGCAGAACCACAGCCAGAAGATCCGGGATCTTTTCCACGACGCCAGCAAAACCAGGAGGATGTGGCAAGGCATTCGGAAGATCACGGACTACAACACACCCTCCCCCTGGTAGATTCAGCAAAAGATGACCTCCTAAATGAACTATACAACTTCTTTGGAGGTTTGAGGCACTAAACACTAAACAGCTGAAGTGAGGAAAACTCTGAGGAGAATCACTACAAGAAAGGCCCCAGTTCCTGATAACATACCTGGGCAGGTGTATAAGGAGTGTGCAGATCAGCTAACTGGTGACCTCACAGACATCTTTAACACCTGGCTGGACCGATCCATAATACCAGCATGCTTCCAGTCTGCCTCCATTACTCCAGTCCCAAAGAAGCCTCAGGTCACCTCCCTCAATGATTAGCGGCCTGTCGCTCTGACTCCCATCATGATGAAGTGCTTCCAAAGGCTGGTTAAAGAACACATCGTCTCCAGTCTGCCGCCAACATTCCACCCGTTCCAGTTCGCCTACCGACGGAACCGCTCCACTGAGGACGCCATCTCTGCTGCTCTCCACCTGAGCCTGGCACACCTGGAGGAGAAGAACACCCACGTGGTGGATGCTGTTCCTGGACTTCAGCTTTCAGCACCATCATCCCACAGCATCTGATGGGCAAACTGGAACAGCTGGGATTCAATACACCCCTCTGCTATTGGCTGCTAGACTTCCTCACCAACAGACCTCAGTCAGACCGGGTCGGACAGAACGCCTCTGATGTCATCAGTCTAAGCAAGGGCTACCCTCAGCAGACGTCCCAAGTTCCAAAAACTCATCTCAACAACAAATTCTCAACAACTGTTTATTAAATAAAACTGATTTCTTAAACACAAAACAAAACAGTATTGGTCTTTTATTTTCAATTTTCAGTACTTTCAATCTTGTAGCCTTGAACGCTGGTTGTGATTTCTGTTTTTCATGGGACTTTAGCATACAGTGCTGATCACTGCTCATCACTCCTCACCATGGCCGGTTCTAGACAGGGGCCCACAGGGCCAGAAATACTAATGATGATCTGCGCTGGAACAGACATGGTTACTGATAGGTCCTTAGTAGGGATGCACG
>JAGKQL010000052.1:1642203-1658158 GCA_018398635.1 Cyprinodon brontotheroides
TTTCCAAAATATTCATTTAAAAAAGGAAATTTATCCATAAAAAAACAAATTTAATTTGTTCGGAATTTTTATAAGCAAGTCAGCAAATCAACGTCCGCTCACTGGAAAACAAAATGGATGATCTCCAACTCAAACTCTCTTAAAAAAGGAGATTAGTAACTGCTGCACCATCATCCTGACTTAGTCTATGCTTCATTCATCGATACATGACAATGTAATTAGCCTGGAGGGGCTAATGCCATGCCGCACCAATACAAACAAAGAACTCAGCGGTAAGACTCGTGGTGACGGGCTTTGTGTTTACATTAACAACAGCTGGTGCAAGAATGCTAGATCGGTCGCCAGCTTCTGCTCTCCAGACATCGAGTTTCTGACTGTTAAATGCAGGCCGTTCTATCTGCCCAGAGAGTTCAGATCACTGCTGTTTATGTTCCCCCCAGCGCTAACACTAAAGAGGCCATGAAGACTCTATACCAGGCTATCTCTGAGCTCCAATCTGCACACAGATTGCTGTTTCCATCATTGCTGGGGATTTTAACCAGGCTAACTGGAAGACTGTTCTCCCTCATTTCTACCAACATGTGGACTTTGCAACTCAAGGTGAAAACACTTTAGACCTGGTTTACTATAGCATCAAAGATGCATTGAGAGCAACCCGGCGCCCCCACCTCGGGTCATCGAGATCATCTTTCTGTCACGTTAATTCCTGCATATAAGCCCTAACTAATCGGGGCTAAACCGACAAAGTAATCAGGGGGTGTGGTGTGAGGGGGCCATGAAGGAACTCCAAGACTGTTTTGAATGTTCTGACTGGAACACGTTCAAAGCTGCAGCAACCTATGACAACAAAGATTAATATAGATGCACCGTGTATGCCATGACGTGTCAGCATCACAAAAGTAAAACAGCGGCCCACGGTATTCACCTCGCAGCTTAGCGCCCGCTCGACTAATGCGTGCGAGAGATAGCGACCCGCCCGCCCCTTGCTTATTCCCAGCCAGCGGAAGTTTGGTCCGCGCTTGACATGATGGCATCACACAGTTGCAACCCCAGCGTTTGTCAGGAAGGGCACATCCATGATGCGAATCTTCCATTCCACCACATCCCAAAGATCTCATCTGGCAAGATTGAGATCCTGCGGTCCTATGAGCCATTTTGAGTACAGTGAACTCATTGTCATATTCAAAAGCAGTCTGAGATGATAAACAGCTTTATGATCCATGGTAGCATTATCCTGCTGAAAGTAGCCATCAGAAGTTAGATTTATTGTGGTCATAAAGGGATGGACATGGTCAGCAACAATACTCAGGTAGGCTGTGGCGTTGCAGCGATGCTCAATTGGTACCAAGGACTCTAACAAAAATATTCCCCACACCATGACTCCACCACCACCAGCCTGAACCGTTGATACAAGACAGGATGGATCCATGCTTGCCTTTCATGTTGTAGACGCTAAATTCTGACCCTACCATCCGAGTGTTGCAGCAGAAATCGGGAGACTCATCAGACCAGGCAACGTTTTCCAATCTTCTATTGTCCAATTCGATGAGCTTGTGCAAATTGGACACAGTTCCCTGTTCTTAGCTGAAAGTGGCACCGGTGTGGTCTTCTGCTGCTGTAGCCCATCTGCCTCAAAGTTCCACGTAGGTGTCTATTTCAGAGATGCCCAGCAGGGTTGTATTTTTGGTGGTAAGCCGAGTCAAACTGGTTGCCCTTCATGATCCTTCGTGACATGGTCTAATGCCATTCTCCTAGGTGACCTCTGGCATAAGATGTGCAAGCTGCCAAATTTTTCATTATCCAAAGAACAAGCACGGCTCACTGGATGAATTATTTCCCTGGCATTATCCGGTCCACTTGTCAACTATTAGCGCTAGAACGCTATGGTTGTGCGTAAAAATCAGTAGATGAGCAGATTTTAAAGAAGCAGACTTGCCCTATTGTAACCAACTTACATGCAGGTTTGTAAAGAACGTATTTTGAGTTTTAGCTCATTTGGATAAAGGCTAGGTTTTATACAATTTTTGAAAAGAGGTCAGTGACTTTCACAACAGGGTAAAATGTAACAAAATGGCAGACTTCCGATTGGCTGTTTAGACCATAAGTTCCAACGAGAGCTTTTAGTTAGGTGTACCCGATGAGATTGCAAATGTGTTCTTAAGTTTCAATATATTTAGGACTATATACACCTATGGGGCTTGTGGTTTGAAGTTTGTTATTTCTAGGGGCGCTGTTAAGAAATTAAGCCCCCGCCCACAAAATATTGCTCTGGAGATAATCCCGTTTGAGTTGACAAAGTAATCATAACTCTAATCGTGATTTTGGTGCAGATCTGATATACATACATGGAGGATCTACTGGGGAGCCAATCGTATTTTAATGGCAAATGCCACCTAAATGACAGCTTCGCCACCCCAGCTGCCGCCCCAGTTTGACTAAAAGCTTTCCCTCTGTGCCTTAAAGCATTATGGATAATTTGAGAATTACGCCCGCTAATTTCCACGTTGGGACTGCAGTGAATCGCAGCACGGCCCGACGTGAGGACCATTCAGAGTAAAAAGTTTTGAAACCTCAATGGGTTAAATCGAGGGAGCCAGGGGTTTTTAATATAGGAGCGATGGGATGCGCGAAGGTACGAACTGATTTGCGTGTCGAGTCATGAAATCATAATGCAAAGCACAATGTTGCTAGCATAGCTGCAGTACGCCTCAACTTCTGGTGGCTGCTTCCGCGATAAAATCCCCTTGCAAAATGCTCAAAACTAAAATTCGGTCAATGATGGAAAAGTTAGATCTCCTGCACGCCTACCAGGCGCATAAAGACATATTTGCGGTTCAACTACGTCCAGAAAAGAGACGGTCAAGCTCATACGCCAACTCAAATTTAGAATACACTGCCGGGATTTGACCTAATTACAAGCCATGTGAATTTAGCATTTAGAGCTGAGCCCAATTGCAAATCCTCATGATTCAGCGCTGTTATCCGCCATGCCAAATCTCACCTCTATGAATTACGGTTTTCCGCAACTGAAGCGCTACTGCCGGTAGCTTTGGAAAGACAGCCGGATCCTGCCATTTGCCTGGGCTCATATGCCAAGTTTGAGGTTCAAGGGCACAACGCCCCGGTAGGATATTTTCTGGTGAAAGTTCCAGACCAATATGAAAAGGCGTCAAAATCTTGTTTCAGCCGGCTGACACTTCCTCAGTTTAGAACTATCCACAGTCGGCCGCGATTTGCAACCTACGCCAAAATCCCCACCTTCTATTATCACCTTGCTGTTTCTTCAGATTTCATCGTGCTTAGTTGAGGTATTTGCACAATGCTCTGCCATTTTGGAATCACTTGATTTGTTCAGCACGGCCACCTGCCTGCTGCGCTGTAGAGTTTTCGCCGGCATGTTGCGCTTTTTGCGTGGATAAAGTGTCAGTAAGAATAAAGGCTATATGGAAGATCTGAATAAATTTTCGTAGCTTACTGCTCGGGGCTTTTTAATATTTACCTCCAGTGAGCCGAGACGTCCGTCCATTATCTTCAACGTGCGGATTTTTAGAGGCGTTTGCCCGGTGCCTGCCATACCGCCGTAACCGCCGCGAAACCTTATTTATCCGTGACCACCGCGCTCTGCGCCAGTGAGCGCATTTTTGTCTGTTTTATGACTTCCTCCCCGCAGATTCAGTAACCCTAGAGCACCTCCCAAAATCAACGCACTACTTGCTGGAGGCCTGAGGTATCAAACACTTTTACAGCCGCCTGCGGGGAGGTACACCTTGGGAGGATAATCACTTCAAGCAAAGGCCCCAGCTGCCAACATACCCGGGCAGGTTTGTTGAGGCGTGACGTAGTTTAACTGGGAGACCCCCAACACCCAGGCTGAGACCGATCCATGTATGCTCCAGCCCTCCATTACTTTAGTCCCCAACAGCTTCCCAGGTCACCTCCCTCATCGATTAGCGTCGTCGCCGGATCACATCATGATGGCAGCGCTCTGTTAAAGCGGCTGCGCAGAGTTAAAGAACACATCGCTCTCCAGTTGCCGCCAACAGCTCCACCTCGCTTCCGAAGTCCCCCGTTTTTACCAGACGCAGTCCGCTTCCCACGCTAATTTATGACCATATCATGCCGTACCACCTGTAAGTCTTGGCACACCTGGAGCAGAACGTATGCGCGATGCCGAATCCTGGTGTTCAGCTGAGTACCACTATCCCGCCAGTACCGATGCCAGCAAACTGGAACAGTTAATATCTGGTGCCTACACCGCATTTAGCTGGCTGCTAGATGTCCTTTACCCAACAGACCTCAGCCGTGGGACCGGTTTGATGTACAGCTCAGTCCGGGTTACACCTCAGCAGACGGTAAAACGGCATCTCAACACAACCGTCTTATGCAAATGCTGCAAAACTGCAAAACAAAACAGTCATTGGTCTTTATTTTCACTGAAATTGAACTTGTAGCTTGCTGTGATACGTTTCCTGTCATAATGCCCCACCTGAAGTAATGTTATCATAATGCTCATCACTCGTGCTTCCGGAAGAATCTACATTGGCCGAAATGGCGCTAATTTGGAATGTTTCACGAGAAACACTTAGGGCGCACCAGGATTCGTCACCAAACTGTCCGAACTGTGATTCGAGACAGCGCCCCCAATATTTAAACTGAAGGGGCAGGAGCCGATCAGCTCCTGAGTTTTCGGGAAAAGTCATAAACAAAATACTACTTCTTCCTTCCTTACAGACCTGTGCAAAACCGCAAAGACGAGGGTGGAGAAAAATATTAATCCACAATATCTTCATGAGGCGATATATTATCGCCATTTAAAAACACCGGTATCAATGTCCTTTACGTACGATGCATTTGCGGTAGTTCTCCTGCGGCATGTTCGAAGGTGAGTCGAGAGATTCATCAATTGGTTCCTCTCTTCGCCGCCAGCATGCGTTTCGTTGATCTGATACTGGCTTCAGATATATATTCGTCATATACCACAGAAAGCCATGATATTCAGTTAAATCTAGTATTTTTCGTAAATATGGTCAATGGGAAGGTTTGGTATATAGGCGCGAACCCATTCAGTGGAGCCATATAATGCATATACGATATCGTTTGCCGCTCCCGCTTATCTGTGCGGCTTAAACCGTATATATATATGCTTATAAACCGCGCAGTATATACAATGGGCGTGTAAACTGAGGCTGCAGCAATATGGTGCAGTGCTGAAATGGAGACGACTTTTGCATAGTAATACACGGGCGCTGCAGGCATTTGCATAATAAGCGCCGGCATTTATAAAAGTAATCGGAATTCTGGGTGTGTGGAGCAACAGTTTGAGCGCAATAACAATCACTGAAATCAGGTGTTTTGCTTTAATGTTCAGGAAATGTTCATTCAGGACTGACGGGACCTGCTTTCGAGACAGGTATGTTGGTTCATCGCGGTTCATGAGCAAGCGTTGTTTTAAATAAAAACAAAATTTTCCGTTATCACTTTGTCAGTTATTTATCTCCATAGAATTCTGTGTGGGCATGGCTCCACCCCCTTTGATCTTCTGTGATGTCATCATGGAATTCTTACAGCTGGTGCCTGCTGTGAGCATTCTTTAGTCTGACCTTCGCAGAAGCAGGATTGAAGAATCTCTATCGTGGAAAAAATTGTAAAAGTGAAAATTTTTACAGTTTTTCAACCGTAGAAAAGGAACGAAAACGTGTTTGGAAAAATGTTACAGCTGGAACAGGACGCCGTTCTTATCAGCAAAACAAACAAATACCACCTGAAAGGAATACTCGGCCTGGGAACAACAGGAATAGTTACCGAGTGTAAAAACAAGAAAAGCGGGGAGAATGTCGCAGTAAAAATGGCAGCAGAAGGCTATAACTGCTTTTTAAACTATGAAAAACGAGCCTTGGAAAAAATAAGAGCGCTCGGCTCAGACGAACACAACATAGTAAAGTTTTACGAAGACTTTTACTACCAAGAAAAACGATGCCTTGTGTTTGAAAAGTTGGACATCAACTTACAGCTTTTCAAAGAACATCATGTAAGCGGAGGACTACATTTGTCTGACATTCGAGTCATTGCTCAACAGCTACTGGTAGCTTTAGAGTTTCTTCATGGCCATGGATTGGCACATAGAGATATCAGACCCAGAAACATAATGCTGGTAGACCGCTCATCATTAAAACTCAAATTAATTGATATGGGTTTCCTGAACAAGGAAGAAAATCTAAGAGATAAGGCGATTAACCCTGTTCCTTACCGACCTCCAGAGATGTTTTTGGGGGAAAAACTGGGTAGAAGTGTGGATATGTGGAGTCTAGCCTGCACCTTAATCTATCTGTACCTTGGAGAAGACCTGTTTCCCTATGACTGTTCTGAACAAGCCTGGTCAGCGATTGTTAAACTGGTTGGTGAACCAAAACTGAAACATCCTGATAGTAAGATTGGCAAGCGATGGAAACTTGCTGCTATGAAGTATGACCCAGAGTTAAAGATAAAGTCTCTAGATGACCTGCTGGAAATCCGGGCAACACAGGACCCGAGTGAAAAGGAGGATTTACTAAATTTCATCGATTTTTTAAAACGAATGCTGAATCCTACAGCAGCAAAACGTATCACTGCAGCGGCTGCACTAAAACACAGTTTTATCACCATGGACCATCTTCAAACCTTTGACATGAACAGCACATATGTTTCTGACGCAAAAGAGACGATGAAGACCTACAAATTCCAGAAGGCAGACGGCTTGGAAGCAAGTTCACCAACATCAATAGTACCCAAAAGTAAGCCCATGGCTGAGCTCTGCTCTTTTGAAAGAATTACGTCCCATCTTTCCTTTAAATGGGACAGCTGGGCTTGGACTTCTTCACATTGGAGCGCCTGGACCACATCGACTTCCAACAACAAGACCGACTCAAGTGAAAGCTCTGGGAACCCCTCTGAAACCACAGCCATAGTTCCATCTTGTTCTTCTCACCCATGCCAAGCAGAATTACAGGACCCCATTGAAAGGGAAGATTTACCAGGTTTCATAGATGTTGTAAAACAAATACTGAAGCCTACAGCATCAAAACGCATTACCACTTCTGCTGCACAAATGTACAGTTTTATCACCATGGAACAACTTTGGAACTTTAGAGGCAACAGCACCTATGTTTGCGAGGCCTATGAAATGATGAAGACATGCAACTTCCAGAAGGTAGAAGAGTTTGAATCCAGTTCAGAAAGATCAATAATACCCAGAAGGCAGACCATTGTTCAAGTCAAGATGTCGCCCATAAGTTCGGTTAGTAAAAGCCTCTCTTTAGGCAGTTCTAACAATGTTAGTTTGGGCTTCTACCAACCCCCCAAAGGCAACATTTTCTTTGGAAAATTCAACATAGAGGGACTCAAACTTGAGAGTAATTCCCCTACAAGCGAAATGATTTTATATCATCTGTCCTCTAAATGGGAAAGCTGGGACTGGACTTTCTCTAGCTGTACCCCATCACATTGGAGCGCCTGGACATCAAGGTCCAACAACAGGACCGACTCAAGTGAAAGCTCTGGGACATCCTCTGAAACTACTGCCATAGTTCCAACTTGCTTGGCTTGTCCATTGTCAAGAAACATGTTGCCATGCAGAAATAGTCCAGAGCCAGCTAAACATACCATGGCAACATCTAATCTCACTGTCACGGTTGGCAGCCAGTGGAAATATTCTGCTATGAAACCTGATCTAAAGATGAAGATAAAGTTTCTGGATGGCCTCCTGGAAATCCAAACAGAATTACAGAACCCAAATGAAAGGGAAGAGTTACCAGGTTCCATAGATGTTGTAAAACAAATACTAAATCCTACAGAACCAAAAAACAGAACCACATCTGCTGCAGTAAAAATCTGTTTTATCACCATGGAACAACTTTACAACTTTTACAAAAACTGCACTTATGTTTGGAACGCCTATAAGAAGATGAGGACAAACAATTTCCAAAGGGAAACAGGGTTGGAAGCTAGTCCAGCCACATCAATAGTACCAAAAAGAAACCCCGTTGTTGTGCTCAAAATGCGAACTCGATGTTCAGTCAGTAAAAGCGTCTCTTCTGGCTACACTCCCATTGTCAGTTATGGCTTCTACGGACCACCCAACAATACCAGCTCTTTCTTTGGGAAACACAAAAGACAGGACCTTAAACTTAGTTCTGAATCAGATCATTCTTCCTATGAGAAGATGATATATTATCTTCCCATTAAGAGGGACAGCTGGAACTGGACTTCATTTAGCTCTACCCCATCACATTGGTGCGCCTGGACCACACCAAAGTCCAACAACAGGTCCAGACACAAGTGAAAGCTCTTGGAACCCCTCTGAAACTACAGCCATAGTTCCATCTTGTTCTTCTCACCCAATGTTGCCAAGCAGAATTACAGGACCCCATTGAAAGGGAAGATTTACCAGGTTTCATAGATGTTGTAAAACAAATACTGAAGCCTACAGCATCAAAACGCATTACCACATCTGCTGCACAAATGCACAGTTTTATCACCATGGAACAACTTTGGAACTTTAGAGGCAACAGCACCTATGTTTGCGAGGCCTATGAAATGATGAAGACATGCAACTTCCAGAAGGTAGAAGAGTTTGAATCCAGTTCAGAAAGATCAATAATACCCAGAAGGCAGACCATTGTTCAAGCCAAGATGTCGCCCATAAGTTCGGTTAGTAAAAGCCTCTCTTTAGGCAGTACTAACAATGTTAGTTTGGGCTTCTACCAACCCCCCAAAGGCAACAGCATTTTCTTTGGGAAATTCAACATAGAGGGACTCAAACATGAGAGTAATTCCCCTACAAGCGAAATGATTTTATATCATCTGTCCTCTAAATGGGAAAGCTGGGACTGGACTTTCTCTAGCTGTACCCCATCACATTGGAGCGCCTGGACATCAAGGTCCAACAACAGGACCGACTCAAGTGAAAGCTCTTGGACATCCTCTGAAACTACTGCCATAGTTCCAACTTGCTTGGCTTGTCCATTGTCAAGAAACATGTTGCCATGCAGAAATAGTCCAGAGCCAGCTAAACATACCATGGCAACATTTAATCTCACTGTCCCAATGGCAACATCTAATCTTATTGTCCTAATCGGCAACCATCGGAAACATGCTGCTAACAAACATGACTTAAAGATGGAGATAAAGTCTCTGGATGGCCTCTTTGAAATCCAAACAACAACACAGGACTCAGTTGAAATTAAAGATTTACCAAGTGTTGTAGATGTAAGACAAATGCTAAATCCTACAGAACCAAGACGCATTACCACATCTGCTGCACAAACACACAGTTTTATCACCATGGAACAACTTTATAACTTTGACAACAACAGCATTTTTGTTTGTGACTCCTATAAGATGAGAACCAACAATTTTCAATGGGAAGAAGGGTTGGAAACAAGTTCAGCCATAGTACCCAAAGGAAAACCCATTGTTGAGCTCAAAATGACGACCCTAGGTTCAGTCAGTCGAAGCATCTCTTCTGGCAGCACTCAGAGTGTTCGGTCAAGCTTCTATCGATCACCCAAAGGTAACAGTTCTGCCTTTGAGAAATGCAAAAAAGATTGCCTCACTCTTAGTTCTCAGAGTGATTTCTGTTCCCCCAATGAAAAGATTACATACCAGCTTCCCCTCAAATCAGACATCAGAGACTGGAATTCATTTAGCTCTACCCCATCAAATTGGAGCACCAGAACCACACCAAGTTCCAACAACAAGACCAACACCACAGAGAACTCTTGGACACCCCCTGAAACTACTACTATACTTCCACCTTGTTCCTCTCGTCCCATGTATAGAAATTTCTTGCCATGCAAAACTAGTCAAGCGCAAGTTAACCATGACCTGGCAACATTAAATCCCATTATTACATTCATACCGAATCTGTCTTCAGCTGATTTGGATGATCAACAAGAGAAAATACAGACTTTAACACCAAAACAGCCAAGAACTGTGACTCCTCCAACCACGACAAAGGAGGGGAAAGCAAAAACTGAATCTGAAATCCTAAAACTGAATCCAACAAGCTTCAACAAAAAACCCCAAGGATCTGCTGATCTCTTTGACCAGGAACACGCTCCATCAACCTGCTCCAGATGCATGGAGATGACCGAGCAGCAGAATACTAAGGAACTGCTCACAAGACAATCTGAAGACACCAAAGGTCATGTCCCAGATAATGAAACTTCACCAGACGGTGAGATTCCATCTCATTTCGTTGAAGTTAAAACCCGAAAGAAATATTTGAAAAGAATAAAGAAGTTCTTTTCCAAAATATTCATTTAAAAAGCAAATTTATCCATAAAAAAACAAATTTAATTTGTTCGGAATTTTTATAAGCAAGTCAGCAAATCAACGTCCGCTCACTGGAAAACAAAATGGATGATCTCCAACTCGAACTCTCTTAAAAAAGGAGATTAGTAACTGCTGCACCATCATCCTGACTTAGTCTATGCTTCA
The DNA here is from genome assembly GCA_018398635.1 of Cyprinodon brontotheroides. NCBI lineage: Eukaryota > Metazoa > Chordata > Actinopteri > Cyprinodontiformes > Cyprinodontidae > Cyprinodon > Cyprinodon brontotheroides. The sequence continues at coordinate 1,652,680 of JAGKQL010000052.1, forward strand.
TTCATCGATACATGACAATGCAATTAGCCTGGAGGGGCTAATGCCATGCCGCACCAATACAAACAAAGAACTCAGCGGTAAGACTCGTGGTGACGGGCTTTGTGTTTACATTAACAACAGCTGGTGCAAGAATGCTAGATCGGTTTCCAGCTTCTGCTCTCCAGACATGGAGTTTCTGACTGTTAACTGCAGGCCGTTCTATCTGCCCAGAGAGTTCAGTGTGGTTAGCATCACTGCTGTTTATGTACCCCCCAGCGCTAACACTAAAGAGGCCATGAAGACTCTATACCAGGCTATCTCTGAGCTCCAATCTGCACACAGATTGCTGGGGATTTTAACCAGGCTAACTTGAAGACTGTTCTCCCTCATTTCTACCAACATGTGGACTTTGCAACTCGAGGTGAAAACACTTTAGACATGGTTTACTATAGCATCAAAGATGCATTGAGAGCAGCCCCCCCACCCCCACCTTGGGTCATCAGATCATCTTTCTGTCACGTTAATTCCTGCATATAAGCCCTAGCTAATCAGGGCTAAACCGACAAAGTAATCAGAGTGTGGTGTGAGGGGGCCATGAAGGAACTCCAAGACTGTTTTGAATGTTCTGACTGGAATATGTTCAAAGCTGCTGTAACCTATGACAACAAGATAAATAATATAGATGAGTATGCCATGACTGTGTCAGCATCACAAAGAAATTAAATCCGCGAGCGGTATTTACAGCCCTCGCAGCTTAGCGCCGCTCGGCCTATTGCGACCGCGGGAGCCAAGCGACCGCCGCCCCCTTGCTCCTTCCCAGCCAGCGGAAAAAGCTCCACGCTTCACTTCTGCACCAGCCGGAGACAACCACAGCGTTGGTCAGGAAGGGTTAAACTAGGGACAAAAGATAATATCTGGGACGAATCTCATCTGTCAGATAGACGCTGCGGCCATCTCAGTTGGTGGGTCAAAAGTATACAATTCAAAAGAAGGAGAAACAGCACCTTTAAAATCCATGGTTAGCGGTATTACACCCTACTCAAAACTATAAAAAATCATTTAAAATCCATAGTTTGCAGTAAAATCACGAAAAAAATCACAAATGCCGAAGAATACATCCTGCATATTCTAGAATTTGTTTTAGATTATTTACTAATTAATTGAAAGAAAGAAAAATCTTTAAACTTGAATGCCATATACTGAGGCAGTTGAATACCCATAAGAAGATGCTCAAACATGCATAGATTCACGCCAAACTTGGCAATCTTTACTATAATCGAAATGATAAATAACTGTTCCAAATTTGGCTAGATTGTTATAAAACTTTTTGAAAACAACAATTTTCCTGTTAACACAAAATTTTGAAAAAATCAGAGTGACGGACTTTTAAGAAGAGCTATGCTGTGTTTACCATCAAAACAAGAAGCGTAGCGATTAAAGGAATATATTCCAAAAGTCCTAGCTCTTTGGGGAAATCACAGATTTTTAGAAATATTTTAACATAGTGATTCTATTTTCATAAGGGTGCTGTTTGATTCAAAATGGCTGACTTCATGAGAGGTTTAGACCATGGCTCCAATGAAACTTTTGTAGGGGCTCATACAGATGTGTGCCACCCTCATTATCCTAGGAACAAGTATGGCTAGGGGCTGAATTATTTCCCTGTACATTATCTGTTTACTTGGACCACTATTAGTCCCAAAAGTTAGAAAATTTCTATAAAAAAAAAAAATGACTGTCTTAAAGCTACAGTGTGTAATAATTACAGGGATATACAGTCAGAAATGTAATATAATATACATAACTATGTTATTTATCATCATCTACGAGCTCAGCCTTCTAACCTTAATATTTGGCGCTGCCTTAGAATTCAAGTATTTATAATTACATATAAGAGCTGGGTCTCGCAGCCATGGAGGCAGATTACCTTGGCGCCACGCAGCGCAGAGCCAACAAACTAAACGATTGCGAGATCGCCAAAACGTCGCTACAACGATGTAGAGCAAATAACGGGTATATTTATTATCTTAAGTCTACATGAAATCTATACCCTGCTACGACTCAATGAAATACTATCTGTAAAATGTCTTGTAAAGTTCATCATATTCTTGGACTAAACACATTTTGTCCCATGGCTTGTGGTTTGGGGAAGTTTCGTATTTCTAGGGGCAGTCTGTCGTGAGATATAAGCCTGTAGCTTTAAAATATTTGCTCTGGATTCCAGGCTTTGTAAAAACGTTTTTGAACTCATTTGGATCATCTCTTGTGATTTTTTTGCAGATCTGATTTTACAGAAGGGTAAAATGTAATTCAAAAGCCAATCGGTGGGGTTTTTAACCATAGGTCCAAGAAGGCTTTTAGTTAGGGCCTGATGAGATGCAAATGTGTTCAAAGTTTCAATATTCTTGGACTAAAAAACTCTCTTTGTTATTTCTTAAAAAGTGAATTTGGGCCCAACAAAATGTTGTCTGTCAGTTTGGACACAGACTAGGATCATCTCTTGGATTTTTGGTGCAGATCTAATTAATGAGACAGAGAGGGACCATTTTAATGGCGTAAAAAGTAAGCCATGGCCCCGGGCAACACCATTCTAAGGGGCGTGGCTTAAATCATTTAGGACAACATGTTGTCTGTCAGCTATACAGTTTTGTTGGGGTCAACGCAGAGGGACCATTCATTAAAAAGTACCTGGGTTCTCAGGTGTCATTTCAATTTCATATGTTAAATACAGTTTGGTGCATTTTTTCATATGTTGGTTATTGCATTTTGAAAATGTTGGCGTCTAAGCCAACTTGACCCTTTAAAAAATGCTCAAAAACTCCAAAAAATTATAATTTTAGATCTCACATGCCTTATCTGCATACATGCCAAGTTTGAAGCGATGGCTCCAGCGTCCTAGGAGGAGTTAGCGAAAGTTTGGCGTCAACAAAATTGAAAAAAGTGCCAAAAATGTCGGCCTTTGACCAAAATGGCCTACATCCTGTAGGTTTAGAGCATACCCACAATGTAACTTTTTTCATGATTTGGTGAGGAACTTCGCATTACCTGCAAATCTAATTCTCTGAATTACGGGACTTTAACTCACGTTAGGTGGCTGTAAGAGGTATTAAGTTTAGATCTCACGTACGCTTAGCTGCCTACATGCCAATTTTGAAGCCCGATGGCTCAAGCGTCCCTAGGAGGAGTTGTGAAAAGTTGACGTCAACAAAATTGAAAAAGTGCCAAAAATGGAAGCCTTTTCCCCAAAATGGCGCTGAGCTGCTCAGACTGGGCCTTCCCTCAGAGCAGGTCGCTCCCTTTAATAACCGCTCACATTTCAGACACTTTAAATCTTCAGATGTTCTGCAGGGGCCTCATATACGCGCTACGTGCATCTGGTTCATTGAAATAACTTTTTAATAAATGTTTCTTAATGGTTCATTAGTTTTGAACAGGCATCTGTACGGATGCCTTTATTATCCGCTACCAGATTAACCCTTTACTAGCCACTCAGTGAAATACTTTGAATCCAGGAACAGACCTTATTTTCTTTGTAACATTAAAAAAATATGGATATTTTTTATGGTAAAAATAATTTTTAAATGTAACGCAAACTTCCCAAATATATTCAGAAAACGGTTGGGGGTATTTGTAAGCGATCAAAAACGTTAACTTGCCCTATAAAGGGTTAACTACGCTCTTCACCGTAGTAGACCCCGCACTGACTGTCGCTGCGCAGGAATTACGGGCGCCATCTTGAGGAGGTCGACCTGCTCCCCTAGCCTGCTGCTTTAAAGGAATAGTACACCCAAACATGCATAGCCTCCTTCATTTTCTACTCCCCCCATGCTGGACAACACTCTGGAGTACTTCAGCTGTGCATCTGGAGATTCGGGAGGCTTCTTGCCGTCTGCTCATTCAAATAATGAGGTCTATGGCGCCCGAGGCAGAAAAGGTCCATAAAAAGTCTACAAAAAAACGTGTCAATATTCCTCCATACTGCCTGTCCAATTTTATTCCAAGTGTCCTGAGTGGGTAGCATCCAGAATTTACTCAAAATGAAGTCATTTAGGAATGTTTTAGAGCATAAACAGTAGTGTATAGGATTTCCTATCTAACTAAACAGCTGAAGTGAGGAAAACTCTGAGGAGAATCACTACAAGAAAGGCCCCAGTTCCTGATAACATACCTGGGCAGGTGTATAAGGAGTGTGCAGATCAGCTAACTGGTGACCTCACAGACATCTTTAACACCTGGCTGGACCGATCCATAATACCAGCATGCTTCCAGTCTGCCTCCATTATTCAGTCCCAAAGCCTCAGGTCACCTCCCTCCAATGATTAGCTGCCTGTCGCTCTGACTCTCCCATCATGATGAAGTGCTTCCAAGGCTGCTTAAAGAACACATCGTCTCCAGTCTGCCGCCAACATTCCACCCGTTCCAGTTCGCCTACCGGACGGAACCGCCCACTGAGGAAGCCATCTGCTGCTCTCCATCCTGAGCCTGGCACACCTGGAGGAGAAGAACACCCACGCATGGATGCTGTTCCTGACTTCAAAGTTTTCAGCACCATCATCCCACAGCATCTGATGGGCAAACGCTGGAACAGTGGGATTTGATACACCCCTCTGCTATTGGTTGCTGAACTTCCTCACCAACAGACCTCTCAGTCGGGCCGGTGGGACAGAGCGCCTCTCTGATGTCATCAGTCTAAGCAAGGGGCCACCCTCAGCAACGAGCGTCCCAGGATTCCAAAAGCTTCATCTCAACAACAAATTCTCAACAACTGTTTATTAAATAAAACCTATTTCTTAAGCACAAAGCTGTGGTCTTTTATTTTTCAATTTTCCGGTACTTTTCAATCTTGTAGCCTTGAGCAGCTGGTTGTGATTTCTGTTTTCATGGGACTTTAGCATACAGTGCTGATCACTGCTCTACTCCTCACCATGGCGGCTTCTGGAGCAGGGGCCCACAGAGACCAGAAATACTAATGATGATCTGGCTGGAACAGACATGAGTTACTGATATGGGTCCTTAGTGCACGATATACGGCCTTAAAACTGAATATCGGGACATCGTCCCCACCGATATTTAACCCGATATTTGATCGGCTTCTGAGTTTTATACAGTCTAAAAAAATAAAATACTACGTCTTCTTCTTCCTCATAAAGCGTCTTTTTACAGACTTAAAACTTCTAAAGGCGAAATATTGATCCATTAAAATATCCCAATATCTTCATATGCTGATATATTGCCATTTAAAAACACCATATCAATCTCTTTTACTAATGATGTTTTGCTCTTCTCCCGACTAGTTTCAGCAAGAGTTTGATCTATCAATTGGCTCCTCTTCGTCGTCGCTCTGTTAGTACGTCATATGCTTCGTTGATCTGATTGGTTTATTTGGCCCGTCTATCACCAACATAGGCCAATCAGCTAACCAGTATTTTCGCCCCTTCCCAAAATTACTTAAAGGAAGGTTTCCAGATGGATATGCGGAGCAAATCCATCTGGCGGAGTC
>JAGKQL010000052.1:1673196-1698344 GCA_018398635.1 Cyprinodon brontotheroides
AAGCAAACACGCTCTGTGACAAAAGAAACAAGGGCGGCTGTTATTTTGCTTTAAAGATAGTCAAACTGGTTTATACTGATAATGAAACAGACTGGGAATCAGAAGCTGTTTTTCTGCATCTTTTGTTCTGAGTTTCTCACAGGTCAGTGTGAGGATGAAAAACTTTCAACTTTCCCATTTATGGGCCTTAATTCTGCAATCCTCCTCTTCCCCAAAGCGATTCTTAATTCCTCGGATTTAACCCTCGGCTCATCCTGAAATATTTAGTATTCTGCCAGATGATCTCTGGATTAGATTTTTATTTAACCTTTGCTTTTCCTGGCTTTGTTTAAAACCCTCAGATTTGTTCTTTGCTCTGCCTGATCCTCAGGGCTCACTTCTAACCAAGATCATTGCTGGTTTTCACATTTATACAACAAACCTGTAGGATTAGTGACATTGTCACGGTGCGGTATGTCGACTGTTGATCAAGTCCCAGTGCTGTATCTGGTGTTTGCCTGACAGCGCTATTATCCAAGTCATCTTGAAAACATTCTTCTTCCAAATGTTGGCGGCGGCTACATATTGCGGGTTTTTCTCTGGCCAGAAGTTCGATGGCAAATCCTCCCTCTTCAAGTTGGCGATCAACAACGACCAACCCGTCCGATGGAGGATCGCAGGAATCAGAAAAGGTGGAATAACTCTTTTTTCACTTTTACCCGATGTATTCCAGCATCCAGCTGCCATGCGTGGGCATTGTCAGTTCACACTATAGCTCTGGTGAATTTCAATGGTGAAGTCCTCTGGAAATCTTCAATAATTGTTTGTTGATTGCAGATGTGTCTAGTAGTTCCCATTGATTTTGCTTGTAAAGCGGTGAGAATGGCACTAGGCTTACCGCACCGTGACGTCACTGCCGTTGAAGATGGTTTTGTTCAAGTTTTATCTCTGAGTTTTCATTGGTCTTATTTCCATTTGTGTTTTATGTATTTTTGATTGTATTTTAGTTCTTAGATATTCCTTGTTTGCCCTCCTGTGTTAGTCTCCTTCTCCTTGCTCCCTTCTTGCCTCCTCTGTTCACACCTGCTCCCAATCTGCTAATTACCCTGGTCTTTGTTTGTCTCCCATATATCCTCCTCCTGTTCAGTCACTCTTTGCTGGTTTGTCATCATTACTTTGTCCCCTTCTTGTTGTGAGTATTCCTGGTTTTCAGTATTTTTGGATTTTTTTTTGGATTTATGTTTTTGGATTGTTGCTTCCGTGGAATTTTATGATATGAAATGCCTTTAAGGAACCCACTTCAAGCTTGTGTGTCTGCATTTGGGTCAATGTCAAACCTCCAGCCCCACCTTGAGAGACGGAAAATGTCAGGAGTGAGGTGTTACTATACTTGGGCAAAAATGCGGACAATCAAGAAATACCTAACTCCACAAATACATCCAGAAAACACCACAAAAAAACTAGAAAACAGAGAAAAACATCATCATAAAACTGAAAACTCAAAAGAAAACTAACAAGAACTGCAGACTGTGACACTAATTAACTCTAAATTCATTAAATCACCGCAAACATATTAGTTTATGTATGAATAGTACATTGTTTGTTCCTTGCTGGATTTTTCGTTTAATAAGCATGTCTTGCTTTATTTTATTTTTATTAAAAAAATGTGTGATAATACCTGCTTTGCAAATGTGCTCCTTTTGTGTCTTTTTTTATTTCTGCTGAGTTTACTTTGCTGCAGCTATATTAAGAAATGTTTCTGATGTAATCTGCAGGCTGTGTTACTGGTGCAGCTGCCCTCAGATGGCCAGACGAGGCTGAGATAATAACTATCTCTGACCTTTACGGCCATGTGAGAGAGACATGGACGTTCCTTCAGTCCACAGAGGGATTCACGTGTAAAAACCAGGCTGTCTGTTGTGAAATCCACCAACTCAGGGACAAAAAGGATTCCTGCCCTTTGACCTCAGTCAGCTAAAAAAACTGCCTGTGTTTTAACGGAGATTAAGGTGTTTATATTTCACTTGTTTTATTTTGTACTCTTAAAGACGCCTGACAGTGACTGTGAGTCTTTCCACTTGAATATGAGAATAAAAAAGCCAAATTGTGTTTCCAGCCCTGAGGGAATCAGAGAGCAGGACATGAAGGCAAAGGTCATTACCTGCAGCTTAAACGACTTCACTGCCAGAAAAGGAAGAAATTTAATAAATGAGCGTTTCTTCTCTGTCTGACGCCAGTGGCCGGTCAGAGGATTCTATGTTAGATTGGATAAAAAGACACATTAAGCCAAGCATACACTGTACGATTTCTTTAATCGTTGCATGCAGCTACAGCTCACACTGCAAGACGAAACCTCAGGGATTAAAAGTTCCCAGCTCACCATGTTTGTTCTCACACTGCGACCCGGCGGCTCTGATGCGATCTACCTGCTCACACTGTGCGTCTACCAAAAACCAGGTGGGACTCAGCTCCGCAGTGAGATGGTGCTACTGGGACTCTCGTCCATTCCAGAAGCTGCAAACCAGTAGCAGAGAACATGAAGCTCACACTAGAGTGAAAGCGCTGAACTTGGATATTTGGGCAGTTTAGTGCTGAAAGCCCTAAAAAGAAAAGGAGACGACGATATTTGGACAAAGACATGGCTGAGCTTAACGTGGCTACTACGGTCTGACAGTTTGACAGAAAGAATTCCATTTCACTCATTGCTGCCCCCCCCCCCGTTGAATAAGCTCACTAGAAAAACCAGTTCTGTCCCAGAATAACCCCTGGATACGGTGCAGGTGGTTTAACACAGGATTGCAATAAAATGTCTTCCATCCCATGAAGCTTTTGCAGAAACCACTGATCTCATTTGCTGACAAACAAAATTAAAGAATTATCATTTAAAATAATTCATAAGTTTTACCCGTCTAATGATCACAAGCATGCTTAGTGTGAGGGATTGCTGAAGAGTCAATGAGTCAATGCAATCAACTGGTTTTCCTTAGACAGAAAACTTTGTATCAATTTGACTGTATGATCTGGTTGAACTGTAAAAAGTGCCTTGAGATGACATGTGTTGTGAATTTGGCGCTATATAAATAAACTGAATTGAATTGAAATATTGTCAAAAATTTTTTTAAAAAAAAGCACTTTTTGTTCTCTGAGTGTTGAAACAGTAACCCATTTGTTTTGGCATTGCACTTTTGTCCAAAATCTCTGGTCTGACGTTTGTAAGTTTATTGCAGAAAAAATTGAGAAAGACTTTAAGTTATTCTGGAAGGATGTCCTCTTTGGACTTTATGACCTCAACAGTACTAAGACTAGACCAAATGGAACTTTCTTTATTAATCTGATTATTCTCTTGGCAAACTTCCTACATTCATAAATGTAAGTTTACACATTCCAAAATATCTTTAATTAACAATGAGGTCAAGCAATATGTCAACGCAATTAAGTTTTATCTTAATCAAAAGGCAACAAAAACTGTAAATGTGTGTAAAAAATTTAATATCTTTTTGTAAATTTGTACTTTCCCTGGAAAATGTGATGATTTTCATTTATGTTTTATGTTTTATGTTAAAACACCAGCAATGTTGGAGACTGCACAGTGTAATATTTTCTCAATGGAGACGAATGTTCGTGTATTCATGTAAACTGTGCAATTGTTGAATAAAAAAAATAAAAATAAACTCCCGATCAAGAGGATTGAAGTGAAGCAACCAGCTGCCATCTTGGTACTCCCCACTCCCACAGAGACGTGCAGTAAAATGCCTCCCTGTTCAGCATTTAGCTGCATAAACCAGCAGTTTTCTGTCTGCAGGAAGACGTTCCACTGGTAATTTCCCAGTCGGTGGATGAACTAAGCAATAAATCCATCTATAGCCGATGGATCCTATAGTTTAGTCTACAGACTAACATTAGTCTGGCTATCTCTGACTGACTGGAAGACATTGACTGAGTTAAACGCTGACATTGGGTCTAATGTTAGAAAATAGAAAATAGAGGAAATAGAAAGTAATTCACTTTTTCTAGTGTTTGTTGTATTTCTCATTGTAAATATATTGCAGGTTATATTGACGGCAAAATAGCAACTCAAACATAACCATGCACAATTTCTGCAGCTGATTAGCTGACATGTTCTCATAATTCAGCCTTTATCTAAAATCTTCAGACAATGTGTAAGATCTAATTGCCATAACAATGTCATCAATTCATGTATATTACATGGACATAATCAATTTAGCAATTTTCCCACATCTGTATTATTATGCTCATTAAAAAATACATTTTATTTTTATGGTTTGTATAATATGTTATATTATATGATTTATAGACGATAGTCTTCATAATGACTATGCAATGTGATCGGACTATTTTTTTAATTATAAGGTAAAGTAATTTACTGATGCTATGAAACAGCCAGTGTGTGTCAAAGTGATGAATTTTGCTTTATTCTAAAAGGTCTTGAGTCAACCTGAAAATGAGAACATCATTGTTGTTGGATGCTGAAGCGCAGTTATTGTTTACACTGCGACCCGTCTAACTAGGGAGTACCAATATGGTGGCCAGTTCACTTCAACCCGGTTCTACCGACAGGCAATCAGCAACCCAGTGAATAAATAGGCAGTTTCAGAACCGGAGAGCTCCTTCAGTAAAAGGCTGCTGCACCATAGGTCCACAAAGGAGCATCAACACAGATCCTTTCACCCAGCTGCTGTTATACACTGGAAAAAATCGAATTCTAGATAAGCCATTATTTCTAAAAATAAGTGCATTTGTTTTGGATTGAGGAGGTAAAAGAGACATTTTGCCAATAGAACAAGACAATTTTCTACACTCTTTAAATAAGAAAACACAATTAAATTGTCTTATTTTCAGGTGCATTTTATCTAATTATCTTATTATTTATTTATTTTTTAATTTATTTTTTTAAATTTTCATAGCTTTATGTAAACATCAACAAAAGCAAACAAAAACAACCCACCCAAAATCAACAAGGAGCACTGCAGTGTTCACATAAAAGAAAAACGACAAAAAAAACATATATACATACATACAGCCCACATACACCAAATACAGGCAGACATGGTTCAAAGTAGTCCATACTGTCGGACAGCCAAGTGTGTGATATATCGAATATAAAAAAGAAAAAGAAAGAGAAAAGAGAGAAAACTAAATTTACAGTCTCTGTAAGAAAAATTGCACCGGGTCCCAGATCCTCCGGAATTTGTCCGACTTTTGATGAAGGTCATGAGTCAGTTTTTCAACTGAGACAAGAGCAGATAACCACATATCAACTGTGGGGGCTTGTGATGCTGACCACCTCAGTAATATACATTTCTTAGCCAGAAATAAGAGAATTACAAGCAAATGTTTAGTATCTGCATTAAGGAGAATCCCTGAAGTATGATTAAAAAGACAAAAGGAGGGAGTTACGTAGTGAGAACCGTTTACCAATGATCTCTTGTATCATCAAATGAACTGCCTTCCAGAAGATTTGAATATAATCACAAGACCAAAATAAATGAATAAATGTGCCCTTATATATTCTGCATTTATGACAGAAATCTGCATTATTAATTATCTAATTATCTTATTTTAAGAATAAAAAAAAAACTAATTCCATTGGCAAACTATCTAATTTACGTACTCTAAATTAAGGGCAAATACACCTAATTTATGAAATTTTCACTCATTTCTAGATCGTTTTTCCATCTGAATTTACCAATTGTGGGACAAAAGAGGGTATTTCTAAATATTTTTTGATAACTTTGTTTAAAGTTTCTTAGCTAATGCACAACAGCTGCTACAAATTAGTTCAATCAATTTTAACTAGGTCCACACAGAGTTAAACAAGCCTGCAACACATATGAAAAGCTATCATCAGTGGAGCACCGATTCGTCGAGTTACCATGACAACAGGCAACAGGAAGTGCCTATTTCACCCCACTGGAACTAGAGATTTTAATGCAGCAATGCAAAATAAATTAAATAGGATAACATATTTGAAAGCCAGAGAAACGTAAGTTTCTATGAGGTGGGCTATGGCATGCCGTTTTATACGTTTATTAAAATCACTCCACTGTTGTTCTGTTGTTCTGTTGTTCCATTCACAAAAATAAGATTCTTCGTGAACAAAATGACACATCTAGACTGAACTGTAATAATATATTTTCTAAATTATGTTTTTGTAGCAGAAAAATGTGATTTAGAGTTTTCGGTAAACCTGCTTTATGAAACGGAGCCCTGAAGCGTTCAAGAACCTGTTTTTGTAACACTGTCTGGGTTTTACTCAGCTCCTCTAATTAATGTGCTTCAACGTGTCGATGCTGATTAATCAGCATCCATCATCGCTGCAGAACCACTTCACAGCTTCGACGATCGCTTCTTAACAGGTGTTAAAGTCTCACTTTAAGCCAATCAGTTTCTTAAACAAACTTATTAAACTTAGAAGTCTTCCAAAACGGGAGCTTGATTATTATTACTTTATCTTTCATTGTTCTTTTAGGTTTATTGGCTGAAAATAACAAGTCAGTTCAATTTCTCTTGCTTTTTTTTTCTTTTAATTAAAACGTCTCAAAGTTAATGAAATAAAAAAAAGATTTAAAGGATCTCAAACCTCCCAACAGTAAAGCCTTTCAAAGTTTAGTGCAGAACCTTTAATGGGTTTTACAGCATCATAATGGAAGCTTCACCACTTTGATCAGATTTTCCTACAGAACCTTTTGCTCAGAGTTTAAGGGATTTAAATCAGGTAAAGTATTCAGAAAATGGTTCAAAGTACCTTCATACCTGCAGCTTTATCTGCTTTACTCAGTCATATCCAATAAAACAGCGTATGGTTTCCTTCAGCTTCATGTCAGATCAGTCCAGCTGACAGGAAGGCTTAAAGGAGAAGTCCGGTCAGCAAAGAATAATCAATGGATCATTATTTATACTTAAAATTAATTTGCTGTGATTTAATGAATTAAAAATAATAATTTTCGTTGTGATCACTGAGTCTGGGAGCGGCCATCTTTGCCCAAATCTAGTAGCCCCTCCCTCCTGCCATCTTCCAGCAGTGACGCCACGGTGCGGTAAGCCTGGCGCCATTCTCCCCGCTTTCCAAGCTAAATCAATGGGAACTACTAGACACATCTGCAATCAACAACAATTATTGAAGATTTCCAGAGGACTTCACCATTGAAATTCACCAGAGCTATAGTGAAACTGACAATGCCCGTGCATGGCAGCTGGATGCTGGAATACATCGGGTAAAAGTGAAAAAAAAGTTATTCCACCTTTCTGATTCCTGATCCTCCACGGACGGGTTGGTCGTTGGATCGCCAACTTAATTGGCCCCTTGTTCTAGACAGGGGCCAATGGGGGCCAGTGCCCCTGTTAATCATGTTCTGGCCCATGTTACGGCCGCTGTACTGAAGACATAGTACTCAAATAAATTCTAATAATGATCTGCGCTGGAACAGACACGTTTACTGATTGGTCCTTTGGGACTATTTAATTTTTTTCCCCTTTACAAATCCTGTTTTCCTAATTATTTAAAATAAATAAGGCGATAGCTTCAGTGGTATTGAGATAGAATCCCAGTTTTCTTTTGCTAAATGTTTTTTTTTTCAAAACAATTTGCTCTCATTTTATGGCTGAATTTATTAGTTTTTCTTGAGTTCTAATTCAGATTGTGTAAGAAATGGTAATTTTATCAAAAATATGTTAAATTACTAAATTATGAAAGTAATTTGACCTTGTAAGACATAATTTAGTAGAAGTTTCACTTCATGCAGCTCTCTTAATATATTTAAATGCCTTGCCCTGTTTTTTATTTCATGCTTTTCTGGGCCCCCATGAAAACACCCAGGGCCCCCTCCTGGCCCCCTGGTACATTTGGTCTAGAACCACCACTGCCTCCAGTAAAGATAAGATAAGATAATCCTTTATTTGTCCCACAGTGGGGAAATTGCAGCGTTGCATCACAGTACAGTAGGAAAAGGGTTAGGGTTAGGGTTTTCAAATGAAAATTTGAAGTTTCACTGCAAAAACGATCTAAAAATAAGTAAAACTTTCTTAAATTCAATGTATTTACCCTTAATTTGAGAAGGTAAATGAGATAATTTGCCAATGGAAAGAGTATTTTTACTCTCAAAATAAGATATTTAGATAATATGCACTTGTAATAAGACAATGCAATTGTGTTTTCTAATTTTAAATGTAAATTGTCTTGTTCCATTGGCAAGATGTTTATTTTACCTCCATAATTCAAGAAAATATGCTCTCATTTTAAGAAAAAATGACTTATCTAGATTTAGATTTTTTCCAGCGTTGAATTCGGAATCTGATTAAACGTTTCCTTTAAAGGTAAAAACACTAAATGTAAGTTTTAACTTATTTCTAGATCGTTTTAGCAATGTCATAGTTAAGTTTTTCTCATCAACCTTTACTCCTTTTTTCTGTTTTATTGTTTTTGCTTCTGGTGTTTTTATCCTCCTGTTTGTAACCAGTGAGGAGCTGTTCCACCCGACTGCCCTATAAATAAAGTCTGGATTGATTGGTAGACGTGATAAAGTCTCGGTGTCCAGCAGCGCCGTAGATGACCCACATCAGCAGCATGTTAGCCTCTCAGCCTCAGTGTGAGAGGATGAACAAAGCGGTGAGGATGACCCTCTGAAGATGCCAGCACACCGTGGAGTGAATCCAAACACTTCCCCGAAAACTAAGAAAAGCTAAAAGACCTTCACCCATTTTCTGCTAGAAGTTAAAATAATCCGCAAAGTCGGCCAGTTAGGAAGGTAATGTTTAACTCCCAGCTTAAAAATCAATGAGGCAAACATGGTGGATAAACCTTCCCTGATAAGATGTGAAAGTCAAAACAGCTGGGATGAAACTTCTTCTTCTTAGTTTCATCTTAAAGTGAAACTCGTGTCTTTGTTTTCACATCAAATCAAGCGTCTGGTGATGAAGATGTGAGCAGATTGAGGCTTTGTTAGGCAAAGAGGTGTGGCTGGCAGCTCAAAGGGGCTCATCAGGGATAATGCATCAGGTATTAAAAGCCACGTCACTGAAGGCGGGGGGGGGTCAGCTGCTCTAAAAACAGATCTTCACCTTTTTATCCATTCAGGTTATTTTATTTTTTGTTTGAGAATTGAGAATGGCACCACCTAACATAGCTTTGCTGCTCTTTGGTGGTTTGATGTAATGATTTATAAAGGAATAATATTATTCTGGTTTTTATTAGTCGTGTGCAGGAAGAGACGCAGCTCTCAGCAGACAAACCTCTGCAGCAGCGCCAGCAGGGGTCCATCATGCTTCTCTGAGGCAACAGGCCCAGGAATTTCAACCATGAGGCGACACGCCCCCTATCAGCTGGCCTGCAGCCATGTCAGCTCGCAGCGGATTGGCCGCTGAGGAATTCCTCTGGTCTTTCAATTGGCTGGCGGAGGGAACCAGATGACTGCTTATGCAAATGGTCTCCTTGTGGCAGTTGAAAGCCCAGAGTGCTGAGCAAAGCCCGACACTGAAAGGGGAGTGACTGCAGCCTGCCAGTTCAGAAGCTGCTCTGCAGACTTCAAACAGCAAAAGGGATTCAACATTTTCCCACTGGAGTTTTGTTTAGTTCCTGTTTTAGTATTCCATGAGTGCTGCAAGGTAAGAAACAGTAAAATAATTTAGTTTATTTCTTTATGAAGGTATTTAGTTTAAAAGTTAAGAGTTTGATGCATGACTTTGTAAAACCAAAAACTTTTCTTTTTGAGTTCAAATTCATTCTAAACCTTTTATATTCAACTTTAATAAGTTTAAAGACTTTGTTCACTTCTTGAGGGTCTAATCATCTCGTTCTGTTTCTCACCGTGTTTTCTCCCTTCCCCAGTGTGCTCACATCTTTCAGTCCTTCAGCAATGCCTGGCCCAGTAATGACAGACGTAGCCATGAGGTTCTACATCAGCCACTCGCCGCCTCCTCTCCGAAGCTTTATCAGCTCCTATGGGGACCTGCAGAGGGCCAAGAACAGGGTCAACCAGTCCAGCAACCGCAGCTGCAACCAGCAGCTCTACCAACCCCTGCGACCCTGCCTCAGCAGCCAGCGCAAGGCGGCGGACGACAGCAGCCATGTGGCCTGGTCCAAAAAGAAGCCCACCAAGAAGAGCGTGGTGTTCGCCGACACCAAGGGTCTGTCTCTCACCACCATCCACGTCTTCTCCAAGTTCGACGACGAGCGGTACCAGAATAAGCCGGTTGATAGAATCACAGAGGAGCTGCAGTTTGAGATGACTGACCTTGGAACCGCCACCATGGATCTAAAGATCAGCTCGCCGCGAAGCCTGGCGCTCGACTTCAAACAGCCCTCAGCCGACTACCTGGACTTCCGGAACCGCCTGATTCGGAACTGTGTCTCCTTGGAGAACTGCTCGCTGCAGGAGCGCTCCCTGACCGGCACCATCAAAGTCAGGAACATGGGCTACGAGAAGTCGGTGCAGGTGCGCGTCACCTACGACTCCTGGGCCACCTTCACCGATTACGACTGCACCTTCCTGAACAACGTCTACGGCTGCCAGGACACTGACACCTTTGCCTTTGAGCTGGACCTCCCTGAACGCACCCTGCCACAGAACCGGATTGAGTTCTGCATCTGCTTCAAGGTCCAGGGCCAAACCTTCTGGGACAATAACGAGGGCAAGAACTACCCTCTGAAACACGTCGGCTGGAGCAGAGAGGAGGTGCACAGAACCCCTGTTCCTCATGAGAAGCCCTCAGAGCATAAAATGGGGGGCGGGAAGCTCCAGGAGCTGGAGTTCGATCAGTTCGGCAGCCCACGCATGTCCAGCGGACTGTTTCCTGGCTGGCAGAGCTGGGGTCAGATCGACAACACGGTGCCTTACTGGTGAAAGCTTTAGGATATTTGCTGAGCCAACACTGGCAGCCGATAACAGACACTGACGGGGCATTCGGTCCAAAGCCAGCTCCAGGTCTGAGCTGGACTGACTCAAAGTACGCTGAAGCAAACAGACAGATTTTTTTTTAGCTGCAAAGGTACACAACTCAGACAAAAAGCAGCTCAGCTGACCTGCTTTTCGCTGGAACCGGTCACTGGGCCTGATGAATGATTAAGCTGGAGGAGCAGCAGGGAAATTCAACTGAAACGTAGTTCTCTATCGTAGCATATTAATGTGCCTTCTCTTTGTGCCTGCCCACTAAAATAAAAGACTAACGGTGCACAAGATATATAGAGACTGTTGGCCCCTTTTTGAGGGCTGGATAGTTAAACATGCACTGATTGAGATGCTCTTCTCAATGTGACGCTGTAAGCTGAGGGAAACTAAATCTAAATGAATCCTTCATATTGAAGGGAAAGCTTAGGGAGTGCATGGCCACACGATGCTTCTCCGCTACACAAAACACAGCTGATTCATTTTTAATGAAGCAAAGCACACTAAACCTTCAGCTCCGTGTAAACTTAGAACCTATGTGATTCAGAATCGAGTCGCTTTTTGTAAAAATGGAGTCATGCAGCCCTTTCTTTCCCTCCATGTAAATTGCACAAGTTTCTCTGGTAAATGTGTTTGAGTGATGTAATTCTGAGGTGAGTTGATAAAGGAACTGAGCTGCTATTAAGGTGATCTGACACAAGAAAGACAATGAATGTGATTGGTTAGCCGCGAAAGGGAGGAAGTTTGGAAACGTGTGAGGTTCCGGGTACGTGCAGAAAGAAAGAAATGATGTCAAGTCTGAATGTGCTCTTTGTTTTTGTTGTTTTTTAAGTGCAATTGTTGACGATGTGTACAGAATGTATGAATGCAATGGAGACGTTTCTTCACTGAAGCTGTCGTCGTGTTTTATTTCTCAGTCTGAAGAAATGTCTACGCCGCGGCATTTGGAGTCTCACTTTAGTGTTAGTTATGTGTTTCCTTTTTAAAAATAAATTTCTATATTTGTGCTAACAAATGAGTGCTTCCAGTGTCTTTTATTTAAAACAAAAATCAAGTTTTTTTTTTTTTATCACTTGTCCGGAAAAGTGCAACTAAGATCTCTGCAGACCCCACACATCCTGGACATTCTAACTTTATTTAATTAACTTTATTTACCGAAAGCTTAAAGTCAGAACCCAGATAGAGATAATGCATATTTAATGTCTTTATATCTATTTAACCTTTAAAAATTCTCTCCTTAAAGAGAAGAAGCCAAAAGATTTATTTTTGTGGTTTGAAAGAACAAATAAATCCGATTCTAAGGTGGTAAAAATTAAAGCCCTTTGTTTTTTTATTATTCTTTATTTTTTATCCTCGACACCTTTAAAAATGTCCAAAATTTTAGGTTTTGTTATCAGGAACATTTATTACTTTACAAAACAAAAGTTCAACAACTTTCCAGACCAGGGGTCGGCAATTCTAGGTCCTGCACTGCAAAAACAATCTAGAAATAAGTAAATATTTCTTAAATTAAGTGTATTTACCCTTAATTTGAGCAGGTAAGTAAGAGGATTTGCCAATGGAATGAGTATTATTACTCTTAAAATAAGATAATTGGATAAAATTCACTTGAAATAAGAAAATGCAATTGTTTTTTCTTATTTTAAATGTAAATTGTCTTGTTCCATTGGTAAAATGTCTCACTTACCTCCTCAATTCAACAAAAATGCACTTATTTTAAGAAAAATTGACTTATTAAGATTGAGGGCCTCATTCCTGCAGCTTTTAGATGTTTCCGTGGTCAAACACGCCTGAATCAAATGGTTGGGTTAGGGTTTCCTCCGTCTTCTTAATCATCTTTTTACTTGATTCAGGTGTTTTAAACCAAGGAAACATCTAAAAGTTGCAGGATGGGGGCCCTCAGGAACTGGAATTGCCCACACTGTTCCAGAATCTCCCCAGACGATCGAGTCTTAGAATACGAAGCTCTTCCGTTTGTTGACATAAGTAATGTTTGTAAACATTGGAGCAAAAGCTCCGCCCCCAACCCCCCAACAAAAAACACCCGTCCATCACACACACACACACACGATTGAATAATTTATGACCCAGTCACAACCAATCATATATGAGCCTGATACCACACTGAGAAATAAACAAAGTTCCTCTAAACTGAAACCAAAACTTTTCTCATAAAGACGGAGGTCGTTTTTCACTGGTTGCTGGATACATGCCGAGGTGTCGGTTACAGGCTGGTTTCCTGTTTTAGGGCGTTGGAATACAGCAGACTCTGTTACACTCTGCCTCGATTGCCAACCAGCGCTGGAAGACGTGCCTGTAAGGATGGAAAAAGGATTCACCGGGCTTTGACTGGGCCGTTGTGGCACCTTGTTTCAATGCTTTTTTTGGCCTTCTGTTGTGAAGGATTGTTTTCTTAATGACCCCATTGTGTCCGAGCTTCAGCTGCTGGACAGATTTACTCAAGAAGATGTTGAGACTGAGTAGACTCTACTCAGTAGAGTTTATTAAGAAAATAAACTGAAAGACCCCCATTCCAAATGGGTGTTAGAAAACAATTTGCATGTTTTCTAAACTAAAACAAGTCTTTGTTGGGCTACTGTATAAAACCTGGAACTCAACGCTATTTCTGACACTTTGAATTGAAAAAGCTTCCTGGATGGAAGAGAAACGTCTCAAAACATCCTTTTTTTAGTTTCTTTTTGGAAGATAGGAATGAACGATATAAATGCACTGCAGGAGATAGAGAGAAGGTCATTAAATCTGAGATGTTTTCATTAGACCCATTTCCACTAACTACCCTTTTGAAACCGTGCCAAGATCGGTCTGAGCACGGTAACCGAGACAACCGTTGAGTGTAAATGTCACGTTAAAACTGAACCGAACCGCACCAGACACAACTGAACGGGGTTAACATGGTGCTAGTTCCTCAGCAGGGCTCGGGCGTAGTTCAGTTCTGGCTCGGTTCTCAGATAACTAATACCCCATTTACTCTACCCTTGAAAAACCGTGCCGAGACCGGTCCGAGCTCAGTAACTGAGATAACTTATGGTGTGTAAATTGAAAGCAAACTGAACCGAAGCTAGACATAACCGGACCGAGCTAACCTGTCTCGGGTTCTCTGATAACAAGAGCGCGCATGAGCAGAAGCGCGGCATCTCCGTCTGGATGCACGCCGCAATTCACACCTCCATTCCAGTAGGTGGCGGTAATGCCCCTCCGGAAGTTGCTTGCCAACCAATTACAAAACAGAAGAAGAAGAACAACTATAAACAACAATCAAAATCTTCTCCACGCAACATTATGATTTGCTTGATTCCCTCCTTCTTCATCTTCTTCTTCTTCTGTGTGTTTTATGGCGGTTTGGCAAACAACTTTTGGTGCATTACCGCCACCAACTGCTTGATTCCTCCTTCAATACTGGCAGTAATACCAATACGCAGATCGTCACTAGGAGGCGAGGAACCGTGCTAGCGTGGCGTGTAAACGGTCGTCAGGAACCAAGCCTGCCACGGATCGGTTTTCAGAGGGTAGTGTAAACCGGGCTATAGATCTAGATTTGTGGTGTGAGGTTGATTATCGCTCTGTGTCTGAATGAATGTCTTTATTGCCACCAGATTAGGCGCTTAGGTCTAATCCTTGTATTCCTCAAAAACCTGATGAAACTCCATTGATCTCTTTTTCACTGTAGCTTCAGCGTTCTTTGGCCAACTGAGGGTCTCTGTGGTATTAGGACCAGGAAACTGTTGGCCTTCAGTCTGACACCACAGTCCTTTAGATAGAAAGTGACATCATAGAGGGGGGGCCACAGTGAGATACTAGCTATCTATGGAAAACAAAGTTTTTCCTCTCCATAGACAGCTAACATGTGAACCATGTCACAGGAAGTGATGAGGCCAAATATGGATGTCTCATCTGGATACTTTCTGATGTCTTTGATACTTTATGAAGCTTGTTAGATCCACAGGAACCAGGAAGGATGTCGAACTGGTTCCAGAAAGGGCCGTGTGGCTGCTGCTGGTTTTCTTTCCAACCAGCTCACCAGATTCCAGTCATCCCATCAAGTGAGTCAGTATTAACCTGATGACTTGATGATTGACTGGAGTCTGGTGTGCTACTGGCTCGGCTGGAACGAAAACCAGCAACAACACGGACCTTTCTGGAACCAGTTTGACACCATTGTCTTACACTGGAAAAACCATCTAGAAATAAGTAAAAATATCTTAAATTAAGTGTTTTTACCCTTAATTTGAGCAGAAAAATGAGATAGTTTGCCAATGGAATAAGTGTTTTTACTCTTGAAATAAGATAATTAGGTAATATGCACTTGAAATAAGACAATTTTATTCTTTTTTTCTTATTTTAAATGTAAATTGCCTTGTACCATTGGCAGAATTTTACCTCCTCAATCCAAGAATAAATGCATTTATTTTAAGAAAAAATGACTTAGCTAGATTTCGATTTTTTCCAGTGTAACGGATCTGGTGACTCGCAATACATTTTGGTTTAATAAAAACAGAAAACTGAAGCAGTTCAGTTTCTTTGCACTTCTGGGCAGCTTTGAATCAGGTAAAGACCAGATTATTGCAGCGATGACTGAATCAATTAATTAATCGTTAACTAGAGTATAGAGACAGTAAAAAATGCCTTAGCTGGCAGAGAAACCTAATCTGCTCCAGTAGGAACACCTGGCAATCAGATTATTAATCGATTAGTCGAAAAAATAAACAGATTAATCGATTTGCAGCCCTAGTGATGACCTGAGGAAGGCTGTACTTTCTGAACCACACATCCTTTAAATGAAAGATAGAGGCGGCAGATTGCAGATTGTTTTTCACATCCATGGTCACCACAGTATCAGCATCCCTTGTGGTTTAAATCTAACCGTCTCCAATTTAAAGCTGGATTCTCTCTGAGGACGGAGCTGCTGGAGAAGAAGTGCAGACGTCTAATCAGATTATGATCACCTGTGTCTCTGTGATGTCACTGCAAATCAGGATCAAGTCAGATGGAGAGATTACTTTCTCTGCATGTTGATCGCTTGTGACTGGATCAGAGAAGTAAAACCAACATGTCTTACTTTGAAAAGTTTATATATTCAGGAGGAAATCTGGGATTTTTTATCCTGCAGAAGGCTTCATTTAAATGATCAAATTGTCATGTTATTATCAATAGAACTGAAAACCTCTTTATTGGCCTTATTGCTCCTGTTCTCTGCTCATGTTGGCCAAATGCAGGTAATAATATATATATTATAAATACCGCCTCAGTCTCTCGTATCAGAGCCTTATGACTGATCTTGCTGAATTTGCAAGACTCTTATATAACTGATTTAAAAGTTGAGCCCTTCCAGCTCCAGATCTCTTTTTAATGTCCACTCGGGTTCTAGATAAAAGCCGATAAAAGCCTGAGTGGCCTGCAGGAGTTTTCTCTCGGCTCCTCTTCTCCATGAATTCATATTGAGCAGGAAGAATGCTGACTGCCTCCTTTTGGCACGAACAAAGGAACGGCTTCAGGCTGAACCCGAGCGACCATATGAAGCCTGGAAATACCTGCTTTATCATAGCTCTAAGTCTTTAATGCAGCATTGCTCTTCTTTTATGGGTATTTTTCTCATAAAAAAAGACTCCATTTATCAGATGTTGAAGTATTTTGATCTGAACCTGTATTAGTTATCTTATTACATGTATTTTAATAAATAGATAAACTGAATTTTTGCTTACAAAAGTATATTTTCACTCACAGAAACTTCAAGTATAAGAACTTTAAAAATCTCTGAGAAGAAGCACAGATGTAACAGCATTGGCTTTGTGTAGAAGAGCAGAGGAGAGTCGTGTCAGGGAGCGTTTTCAGCAGATTTATGAGAGGAGGGGTGCAGAGGAAGGGGGACATTCCTGCTTTGATAGCATTTGGTGGCCCAATCAACCATTGTGCAACCCGGAATAAAACGTCATGATGAGACGTAGACAGGGAGGCACTGAGGGCCTAATTTAAGCCTGGTTTATGCTCAGAAACCAGGTTGTCTGCGTGTGTCGCAGTTAGTGCAGATATATGAAAATATATATATACATAGTCTATAGGGGTGTCAACAATAATCGATTCAGCGATGCATTGCAATGCGTGGCATGCACGATTCAGCATCGATGCGGCAACGTGCCATAATTGATTATGTCACTGTTTATTTTCTGGCCTCAAATGGACAAGTTGTGAAGTTTCAATTACTTCCGGGGGCAAACCAACAACAATCAAGATGGCTGAGGCGGAGGGAGATGACAGCGATAGACGGGTAGGCCTAATTAAAAATGCACCAAAAGCTTGGAAAGCGGATATCTGGGCACGTTTCAGATTTTACGAAGTCAATGGGATTTTGATGCATCGCAATGCATCGTAGAATCGAATCGTTACCTGGTGAATCGTAATCGAATCGAATTGTGAGGGCAGTGCCAATGCACACCCCTAATAGTCTACTGTCTAACTGTCTATAAAGTCTATAAAATCTGTCTAATATGCCCCTGCCGCTTCCGCAGAAACTCTGCTGCACCTCCCCAAAATTCAGTGATGGGAGTAACGGCTTTGAGAGTAACGGCTTTGAGAGTAACGGCGTTACTAACGCCGCTACCTTTTTTTAGTAATGACTAATCAAAATGATTACTCTTACTGTAACTATAACGCAGTTACCATTGCAGACACCCCGTTACTGCAGGTTACTCAGGTCGCACAATTAACCTTTTTTCCTGATAGGACTCTGCGGCGCCTTGTCATGTCATGAGAGAGGGGAGGATGGAGAGTCAGGAGGACTCCAGCAGCAAAACAGCGTTTCCAGATGGAAATACCGGTGTTACGTCGAGCTGCGTTTCCCCATCAGAATACGGTTTCCCTGCATCTCTCCGCAGCGCCGCGGCGGCACGCGATTCACCGCATAGTTTACAGGAAACACGCCACGCCGCTAAAGGCGCCAAGAACAGCCGCCCTGTGCTCGCGCCACAGGGGAAACTACGGAGAGCGTGAAGGATCATTAGCCTATATGAGAGGGAGGGAGGGAGGGAGGGAGGGAGGGAGGGAGGGAGGGAGGAATAGATAGATAGATATAGCTACATGTTGCAGTATCTATAACAACCCAAACACAGGATTTCAGAATTAGACATCCCCAGTTATTAATTTCATTCACTCGCAAAAGTAAGGCAATAGTTACTTTACTACTAACTAGTTACTTTTATTGTGGAGTAACTCGTTACTAACTCAGTTACTTTTTGGGAGAAGTAACTAGTAACTATAACCAATTACTTTTTCAAAGTAACGTGCCCAACACTGCCAGAATTGCAGGTGACCGCAGACAGGAGGCCTCTGATTGGTCAAATCTACATCTGCTCTACGCTATGCGTATTTCCTGTTTGGTTCCTTACCTGCTTGTTTTGTTTGTGTGTCCGCCATTGTGCAAAATGACTTGAGAAGACAGGACCACACTGGAAAAAAATCTAAATCTAGATGAGTCATTTTTTCTTCAAATAATGGCATTTTTTTCTTGAATTGAGGAGGTAAGTGAGACACTTTTCCAACGGAACAAGATAATTTATATTTAAAATAAAAAATATATTTTATTTTCTTATTTCAAGTGTATATTACCAAATGACCTAATTTTAAGTGTAAAATCCTCATTCCATTGGTAAATCACCTTATTTACCTCCTCAAATTAAGGGTAAATACACTTAATTTAAGAAGTTTTGATTTGTTTCTAGATCGTTTTTGCTTAGTGTTCTGTTTCTAGACTGATCAACTGAATCTCAGTCAAAGTGCGCGTTGGTCCAGTCGCCATTTTTGTTGAATGAACTCCGTAACCGGAGGAGAAACACTCCACCCACCACACACACAATCCTAGCTAGTTCCCGATTGTCCTTCTTGCGTTGTGGCGTGGAATAACAGCGCAGACAACACTTCATACCTGCGACATGCTAACTGTGACACACTGCTGCGCGAGCATACGCAGCTCTTAATACTCACTGAAGATGACTTATCAGGAATAGTTTGCTTTGTTTCTCATGACAGCAAACCTCGTCTGCTGCTTTTAACAGTGAGCAGCATGCAGGGAGCCGTGTGAGGTTAGTGGTTTTGCTCAGAGAGAGAGTTTCTGAGGTTTATACTGGGGATCTTATGACCCCACATGCCTGCTGAGCCAAGATGAATCAGCCTCCCAGGGATATCTGAATTACCTCTCTATAAACACTGCAGACGGAGCTATTGGAGGTTCAGAGAAGAGTAAAAATGGATCAGATGGGGTGTTTTTGGCACTGCCTTGGTCAGGTCTTCGGGTTTCTATGGAGAGCCTTTCACATGCATGCAACAGGATAAAGCAATTCACAAAGCTTTTGTAACAAGGTGGTTTATTACACTGTTGTCAGGGCCTCAACAAGACCTCAACACAACAATCTGTCATATGGGGCTTTCATGGTCCATGTAGATTAGGTCGTATACCGAAGCGAAACAACATCTGTGGCATAAGTCTTACCCTACTGTGTCATTTTCCCAAGTAGAAGAAGTGAACAATCATTGGCAGATTAAATGCTTACCTTCCTGTATCTTTAGCCCCGTTTCCACTAGCCTTTTGAAACTGGCCTAAATCGGTCCGAGCACATTAACTGAGATAACTTTTGAGTATAAATGGTGCACAGAACTGAACGCCAGACACAACCGAACCGCGCTAACATGGTACTTGTTCATCAGTTCATCAGGACATTTCAGACATTCATAGAAATCCTAGCTTCCCTACCGTGTCACAGCATTTCAAGTGATGATTCTGCTAAGCAGTGTGATGAACCTCAACGTCTGACAATTCCTGCCTCTAGTAAGCCCTGATTAGATTATGTTTTTTTGTCGTATCCATTTCCCAAAACCCGACTCTGTCGAGAAAATTCACCAAAGGCTGTCCTTTTCGCCTGGCTCTCCGAAAACTTCCTGAATGTTACGGGCGCCGCCATGTTGGTTTGCTTGTTTCCCTCCAGAGGGCAGTAGTACCGTAGATCGTCACTAGGAGGCGAGGAACCGTGTTAGCGTGGCGTGTAAACGGTTGTAAGGAGCCGAGCTCAGCGCGGTTTACTGATCCAAGCTTGGCACGGATCGGTTTTTTAGAGGTTAGTGTAAATGTGGCTTATGGGGATCTGTTGCCACGGTGGTTTAAATTTTAATTGCTGGCCACCACAGGTGTCAGGTAACAAAGTACAAATACTTTACCTTAAATAAGTAGAAATATGAATGATGATTACTCAGAGTTCTGGATAGAAAAAGCTCAGGAAAGTCGTGGGTGTGGATGGTAGGAAACCTTTGACTGACGTTTACCACTTACACCACGTACTGCAAATGTTGGAGAAGCCTCCGCCACTGTCCCGCCTCCAGCCGCTGCTTTACTAATGGACGACCAGCTGTCAGTCAAAGGCTTCCTGACACTACTTCCCATGTGATCGTGTCTGCAAGGTCCAATCAGGAGGAGGCTTACATTAGAGGTTTGATTCAGTTCAAGCTGTCAAAACACATTTTCCTTTACGCAAGAAAATCAGTCCGAGGGCAGAAATGCTTGACCTCTGGATATAAAATCGTGCGTGAGGTGAGATCCCTAGCATGATCCTGAACGCGCGTGGGAGGAGCTGGCACGCGCAGAGAGCGACTTTCTCCTCTCGGCCCAGCAGTTTCTTGCGCATGTGTGATTTTGTTGTGCGGTGGTAGATAAACCATGCGCAGAAGTAGTTTAACATACATGTGAGTATGTTTATATTGCTTGTGGGCGTTTTGGAATAAATGTGAGGACATAAGGGACTAACATCTCGACGTTGCAGGACAAGCCAAAGACTTCCGACCACAGGTTTAAAAACACCTGATCAATGAAACGATGAAGGAAAACCAGGCAGTGATTTAAATTCTGATGTTAGTTCATACTGTCAGCGTTTTCGTTGGTATTCTGGGCTCCTTTCAGGGCTGCTTCCCACCAGCATGACTCTTTATACTCCCAGCATGATCCTGGAGCATACTGGGAGCAATTATGGTGTGAAATTGAAAAGTTAATTCCCTATCAGGTGGAAAAACATAGTTTGATCCTAAACTCGACTTATAGTTTGAGTTTTTCTCCACCTGTTGGCTAATGCAGCCGCATTTCTTGAAAACCTGCAATTTCCTGCTGGATCACCGTGAAGAACATCTGTAGATGTTCTGCTTTCCTTTCCCTCTGCCTACGTCTACTTCACTGCATTCCTGTTTGTCTCATTTCCTGTCCTGCATTTGGTTTCCTGTTTACATTCATCATTCTCCTTTCTGCCTCTGTCTGAGAGGTGAAACCAAGAGTTATGCGAAGAAGGAATGAAGAAATGTGTCTGCGCTTTGAGATGCGGAATCTCACGGCATGAGGAAAGAGCAGAAACATCATCGACTTTAGTGCAGCTGGACATTTTCCTCCTCACTGCTGACAACCATTTATCCTAAAGGCAGGCCGAGCTGTGAATCCTGCAGAGGAAACTCAAGCTTTTAAATGATGTGAGGCTTTAAATAAACAAGTAAAGCTTCATCTAAATTCTGTCAGTAATTGTTCTATTTGCTGGTATTCTAATGATAATTTATTAACTCAATTTTAAAACGCCATAGCTCTACATGAGTATAGTAAAAAGAGAGTTTCTACAAAAAAACAAAAACAAGTCAGTTTAGTAAAAAGTAGAGACTGTTTTATATGACATGCCTTTTGAAGAACCTTTGCAGAAATAAGTGTGTTAGAAATGAGCCTGTGATGACCTATTATCAAGGAATTCAGATTTAGCTGGAGTGAGGCTCCTTCTGTGGAACCAACTACCAGTTTTAGTCCGCGGAGGCAGACACCCTGTCTACTTTTAAGGCTAGGCTTAAAACTTTCCTTTTTGATAAAGCTTCTAGTTAGAGTGGCTCAGGTTATCCAGAGCTATCTCTTAGTTCTTGCTGCTATAGGCTTAGACTGCTGGAGGACATAGGGACCCCTTTTTCATCATTCTGCTTCATTCTATCTCTATTCTCCCACTCTGCAGAATCTGTTAGTTCAATCTCTAACGCTCTGCTCTCTCTCTGCTTTTTCTCATAGTAGCTTCATCTGGTCTGTTCCTGTTTGGCTGTGACTCCATCCTGGAGAGAAATATTAGCTGCTGCTGCTGCCATCAACACCTTTGTTTCCAGATGTTGGAGCTTGGCCTGTTTTCCAGTGTAGTCCTGTTTCTCTGACTGTGACTAACTGGATGTGCTCTCTTCATCCTCTGACATGGGAGCTGGCTCCCAGAGCTCGCCTGCCTGGCTGTGTGTTTCTGGACGGGGCGCTTCTGTGGAGCTGGTTGACAGTTGCCTTTTGTATCTATATGCTTCCTTTCTATGTCTGCTTCTGTCTCGCCTTGAACCCCCTAGTGCCTCAGCAGATGGCCGCCACACTGGCGAGCCTGGTTCTGCTGGAGGTTTCTTCTTGTTCAAAGGGAGTTTTTCCTCTCCACTGTCGCTACAAGCATTCATAAAGGAAAAATATTAAGTTCCATTGGTAAATAATCTTAATTACCTGCTCAAATTAAGGGTAAATACACTTCATCTAAGACATGTTTACTTATTTCTAGATAACTGACCAATTTCTTCTGTTGTTATAATAATAATAATATATTTAATATTAAGGGAGTGTCCAAGCAAGAGCTTCGACTCCAAGCACAAATACTTGTAGCTGATCAGCAGAATGGCAGCTATAACAGGCAGATAGATGCTCAGAAAGGGACAGAATAAAAAAAGAAACAGTATAAGTGACTCTCAGCTTGACATTTTCAATACAAATACAACCAAAAACCAAAATAAATGTTGCTTCTTGTTTAGAGAGGCCTCCTCTTACAACCAAGGGTGTGAATAATTTAGTAGGCCGGCTTCCTTGGTGTGGATTCTGTGGGAACAATAGGGAACAGTGGTTGAGGATGTCAGAGCTCTGCTAAGCCGCTCCACAGGTAGGTGTGAAGTGGGGGTGGGGTGGGAATATTCCTGCATCCTGCTGCAGAGCATCCTAGCAGGGAGACAGGGTTAATGCAAGATAAGAAAAGCTTATTTTCTCAACATACTTTAACAAAAATATGAGTAATAATGACTAAGCACAGCTGAATGCATCAGACTGAAATAAAAACGAGTCCATCTCTGGATTACTTGCACAGGATATGGAGGAAAAAAAAAGCTCGGACATAAGGATATTTGCCTCGGACCAACAGTGATGTCAGGCTGACTTAGCGCCTCGGTGTGATTTGTTTAAGGATGAAGGAAGCAGACTGGGTTAGAATCATCAAGGACTGCTTTGCTGTGGTAAGTATGTGTAAAATGGGTCGGTGGCGCATGCAGGAATGTCTGATCCCCTGATGCTAGCGCTATAAATGTTAGCATACATCATTAGGATGTCCCCATCTGTGCAGAACAGACCCATATTTTCCACTTCTGTCCCATAAATCAAAGTAATATCCAGCATTTGATTGGACCAATTAGAAAAAACGTCCAACAAATAAATATTCCTATTCAGTTTATTTCTGCTAGCTCCAATTCACATCTATGTCATCTCAGGTCACTTTCCAGTTCACCAGATCATACAGTCAGATTGGATTCAAAGTTTTCTATCTAAGGAAAACCAGCTGATTGCATCTACCTCTCATTGACTCTTCAGCAATCCTCACACTAAGCACATGCTTGTAGCGACAGTGGAGAGGAAAAAACTCCCTTTGAATGTGAAGAAACCTCCAGCAGAACCAGGCTTCAAGGAGACAGAAGCATTCTGCTGAGTATTACCACTGGGGTTCAAGGCAGCACAGAAGCAGACATAGAAAAAGAAGCATAGATACAAAAGGCGCAACTGTAAAAGCTGTTCTAAGGTGTTTTTCCTAAATGTGAAGAAAGCAAAGCTGCTGTCCTCGTCACAGATCTGGGTCAGTAGCCCATGTCATGACCAAGCTGTGCATTATACTCCCTGAAATAACCAGAATACAAAACATAACCGAAAAAGTTTAAGGAAAAGAAATGGAGCCACAGCAGAGACCAGAGCAACACCGGGAAGGAGAGTCACTAAAGAAACATGAAGCTCAAAAAGCTGCATCTGTCCTTCATTAGCATCCTGGTGAGATCTGGTCCCCCAGTAGCGGCTCCAGTGGTTAAACCAAAGGTTGGTGAAGGTCCTGTTTTCCTCATGCTAGAGATGACGTTTATTGTTAGATTACTGCATTAGGATCTATGGATAGACCTGTTCATCTTGAAAAAACAACAGGATAAGTTGTTTGGTGAAACACCAGAAAAGGTTCAATTGCAGCCACTCAGAGAAAACAAAAGGGTCCCGGCCAAAACCGCCCAAACAAGTCCAGCTTAAATCCTTACAAACAGAAAAAGAGATAAGGGGCAAAAGCAGGGGCGGAGCTAGACAGATAAACCTGCTGAGCAGTCAGGTGAGCCTGGTCTTTAGCTTCAGGTAAAGTAAACAGAGCATGGTGGTCAGAGGGGGGGCAGGGAAGGAGATCTCTAGTAGAGGTCAGGGTGAAGTGGACAGAGGGAGCCGCTGCCTACTGCAGCATCAACACAGAGCTTAGAAACAGGCTTTAGCTCTGTTCATACATCCATCAGGAATGATTACATATTAATAAATATTAGATTCTGATTTATATCTTTCATTGGGTAGGAGGGGCTGAAAAGGACGAGATACAAACACATGCAATGAGGCAGATGTTCGCTGATTCACGTTTTATTGGAGAAGAAAACCAAAGGATGGCAGATCAGACAGGAGCACCAAGCTGTGGATCAACCTTTAAAAGAAAAAGTCAGCTCATATTCAGAATAAAAACTTCTGAAAGTTCTTTAAATCTGAAAATGATTCCATCCTGTTCAATAAATGATCAGTGTTTTTTAATTCAGAGTAATTACTTTTCATCTGAATGTGCTTCACAACGCGCTATTATCCAAGTCATCTTGAAAACATTCTTCTTCCAAATGTTGGCTACATATTACGGGTTTTTTCTCTGGCCAGAAGTTCGATGGCAAATCCTCCCTCTTCAAGTTGGCGATCCAACGACCAACCCGTCCGTGGAGGATCAGGAATCAGAAAGGTAGAATAACTCTTTTTTTCACTTTTACCCGATGTATTCCAGCATCCAGCTGCCATGCACGTGGGCATTGTCAGTTTCACTATAGCTCTGGTGAATTTCAATGGTGAAGTCCTCTGGAAATCTTCAATAATTGTTGTTGATTGCAGATGTGTCTAGTAGTTCCCATTGATTTAGCTTG
>JAGKQL010000052.1:1698702-1720030 GCA_018398635.1 Cyprinodon brontotheroides
CATCCATCCGTCATCCATCCATCCATCCATCCATCCATCCATCATCCATCCTCCATCCATCCAATCCATCATCCATCCTCCATCCATCCATCTTTCTATCCATCCATCCCTCCATCATCCATCCATCCCCCTCACATATTGTGGGATTCATCTTTAAAGTAATGATGTTCCTCCATTAATGAAGTGGATTAAATCAGTGGATGGGATTAGATGGAAGGTCTGAGCTAAACTCAGACCAAATCCTGCCAGTGTCGTCATAATCTGTTCCATGCTGTTATTAGACATACTCAGTCAGGGGAATGAAAACGTGACTCTCCTACTGTTCACTCAGCTGCTGGGAAGGACAGTCTGAGTGAGAAGCTTGTATCTGCAAGCTGAGGGTTCAAAGGTCATCAGACGGAACAGACCTTTGATGAGAACATGTGGAGATAAATAACCAGCCAGCTGTGTGTGCTGGCGTGCACATCTGGGCTTCGCTGGGCGTCACCTATTGATCCGTCCTAAAAGGCTTTGGGGGTTAATTTATTGGATTTTCCATCAGAATCTGCTGCCATGTTGGAAATGTAAATGTACCTTCATGCTTTGAGTTTAAGGCTTTGAAACAAAAGTTTACTTTACAAAATCACCTTTTATATACAAAATAAAAATGCATGCATGCATAAAAAAGAAAATAATTATTTTAAATTAATTTCCACAGTAATCCATTCTGTATTAATCTCTGTTCTTATATTGTTGATTGTTTGCAGGAGATCCACCATAAACGGCATTAAAACAGCAGGAGGAAACTACAATAACTTTATGATTGTTGCCAGAAGTGTTCAAACTAATGCTGTTTAAGCATTCTCAGAGCCGTTTGACCCACATACAGCCTGAACGTGATAACCTGCTGTCCTTGAACATGTGAGACTGGCCCACGTGCTCTACTGTATATCTGGGTACAACAGAACCACATGACCCGCCTCCCTATAGGAAGATACACAGCTTTGCAAAAACAGAATCTAAGGGGAAATCTTAGTCTCATATTTGGAGGTGTGACTCCAGAGGACTGAGCAGAACAGCAGCTTTTAGGGTTTTTATTGAAAATTGGTGAGAATGTAGTCATAAGGAGGGAGGAAATGGATAACTAATTGGTAAATTGGAAGGTTACCACCTGTTGCATATAAAAAAGCTTTTTTTCCTCCCTCATCCAGCTTCAATTTAGACTCTCTACACATGAAAAACTTTCAATTTAAGTCGACTCCTTTCGTCAAGGTAAACATCTCTCACACTGAAAAAACAATAGAGAAATAAGTCAATATTTCTTAAATTAAGGGCAATTAACCTTCATTTGAGCAGGTAAATACGATGATCTGCCAATGGAATGAGTATTTTACTTTCAAAATAAGATAATTAGATAATATGCACTTGAAATAAGACAATAACGTAGCAAGTAAACAATAAAAGCAACACCTTAATCAGCCAGACGGGCGTAAAGCATCCGTTGATCCTGTTAACTCATTAGAGAGTTGCAGGAGCAGCAGAGTCAGGAGGGAAAGTTAATCAAGACGGAGGATTCTATGTCTCCCTGCATTACCAGCAGCTGAAGCTTCCACATCGTCTAAGAAGATAATCCCTTCAGGGTGAGATTATCTCCTCCTCAGTGACCTTGGACCCCTCACCCACTGACCTGCTCCACTTTTCTATGTTTGGTCTGGGTCTCCATCTCTCATCTCACTGGGATGAAGCTCCAGGTGGCTTCAGCCTCCGTCTGAACTTGCTGCTCTCAAAGAAAGTTTTGTGAAAATGTCTTATTGGACAGTGAATCATGACTGAGAACATCTTCAAGTTACCTTTGCTAAAAACTCTTCAGCTGTTTGATGACCATCTGAGTTGAAGCGGAGCTGAAATCATTCTGTCTGCATAGACCAGGAGCAGATGTTGGTAAAACAATGGTTGCTTCTCCAGAAACTGAAGCATCTGTCATCACTTTGCATCAGAACCGCCTCACATGAAGGAAAGAGAATAAAACAGGAAGTAGAACAGCGTTCAGCATCTGCCTCAACCAAAGCGATCATCTACAGAGAAGAAGGCCTCTACCAGGAGGAATGCACCAGTGCAGAGCTTGGTCAGCGCTGGCAGCAGAAAGATGTGATGTAAGGAGGAGACACCAAAAGAAACCACTTCTGTCCAGGAATTCTATAGAGGACAGACTGAATGAAGCTGTGCAGGAAGTACAAGTTTGGACAGCAGAAGATCTTCTCTGATGAATCATCTGATGAATCTTTGTTTAGCTTGATGACTGGATGCCTTAAATTCTTGACCTTTGGTTAAAAACAAAGCAAATCTGGATTCTCTTTAGAACCTGTGCTCGGTTGTTAAAGGAAAAGTTCAAATTCAGAATTTAAACTTCTGAAAGTTCTTTAAATCTGAAATGATTCCATCCTGTTCAATAAATGATCAGTGTTTTAATTCAGAGTAATTTTCATGTGAATGTGCTTTTTACTGGAGGCATCCATGTTTGTCAAAGAACACTACTGTATGAGTTTTTGTGTCAGTAGGCAACTTTACATCAGAGATGACAAAAATCACATGTGGGGTTCCCCAAGGGTCCATCCTGGGTCCCCTCCTATTCAATATCTACATGCTCCCTCTGGCTCAGTTAATAAAAAAAACAACAACATCAGCTACCATAACTATGCAGACGACACACAGCTTTACATCACCATGTCACCAGGTGACTATGAACCAATTCAAGCACTGAGGAAATGCTTAGAAGAAATCAATGCCTGGATGGGCCATCATTTTCTTCAACTGAATAAAAACAAAACTGAAGTAATAATCTTTGGACCAATAGAGGAGAGATCTAAAGTTAGCACACAGCTTCAGTCGCTTCAGCTAGTAACCACTGATCAGACCTGAAATCTAGGTGTAGTGCTGGATTCAGACTTGAACCTCCAAAAGCATTTAAAGACAATTACAAGGTGGGCTTTCTATCACCTGGAGAACATTTCCAGGATTAAAGGACTAATGTCTCAGCATGATCTGGAAAAACTAATCCATGCGTTTATTTTTAGTCGAATTGATTACTGCAACGGTGTTTTCACAGGTCTGCCTAAAAAGTGGATCAGACAGCTGCAGCTGATCCAGAACGCTGCTGCCCGTGTCCTCACTAAGACTAAGAAAGTAGAGCACATCACCCCAGTTCTAAAGTCCTTCCACTGGCTCCCTGTATCTCAGAGAATATACTTTAAAATCCTTCTGATAGTCTATAAATCTCTGAATGGCTTAGCACCTAAATACATCCCAGACTTGCTATCAGTGTATCAACCCTCCAGACCACTCAGGTCTTCTGGCTCCAGCCTGCTCTGCAGACCTAGAACCAGAACTAAACATGGAGAAGCAGCATTTAGTTCCTATGCTCCACTTATCTGGAACAAACTTCCAGAAAACTGTAAAAGTGCGGAAAGCCTGAGTTCCTTTAAATCAAGACTAAAAACACATTTGTTTAGGATTGCCTTCCACTGTTCTAGTTAAACAGTTCAACTGAAACATCATTTTCTTTTAATCAAACAGTTTTTAATCTTTTTTTTTTCCTACCTGCTTTGATTCTGTTTTATTTTCCTGTATTTTAATCATGTAAAGCACTTTGCATTGTCTACTTTGTACTGAATTGTGCTATGCTAATAAATTTGCCTTGCGCCTTGCCTTTACTGCCACCCTGGTTAGTGGCGTCACGGTGCGGTATCGGCTGTTGATCAAGTCCCAGTGCTCTATGTGGGGCTTTAAAATTTCAAAAACAATAATCCAAATTTTTTACAAATACTTTTTGTTTGATAGCTTTGTAAACAAATAAAATGAGATTTAAGATTCCACCTCATGGGACAAATGCAACACAGGTATTCATTTTTAGCCCCGCCCCCTAATGGTGGCAGCTTTGGAAACTAAAGTCTCAGACCTTTCCAAGGTTGGAGGTCATTGTGTGACCATTTCAGGTGATGCAATCTGCATGCGTTACATACACTTGCTCTATTAATCTTATTTTCTCTTAAGTTTGGTAACATTATTGGTAAATTTAAATGAAATCTTAGGAGCAAAGGCTTTGCCTCATGCAGAAGGTCTCCAATAATGGAAACCAGAATATTTGTCTGATTTATTCCCTTTTTGAAATTGTGCCCTAATCCCATTTCCTCCCAGCACTCTGCCCAGTAAAACCTGTCTGGAACAAACAAGCTTCAACTGATTCAGTCCAAATTTGCTTGAGTTATAGTCAAGATGCGGATCTATAACGTTTGATTTTGAAAAGAAAAATGCAGCGAGGCTAAATATTTTCCATTTTTTTCCTTTGTTTAACTAATTTAGACAAGTTGACATTTAAAATATTGGTTCTACCTGAAAAATATTCCTCACTGCCTTTTCTGTCAGACAAATACAGACAGTTTGATTTCCAGTTTATAGTTGGGGAGCTGAACTTGCTTTAATTCACAGATGGAATTTCAGGCAAAATTTGCTCCTAAGACCCTCAGAGCTTAAGGGGTTGATATTTATTTATTTTTCTTATGCAGAATGTCTGCGGAAGTGATAACAGCACACTGGAAAAAATCGAAATCTAGATAAGCCATTTATTAATAAAAAAAGTGTTTTTTGTTGAACTGCGGAGGTAAGTGAGACACTTTGCTAATGGAACAAGATAATTTACAGTTAAAATACGAAAACACTATTTTGTTTTGTTATTTCAAGTGTATATTATCTAATTTCCTTATTTTGAGAGAAGATTTTAAAAATCCTCATTCATTTGGGAAATCTTATTTTCCTGCTCAACTTAAGGGTAAATATTATTTAAGACATTTTGACTTATTTCTAGATCGTTTTTGCAGTGCAGGTAGTGTCCTTCTCCCCCCCAGAAAAACTCCTGGATCAGCTTTTCTGATTGGTTGACGCTCCGGGTTCTAAAAGTTACGTTTTTTTTTTATGCTTGAACGTGCCACTGGACCTCTTGACGCCGTGCATCATAGACTTTTCCTGTAACTAAGACACTTTCACGCGCAAAATGAACGTTGGAACGCAGCTTAAGTCACCACACTGCAAAAAATGGAAATCTAAATAAGTCATTTTTGCTCAAATTAAGTGCAATTTTTCTTGAATTTAGGAGGTAAGTGAGACACTTTGCCAATTGAACAAGACAATTTACACTTAAAATAAGAAAAAAACAATTGTATTGTCTTATTTCAAGTGTATATTATCTAATTATCTTATTTTAGGAGTAAAAATACTCATTCCATTGGCAGATCATCTTATTTGCCGGCTCAAATTAAGGTTAAATACACCTCGTTTAAGACATTTTTTACTTATTTCTAGATGTTTTTTGCAGTGCATATGTCCAGATCTGGAAGTTAGAAAGAAGTCCCAGGAAACACCAACATCTGCTCTAAAAGTCTTTCCCCAGTTTACAATAGAAACCCGTTAAAAAACAATTGCTTAGAAACAAAAACAGATGATGTCACATTATTTATTAAAGAGCTGACGGCACCGATAAGACGGTTCCGTATTTAAGGAGCTCATAAAAAGCAAAGCGAGCCTCTCTGTGTATTTAGGGCAGGGTTCCAAACCGGTTAAGTGTGGCTGCAGGTTTTCTTTCCAACCAAGCAATGTCACACCAGACTCCATTCATCTCATCAAGTCATCATGTTCAGATTGCACTCAGATGATGAGATGACCGGTAGTCTGGAGCTATTGCTTGGTTGGAAAGAAAACCTGCAGCCACTCGGCCTTTTCTGGGACCAGTTTGAGACGCCTGATTTAGAGGTTTGGTATAAAAACACAAACAGAGACCTGGTTGTTCTCTAACTGAAACAAACAGCTTGTAGGAGTTTTTCTGCTGTTATAGGGGGGGGGGTTGGCCACATCTTAAGCCCAATGTCTGCTGGGACCAGCCAATAAAAAATAAAAAAAACCCACTGGTATGAAGTCTTCAGAGTTCTGCGGAGGCTGAGCCAGGAAGCGCGGCAGTGAGTGGCTTCTCCTGTGGCCTACTTCACCAAATAAGGAAACTTGGTGTTTTCCAGCTGAAGTTCCACTGAACTGGTTCCACCGCTGCCTTGCAGGGACTGCAGATCAAATATTTTCATGCTTTTATTTCCTTCTGACTGAACAAAGCGGATCATTAAAGACGGGGAGAAGGCCATGAAGACCTTGTTACTCCAGCGGCTGAAATGAGAGCTGACCCTGCCTGCCAGCAGAGACTCAAAGAGCTTCTTTTATTAAAGCGCAAGCAGTTACATAATGCAGTAAAACCAATGTGTCATGGCATCCTGCGTTTAATAAAGGACGTCATCAGGAGTTTTTGGAGGCAAATAAACAAACAGCAGCGGTGTGAGAGAGCTGTGCACTCCAAAAAATTAAATCTCAATAAGTCATTTTCTGTTGAATTGAGGCGAGTGAGAAACTTTGCCAATGGAGCAAGAACATTTACATTTAAAATAAAAAAAACAATTGCATTGTATTATTTCAAGTTCATATTATCTAATTGTCTTATTTTTAAGATTTTAAAATCTTATTTACGTATTGCTCAAATTAAGTGTAAATACACTTAATTTAAGGTCTAGATCATTTTTGAAGTGTGAGCTTCTGCAGATCCTTTGCCAGTCTCTGTAGAGAGGAGAAATATAGACGCAGGTCTTACTGTGTTTATATTAAACTTTGTTTCTATGCCAGCATTCCAGCTTGGTTCCAAAACAAGCTTTGTGTCATCACTCACAACCAATAAATGATCTTAGTTTGGCTGTCAGGTCCAGACTGTAAACACGGTTTATTCTGACTGACATTGATCTCAGTTTAGTGTTTCCCGTTTGACCCACAATCTAAATGTTTAACTACACAAATCAGCTTTCATCGCCGCAGCGCCTCCTCTTATCCGTCTTCCCCCATCAGTCCGCTCCTTTAACCTAAATATATTTGGTTTATTTGACACCAAACGCTTCCTTTTTTACCAGAAGAATCTCATTTTGCTTCCTAAAACAACAACAAAAGATAAAATCTTCTAAACTTTGATCGTTAAATTACACTTCTGTTTTGCTAGAGCTATATTTCCCTACGGTATGACTCAAGCAATCTTCTCATGATAGTTAGCTGCCAAATAGTTGCTCATTCTTCATGATAGAACAGGGGCGATGCTACGTTCACACCGGACGCAGCAGGCGCAGCAAAATTGGGATCTGCTGCTTCATTTTTGCTGCTTGTACCAGTTAGTTCTGACGCGCAACTGAAGAAGCTTTGCTGCTCTGGCTGCGCTGGTGCAAAAGTGGGTCTGAAGCGCGGTGGTTGGAGCTTCACTTTCCTTTCTCTGCCTTGCAGCTATATTTGCTGTGATCAGTGGGAATAAAGTAGTTTTAATATGTTTTTAAGTGAGAAAATACACCTGAAAATGTAATCAGTGCAGTCAGTTCATTCAGATTATTATCCTGGATTACAATATTATTTCTGTCGGAGCCGCTCAGACCCCCACATACCAGCGGGTGCGCTGACAGTAGGAATCCCATTCAACAGCAGCCTGTGGCCGGGTCGCCTCCTCGCGTGGTTCACCATGGCGGCTGGTAGGTGTTTTTCATCTAAATTATCCAAACTGCAGGCAGCAGGATAATAAAAGCCAACATATTCTGCCGGCAGATTTCAGCATTTGAAGTTAATTTAGGGTCAATAAACTGTTTCAGAGGAGTGATAATAGCGCTCTGATCATCAGCGATGTGTCTCTCTCCTGCCAGCTCCCAGATCAGCTTCTCTGATTGGTTGATGCGGCGTGTCAAGCAGCAAAGTTCAATTTTTTCATCTCGAAAGCAGCAACGCGCTTGGCGGGCGCGCCAGATGCTTAAACGCTGCTTCGACGTGCTGCTTCAGCTGCTCAAAGCGTGCGCTCGCGGGACCTTTTGCTTCGCTCTTGACGCGCGCGCCATCCATTGACTTTGCATGTAAACTTCGCTGCTTTCTGCCGCGCCTGCTGCTGCGCCCAGTGTGAACGCAGCATAACACTTTGGTGGCCGAAAACTCCCTTTTCTGATTGGAGCAAGCATGATGTTGTGATCAGGGTCTCAAGCCCATTTCATTGACTTCTCATGAGAATTTTAAACAGATGCATAAAATATGAAATAAAAGAAAACTTCCATCAGGTACAGAGAAAATTACCCAGCCGATATCAAATATAACGTCATTCATCTAAATCTGGTGTTTAGGACAAAGCTTGATCATTCAGTTAGAGTAAATGTTCAATTCAATCTCCTCTTTAGCACCAAAGTGATTCATCAAAATGCTCAACAGGAAATGTTGAGGAGAACATGTCTATTCTCCTAAAGACAGAGGCCAGTTCATCCTAAAGACAAAACCCCAGACTAAATATGGCGGAGTGATGTCTGCAGGTCAATGCGGTGAGGAACGCTCGGATCCTTATACTGAAGAAACCAAACAACCTCTCCACAGACGCATGGCCCAACGCAGAAGAGCGCCCTCCTCTGGACAAGACTGGCTGTCCATCTACACCTTAAGGACAGCCTTTGTAGAGTAGCCCAAACAAAACCTGTTTTGGCTTCGAAAACATGCAAATTGTGAGTAAGAACAGGTCCAATCGCGATTTAAAGAGCTTCTTTTATTAAAACACAAGCAGTTTCATGATGCAGGAAGATTGGTTTAAAATTTCCTCAATTTAATGGATGGATGATGGACTAATAGATGATGGATGTCCTCCAGCAGTCTAAGCCTATAGCAGCAGAACTATAGAGATAGAATGAAGCAGAATGATGAAAAAGGGGTCCCTATGTCCCTCCAGCAGTCTAAGCCTATAGCAGCAGAACTATAGAGATAGATCAGGATAACCTGAGCCACTCTAACTTTATCAAAAAGGAAAGTTTTAAGCCTAGCCTTAAAAGTAGAGTAATTATTGCATGAAAATTTGAAAAAGAAATAAATTAAACCTTCTGTCAAAAGTCGGAGATAAATCCCAATGAAATAATCTGATGATGCTAATTAGAGCCCAAGCTTATGGTTTAGAAAGTTTACAGGGATGACAATATTTTCTGTTTTAGGCCGGCCCATTGCTCCACATTGATGCGGCAACATGCTGTCAGTCACATGCAGCAGTCTGCTGTTTGGGGTCAGAGGTCCATGCTGGGATCATCCTACTGACCTGGGACTGTTTAAGGTGCTCGCTTTAAGTGATAACAGCAAACACATCAGGCCTGATCAATGAGGCCCCTCAGCTATCTGCTCTCATCAATACAGCAGCGTCTGAAGGGTTTTTCCACAGCTCCCCGGTCCGCTCCATCAGGCCGACTATCTGGAGGTCTGTTTGATGATAAACACTGCGGAGCTGTCCTGCCTGCACGTGCCGCGGTTCTCAAAGTGTGTGGCGCGACCCACTGGTGGGGAATTGAGACGTGACAGGTGGGGCGCGCCAAGTTCCGGTGTGTGTGTGTGTGACTATAAATGTAGAACGTGTGAGAGCAAACTGTCCTTATAGCTGTATGTTGCCGCTTTTTAGACCAATCAAACCCACAAAGTAATCATTACTAGCCTACATGCAGTCTAATTAAAAGAACATTAGATATGAGAAAAATTTCACCTGGAACTGAAGTGCCAAAATAATGATTGACGTGACGTCGGCATATTATTTGTAACGGAATAAACTTTCGCGCCCCAGTGTTGCCAACTCAGCGACTTTGTCGCTATATTTCAGACCCCTCCAGCGACTCTTTTTCAAAAAAGCGACTAGCGACAAATCTAGCGACTTTTGGAGACTCTTAAAAGCACGTATCGTTCCTTTTCTTGTCCTCCAGCGGCAGGTGCTGCCGTGGGGCGCCTCCTCCCTCCCAACCCCGTTCTCCCCCGCTATCGCAGGAGTCCCTCTCAGCGCTGCAGTAAGGGACACAGCATGTTTACCCTCAGCGTCCAGACTGCAAATAAAGCGCACATGCGCCGGGATTGACGGCGCAGGTTGATCATAAATAACTGAATTTGAAATATTTTATCTTAAATGAATAACGGCGTTTGATTCACACAGCCACATGTTCATGTTTCTGGTTTGGAGTGGAGAGGGAGTATCCACTCATCGGGCAGAGAGCTGTGTGCATTCTTCTTCCCTTTGCCACATCATATCTCTGTGAGATGGGCTTTTCAACTGTTGCTTCACTGAAAACAAA
Source organism: Cyprinodon brontotheroides (assembly GCA_018398635.1). Taxonomy (NCBI): domain Eukaryota; kingdom Metazoa; phylum Chordata; class Actinopteri; order Cyprinodontiformes; family Cyprinodontidae; genus Cyprinodon; species Cyprinodon brontotheroides. The sequence continues at coordinate 1,708,863 of JAGKQL010000052.1, forward strand.
ATACAGATCTCAGCTGAACATTGAGCATGACTTGAGAGTGGCAGTATCAAGCCTGCAACCCCGTTTTGAGAAACTGTGCAATGCAAAACAGGCTCATTGCAGCCACTAATGCAGGGATAAATAGACCTGTATTGCCAGATGGATTTCACTTCTTTTCTTTTATTAACAGATTGCAGAGTGGCACTTTAATTTTTTCTATCTTTGAGCTTGATACAAATTTTGACACAGCTGCATTTTTATTTTCTTTATTTTTGAGCTTGCTGTTATTTGATATAGATAGTTTGTATTTAGATACTACTTGTTACTTCAATAAAATTGGAACATTTTAAGATTGTTTCATATTTCATTAGCATTGTGTTGGGGCGTTTGAGAACCACTGGTTTAATGAAATATAGACAAGTCAAACTGGCAATGTGCCATGTTTGTTCTCACACTGTGTGACCCGACGCTCTGATGCGATCCACCTGCTCACACTGTACGTCTAAACACCACGCGTCGGACTCAGCGGATAGAGAGCGCTGAGTCCAAAATTACTTATTTCTGTGACAATCGTATTTCATCGTATTTCGTCGGACGGATCTCTGTACTATCAGGAAGTCCACAAACTGTAGTTAAAAGCCTTCAGCTGATCCAACATGCTGCATACAGCGTTCTAATGAAAAATAAAAGAGATCATATCTCTCCTATCGTGAGGAGCTAGTTTACCGTTACTAATGTAGAATACATTCATGAATCACTGCTTTTATATTTCTGCTACCATCTCCCTGAACACAGCAGGGAGTTTTCCTCTCCACTGTTGGCATGAGGGATTGCTGTGCAGTCAACAACCCAACACAAGTGAATAACTAATGTTGCCGCATGGTCATCCTGGAGGATCGAATCCCGTAAATTAATAGACTTAGACCTTTTCTCAAATCACAAGAAAGCAAGTAAGGAATGTGTCTCGCAAATTATGCTCCTGAGAAGAACACAGGAAAGTATGAACTCGGGAATAATGGGAGCACGCAGCATAAATATGAGTAAATTGGAACATAAGTGTACTGATGACATCACCACATGCTCTGCTCCTCTGGAGCTGCATTTCACCTCCTGGTATTTATAGTCTCTAGATAATAATAAATTCATACTTTTTTTACTTATGGGGGTAATAATAATTAACACAGACTGGTATTGGGATTGTTGTGGCAAAACGTTCGCAAGTTTGGTTGTGGCCGGTTAGTCGGAAGCATTGTTGCTAACCAGTTAGCATCTTAGTGCTAGCAGGTTTCCAATGGGAAATTCCATTGGGACCAAGTAGCAGTAAATTGGTGACTTAGAAACGACGCTGTCAAGGAACGCGCTATGGACAGAGGAAACATGCAAGAGGAGGAGAGTTTAGTGTGGGAGGTGGGTGGATGAGTCTCCTTCCAATGGGGCGCTCACAGAGATCAGAATATTGAGTTAAAAGTTCTCTTTTCTGTTGCTGTTGTTCAATAAAAGTACGTTTTAAGATCATTTGAGGTGAGAACATTATACTTTAAGCTTCACTATATGGCCTATTTACCAATTTATCGCGTAATTAAAAAAATGTTCCGAAGTAGAGAGGACTGCGGCAACCAGCGGAGCTCCGAGGCTAACGTTAGCCCGTCTGCAGCGGCCCTCTCTCAGCATAGCTGTGTGTGAAGGAGGCTATGATGGTGATATTTTGGTTTTATTTGGCAAACTGTTCATTTGATTTGTGTTTGTCTGACTGTAAATAAAAAAAAAAGAATTTATAATCATCTAGATCAGGAGTCTTCAACGTTTTTCCAGGCCAAGGACCCTAAACTGATGGTGTGATGGAGCGGGGACCCCCTAATTATATATAGTATGAAATATTGTTCTATCAAACTGATCCTATAGTCCCTTTATTACAGATGGAGTAATGTAACTAAAGTAATCCCTTCCTGGGATTATTAAAGCATTTCTGCTTCCTGGGTTGATGGGACAGGTGTTGTGAATGAAACGGTGTCCAGCTTAAAGAGCTCCTGTGTGTCTCTGAATGTGAGCATTGATGACTGAAAGACATCTTCTGCCTCCATTTATCTGTTTACTACAGTCTGTTGGATTCATGTTAATGTGGATTTAAAGACATTTCAATTAGTGGAAAAACTGAAATAAAAGTCTAATCAACCAAAACTTTAGCGACCCCATGCAGTACCTCCATGGACCCCCTAGGGTCGAGGACGCCCTGTTGAAGACCTCCGATCTAGAGACCATTAATAACAGGAGGTGAAAAGCAGGTCCAGACTAGCCGAGCGTGTGGTGATGTCATCGGTTCTTGCTGGAAGTATTCATGTTCTTATGAATTTAGAAACAAATTTATACACCTCTAACAGTCACCACTGCTCTGCAAAGATTCCTATTTCAACCGCTGCGTATATTAGCTGCAACATATGAATCAAGATGCTATGACCGAAAAAAATTGATTGACAGATGAGCGTTGATATATGATTGGCTGAATTTAGGTGTTTAAGCTGACGTAGAACTAACAAACGAAAAAAACACAGATTTTAATACAGGATTTTTTTTTTTAAATAGAAATTTTCTACATTTTGGGACAATATGTTCTGATAAAGAATATATTTATATACATGTTTAAGCCAGAATGATTTGATATATAAATAAAATTTCCCTACCACTTTAAGATAAGTGAAAAAGTGAGCACTGCCCTCTGGCTCTGCCTTATTTTCTATTTTAAAATGTTTGGTTGAAAATCAGATGTGTTCAATCATTTTTCCTCGACATAATCTAATGACTATGTCTTTTTTTTCTCCCGAGTCATGCTTTTCTGGGCTCTGGCCCACATTAAGTTCCTACAGTGAGTTCTTATGACCCTCCAGTCCTACTGTTATCTGTTAACCAATTATGGATCCAAACATGCATTCTCAGGATGTAATAAACTGTAACCAACACCAGCTGCTGCCTCTAAATACTTTCCATTTCCCAACATGTAGACACCATGAAGAGGTTCTCAGCTTGTTTGAGGAACTGCCCTCACACCTCGCCACAAAGAGCTGCTATTCCCGTCATTCACATATCTCTGCGGCTCCAGGGAGGATCCTTGTGCGGCTGAAATGTGATGCCGCTTGTTCCGTCATGCCTGCTCCACGCTGTGGGAGCATGATCAGCTGGAGAGGAGCTGGAGAGCTTCCAGCATGCTGGTGAAAGGTGGAGCAGAGACATCAATTTAAGGACCCGGAGTGTTGGAGAGAGCTCTGACCTTAGTCCAACCTTCCTCAGATCCAGCCGTGCATTCCAGCACGGTTAGCTAGGCCTCAGATTATTTATACCACTGACCTACTTAATGCAAGCCGATCAAACACTAGGAGCTTTTGTTTCCTGCCGCTGTCTGTCGACACCATAGGAGGAACTAAATGATTACAGTTTGAAAGAGATGAGAGAGGAATGAGAGAAACATTTTATTAATTCAATGGGACTTTATGAAGAAGTTAGATACAATTCAAACACATCTATAGACAAATTATTGGATCTTTCTTCACCTTTTGATCTGTTTTTCATATCATGACATCATAAGATTGGTTCTCAGCCATGTTTCAAACATGAATCTTTGACATCTGTAGTAACCAGTTCCTGGGGGGGGGGAATAAAACTCTGTTTCTATGTAGGGTTTATATGACTATTCCTTATTTGTGCTCATTAATTACGTTTTTGATGAAAATCCTTTCACTAAAATGCCATCAGAACTCTTATATTAACAGACAGCAGCAAACCATTTGAAAACAAACCATGCAAAGAGCAGTGTTGCCAACTTAGCGCTTTTAGTCGCTATATTTAGCCACTTTTCAGACCCCTCTAGCACTTTGATTTCTAAAAGCTCCTAGCTGCCAAATCTAGAGACTTTTTCTGCTACTGGAGACTTTGGCGACAACATCTCAAAGCAGCTGTAACTCTGCTCTCCAGAGCCGAGTAGATTGGCCAGCTAACCCGCCTCCTGCTCTCCCTCTATCTTGTCTGCTGTCATGATTCATGCAGCTATTATTTCATCCAAATGAAAAATGGAGAACAGATAAGCAGATCATGGCTTGTCTACAGTGAAAAGAAGGACTGGGTTATTTACTTTGGCCTTTTTGGAAACCACAGGAAGGAGCAATCAGCTAAGTGAGCTCTTAGTGCTTGGAAAAAATCTTTCATTCAGCTTTAGAGACAGCATGAAAAGTCAGCTGAGTACAAAACATAGAGAGGAAAACAAGAAGAAAAGGGACAAGAAGAGAGGGACACAACCTAGAACAGATAATGGATGTCTATTCTATCAATGGTGTAACGACAACAATAGGCCCGTAAGCAACATTATCTGGGTGGGCCCCCATATGAAGTACAACACCCCATCCATGATAGGACTCGTTTTCTGCCGTAAAATGAGTCTTATCCGACTACTTTCAGTTTCACAGCCCCCTCCTCACCCGTGCTCTCTCCATTCATCTCCTGGTCGCCATCTTTACTCACTGCAGCAGCGTCCTCCTTCTCCCTCTTCGGTTCTTTGAAAAAACGTGTTTATTTTGGGAAGTTTTTCCCGTTAATCCAGCAGCTCTTCTTTCCTTTTTCTTTTCTGGAATCTGCTAAGTGCCTCTTTTTGGTATCCATCGTCGCTAACACTTTGCACGTAACGGTTATGGTTTTAATCTATACTCTGGATTACCCATAATTCCAATAGTGTAAAAAATAAAATCCTCAAATACATTGTTTATTTTAAACATATATGAGTGTATTTTTTACCAGACGTCTAATGAACTATACACAGTTATTAACATAGTCAATAAAAGTGCCACCGTCTGCTTTGCTATTGTGTTTAAACGGCTCACCATCCTGTTGAAATTCTGCCATGTGTTGCAGTATAAATAAGGTCAATCTAGTATCAGGAGGGTATAAGAGGAATTATTCGCATCCATTACATCTGCAAAGAGACGCCCTAGTCCATAATTGCGTAGGGGGCCAACCAAGTTTCAGTGATGGGGCCCCTTAAAAAGTCGGGGGCCCCTAACCAACTACAGTCTCCATTAACATTCCATGAAAGGCAATACACTATGCAACATTTTTCAGTTAATTAATGTGTTCCATAAAGTTTTGGATGATTAAATGAGTCATTTCAGGGGTCAAACAAAGGTTTTCTGGGCGCCCTCTGGTGGTCTGTAGGGGAAATACCGCACTTGCAATTGCAGGAGCCCCTCAGGCCCCAAGACCCACAGGCTCAGAAGTCTCGGTGCATCGCGGAGAGTCAGTCTCGCTTTACGGCGCGGCGAGGGGCTACACTGCCCCCAGTGAAAGGCGAGCTCGTTGCTAGCGCCCAGTGGTGATGCAAGCATAAGGTTATTTAGACCATTTTTAATTCTTTGAAATGTACTAATTCAGTCCTCGAGGTACAAAACCACAGAAATCAGAAGCCCCTTTCCCCAACGACAGTCTGATAAATGTATGGGAAACTCCAGCTTGGCTAACTACAATCTTTGTTATTTAGATACATGCATAACAAATAATGTATGAAAACATGGAAATTTTCAAACTCGAAAATTGGAACTAAATAGTTACTTAACGCAGCAGACATGGTGATTAAGCTAGAATTCGCCTGTCTGCTAAGCTCAAAACAACCGCGTTTGGCTTGACGCGGAGAAACCAGGAGAACAGCTGAGCCGCATTACGACAGTGCACTTTTACTTTCGCCCTCTGGGGAGCCTCGCTGGAAAAATCAACACCGGTTGCATAGTGTACCTTTAACATTTCTGCCTTTCTTTGCATAGGGCCCCAAAATGTCCTAAATCCACCCCTGGTAACAGTAACAGCTGGTCCTGGGGGCCATTTTCCTTCCATTTTTTAAGGTATTTTGATTTGAAGAATTGCTTATTCTTCACATCTCATTTCTCTGCATATTCCATTGTAATCTTTCTCTTTGTGTCATTATTAACTTTAGCAAAGTGAACAGCTGTCCTTCTGTATTTCATTATCTTTTTTCTTGTTGCTTTTTGATATATTTAACAGATTTCTGTGTCGGAACCAGGGCAGGTAATTCTGCAGAAATCATTGTTGGTCTGAAAAGGAAAAACAAGAGATGCTTCCAGTCTGCAGAGCCTCCAATTCACATGCATGCCTGAGCAGCACTGTTGTTTTTCTGACTGTTTCTCTGGGAGGAAACATCAATGGGCCCTTGTTGTGTCGGCTGTGACACAAACTCACTGTCTGGATATGATCCACGTGAGTTTGAGCAACAAGGAGAGTCTTTCTGAGAGAGGAAACAAGGGACAGGAACAGCTTATGCTAGCAACTCATTATTTTATCTTTATTAATATCTTTAATTCAATTAAGTCTGTTTTTAACCTTAGAGTCATGGAAGCTGTTTATTTCAGGAGATCTAATCCATGGTGGAATTATGCCCCTGAGACACAAAGAAAAAGGGGAAACGGCTCTCAGTGTCCCTGATGTGCAGCCAAGCTGCTGTTCCTACCAGTGAGCGCAGCTGTAGACCCTGCAGCAGCAGCAGAGACCCGCCCTCCGTCCTTACGGAAACAAGACGTTCCTGCGTCAAAAATATCACAGAGTTTTACCGGTAAAACCGCCGTGACAAGGAAGGCGTGTCCCCCGCTACGACTGGTCCCCTGAAGGTTCCACAAGCAGATCTTTTTGAAGCTAAACTAGTTCCCTCAGGGGATCTGTCTGAATCTGTGAAAAATGATATGAGGAACCTTTTTTATTGGGAGCAGGATGAGATGGTTCTGAATGAGAGTTTGGGTAAGTCTGATTTAGCAAACTCCCACTGCAGGGGTAGAAGGACACAGGCTGAAAGTAGACTTTAAGTGAAAGGAGTTTAAATTCAAAAGTCTCTGATCTGATTTTTGGAAAAAATCCAACTTTAACACTTTTATCAAAAGAAACTAGCAAAGATCAAAATGACAGTTGCACCAGAAAAAAGCACCGAAATATGATCACATCAACAAAATCCAATGATAAGTTTCACTATATCTTGTGAATCTGTATAACGGTGATAATAACTTTAAACATCCAATTAAATTAAATTCAGTTTATTTATGAAGCAGCAATTCACAACACGTGTCATCTTAAATTACCCTACAGAGACAGTTCACCAGATCATCCAGTCAGATTGATTCAAAGTTTTCTATCTGAGGAAAACCAGCTGATTGCACGCCGACTCATTGACTCTTCAGCAATCCACTCACACTAAGCATGCTTGTGGCGACGGTGGAAGGAAAAACTCCCTTTGAACAGGAAGAAACCTCCAGCACAGAACCAGGCTCAGTGTGTGCGCCATCTGCTGAGGCCCACTAGGGGTTCAAGGAGACAGAAGCGGAACATAGAAAAGAAGCATAGATACAAAAGGCAACTGTCGAAAAGCCCAGCTTAGGCCTGGCCCAGGAAACACACAGCCAGGCAGGCGAGCTCGAGCCAGCTCCCCATGTCAGAGGATGAAGAGAGCACATCCAGTTGAGTGCACAGTCAGAGAAACAGGACTACACACTGGAAAACAGGCCAAGCTCCAACATCTAGAAACAAAGGTGTTGATGGCAGCAGCACGGCTGATATTTCTCTCCAGGATGGAGTCACAGCCAAACAGGAACAGACCAGATGAAGCTACTATGAGAAAAGCAGAGAGAGCAGAAGCGTTAGAGATTGAACTAACAGATTCTGCAGGGGTGGGAGAATAGAGATAGAATGAAGCAGAAGGATGAGAAAAGGGGTCCCTATGTCCTCCAGCAGTCTCTAAGCCTATAGCAGCAGAACTATAGAGATAGATCAGGATAACCTGAGCCACTCTAACTTGTTTGGATTTATCCGTCACTTATTGCAGGGAAGAGAAAAATAAGAACCAACTTTTTAAAGTAACAAACATCATTGCATAACAATCAGCATCTTGCATCTTGGGCTCTTGACTCTCAAGTGTTCTTAACTGCAGCAGGGCTGTCCAAAGTCAGTCCCAGAGGGAGGATGTCCAACACAGCGTCCTCGTTCAGCGGCTGGTTTAAATGAGCGGCTGAGTGCGTGCTCTGCAGGGCGCAGAGACATGCAGTGAAGGAACTTCAGCTATTTTAATCAGCCCTGTTGGAGCAGGACGTAGGAAAGCTATCTCTGGATGAGAGTTGGACGCCGCTGCACTGGATGCTCCGTTTTACACTCAGGCATGTTTGGCCATTTTGTTCCAGCATAAACCTTCACTCTCTCCTGCTATGTTTAGCTCTCCAGCTTTACTCTGCGTCCCACATTAGGGTCTCCTCATTGTGTCAGTGTCCCACATGTTCTGCTATCCCTCCTCTATTATTGGTGCTGTTGATTTACTCTGCTTGTGTTTTCTGCAGTCAGCATAGAGACCAGCTGGAGTGGGATGCCGTCCTCCTCATTATACCTGTGCAGCTGCTGCTAAGCTGTTTATTTCTGCAGATAAAGGGCAGCAATGTTCAGCATTTTGTTCCCATACTTTCCAAGATAAAGTGATCCAACCCTCACATTGTCCTGGAAAGAAGGCTGGAGTTTTATTTTTCTACTTTTAGAAGAACATGTTTGAGGCATATTTAGGATGCTTGGATGAAAAATGTCTCCTTGAACACAAAAATATTCCACCAGCCTTTTAGAGATTCTGTCTTCGAGGTCAAATACTTAGTTCATGGTTTACACTTTGGATGCTTTTAATCAATGTCTAAATAATAATCCTCAGTCTGCTTCAGACAGGAGGAGTTCAAGTATTATAAAGAAATAAAAAATGTGTTTAAAAACATGTTTATTTTTTATCACAACGGCTTAATCAGTCTGGAAACACATTTCATGTAAAGATATTAAATTTAAATAAAGTATTAAATCTACCTTTGAAGCTAGTTTCCCAATCAGTTTAAATAAAATCGGATTGTTTAGTGCATTAAAACACCCAAAGTTGCAATGAAGTCAATTTAACTTTCATGTTCATGATAAATAAATAATCCTTTTCTAAGATAAGTTTTGCCATTCTGAAATATGATCGTTAGAGTCGATGATTTAAGCATAAATTCAAATAAGTTAATTTCTATGGTGCCGATTCACGTCACCTCAAAGATCTTTACAGAGATAATTCAACCGGATCATCCAGTCAGATTGATTCAAAGTTTTCTATCTAAGGAAAACCAGCTGATTGCATCGACTCATTGACTCTTCAGCAATCCCTCACACTAAGCATGCTTGTAGCGACAGTGGAGAGGAAAAACTCCCTTCGAACAGGAAGAAACCTCCAGCAGAACCAGGCTCAGTATAAACTATTTAATACACTGCCATTGTATTATTAGCTATGAAATTAGGACATGAGAAAGTATCATGATCAAAATGGAAGATTAAAAAAATGTTAAAAAGGATGAAGTGGGGAGGTTTGTGAGTGGCTTTTTAAAAAGGTGTTTTAATTTAGCATTAGAAGGACTAGCCTCCTCCCTCCTGAGCCCCTCTGCTCCGTTTCAGTATAATCAATAATTACTATTATTTATTAATAATAGTAATTTATTTTTCTTTATTTTATGGACGATCTGTAGGGTAAATGTTTTATAAAAGCATTAAACCCCTTTGAATCAGGGATTTTACAACTGCTGGTGTCGTGCATAGACGGATGGATGGACAGAATCTGTAACATACATTTTTTTTTTAAATGAATTTCACAACAATATTTTTAGTCTTTGATCAGGCAGATTTGAAAGCTACGGAAGAGGATTAGGGCCACTGGAAAAAAAAAAAAAAAAAAAGTTAACTGATTTTAAAATTATATTTCAATTTAGTATGGGAAAAAAGACAGAATTCTGACTTTAATCTCAGAATTTTGGATTTTAATGTAAATGGGCTCCATGAAGGAAGAGATGTGGAGCACTAAGCTTCACTGAAAAAGATGATTTGGACAACTTTTTACGTTGCCTGAGGGGTCCCCTCATTAATAGAGGATCAGAAGGTCATTAAAACAAGAGAGCTAGCCTCTAAAACAGACATGGCTATGGCTTGATGCTAACATGTTTGTTAGCTGTCAGAATTCTGAGATTAAAGCCAGAATTCTGACTTTTTCCCATATTAAACTGAAATAAAATTTAAAAATCAGTTAACTTTTTTTTTTTTTTCAGTGGCCCTAATCCTCTTCCGTAGAAAGCTGAACTCTGGTGAATCAAGAAGTTTTAGTTTCTTTTCCAGGTTGTACTTTAATATGACTGGATGAACATGGAGATATTATTGAAGGATGTGTAAGTTTTGGTTTTTCCTCTGAAGAGCTATTTTTGTGATGTGGGTCATGTTTTATGTGTGGTTTTACTGGTGAAGAGCTGCATCGAGGAAAAACATGCTGAGGTTAACGTTCATATCTGACACCACATGTTTTCCATATTGACCCGTCAATCTATATATTGGTTCCTGGAAAGCTGGTTGTGACTGCAGCACCATAAATGTAAAGTTCAAATGTAGCCAATGTGTGAAGCCCTGAACAAAGCTCAGCCTGCTCAGTGGCTGCAGGAGGCTTTTATTCTTCAGGCCCAGCAGGTGCAGAATGAGCCGGACCTGATTACACGGTGCTGAAAGTCACACAACGCATTGATGACATACAAGTCCTGGACAAAATGTAACTGGAAGCTGAGCACGCCGGAGCCGTGATGGAAACTCAATCTGACAGGAAATGAGATCCAATCATTTTAACGAGGCTCGGCCAATAAACATTATTCAGCAGATTTAAAGATGGCAGCAGATTTTTACAAGAAGTCCTTTCATCTTCATCTTTTTTTCCCCTTTCATTCACTTTAACAAATAAATCTATGTCCAGATTTCTGCATGCTGTTGCTGTGGCGATGTGATAAATCTGGCAGCCGTTCAGACGGCTCAGACAGGTGCACGTGAGAAACGCCAAGCATGTGAGCAGGTGGTAAAGGTCAGCTTCTGGATTTAGAGGAGCTGCCAATAAATGAGGTGAAAGAGCAAAGACAGGGATAGCCACTTGGTGGTCAGCAGGAGCATTAGAAGGCAGTCAATTTAAAGTTATTTATATAAAGGTTTTCAGACTAAATGCTAACTTCAGCTTTTTGTCTGCTGCTCTCTCACAAACCGAGACCCACCTGCTGTCCCACATCGTTAGCCTGGTGAGACCATCCTGATCTGGCGAGCTTTCAAGGTTTCACTCGCAGATCAGTCTGGAGACTCTCCGT
>JAGKQL010000052.1:1720530-1756764 GCA_018398635.1 Cyprinodon brontotheroides
ATCAATATTTTTTCCCTCGTCTTTAGAAGTTTTTAAGTCTGTAAAAAAGAAGTTTTTGAGGAAGAAGAAGAAGTAGTATTTTTTTTTTAGAGGCAATTGTGATTTGACTGAGATCGCATGTAAAATAAATTGTGTGATGAAATAAATGTTGCAAATTGGCAAATTAGACTTTAGAAACTCAGCTGATGAATCCAAATATGGGGTTCAATATATACGGTGGGGTATCCGATATTCAGTTTTGGAACCCGCGTCGGCCAGAGCACTTAAACTTTAATAAACCGTCGCCGCCGCTTATTTAATGCGCCAGGTTTGAACTCCGGATGGTGGTGGATGATGATTGAATGGGCCGGGTGGATGGATGGATGGATAAGGGTAGATGGATGATTGGATCGGATGGATGGGGTGGATGGATGGAGAATGAGATGGATTGGTGGAACGGATGGATGGACCGGACGGATGGATGGATGGACGGGCGGACGGATGAAGGATGAACAACGAAGAGCGTATTTAAATACCATACCGATGTAACAGCCCACAATAAGGCAATTGAGACTGGCTTTTCATTCAGTTTTTGTTTGTTTGAACTGGATTGGCAATGTCCTTTTCAAGGAACAGATTTAAAAGTGACCAAAGAAACAGAAAAACCTCTTTAGCAGTTTTTTAAACTTGGATTTGTGTCTAAATATTTCCTCTAAACACACTAAAATTATGTTTGCAGACAGAGTTCCCACAGTATTTGCTGTGAACCTAATTATCTGTTGTTAAGGGCCAAATTGTGACAGCCGGTAAAAGTAGTTCTGCAGCAGAGAAACCAATGATTGATGGGCTGCATTTCATCATACGACCATAAACGCCTACAGGCCTGTTCTTTGCTGCAGGTTCAAAGAGTCCAACTGTCTTTAGGTGAATGTCTCTCCAATCCTTACAGCGATGAATCTTCCTCTGTGGCGCTAAAGTCAAGATAAAACTTTTTTTTTTTTCTAAATTCAGAAACGTGTTTCCCAGAAGCGATGGTTTCAGTCTCGGTAGATCGGATTGATTTTAAATTGCTTTAATCAGATGCTTTATCAGTCGCTAACTCTGCGTTAGTCATCCAAGTCTGTCCCACACTTTTATCAAACCTTTTCTTGCTCAACTCAGAGCTGTAGTAACATTTCCTGTGGCCACATACTGATGAGCCGACTGATAGAAACTGAGGGTGAATCCGGTTTACTCACCTCAACCAACCTGCTGATGCAACAACCTGAAGGGGGGGGGTAGAAAACCTCCTATAAACTGCTCTTCTCCGTCACACCTCAATCAGGGCGGATGATGCCGTGCCATTTCCCACGTCTCAGTCTTCATTTCATCACATTGGTTCAACCCTGTAACATAAATAAAACGTTGTTTCGATAGTAAACAGCAGAAGTGATTCTGCACGAGTCAAAATGAACATTATTTTGTTTTTCAGCTTCTTTTATGTGTGCAGCGTCGACGCAAAGGGTTTCCACTGATAGAGTTCAAATTAAGATACGTGGAAAGTTTCTGATTATGAGTTAAGCTCAATGAAAAAAGGCTCCAGATGTTGATTTCCTTTAATATGTCATGTTTTTCACTTTTTTTCACAATCACTGCTTGTTACACTGATTTTAGCCTCATTTCATCAATTAACCCGTATTTTAGACAATGCAAGGTGGTGTTTTTTTATTGCGAGTGATAGCGTGCAGACATTACAATAATTCGTGCACCATGTGCGGATTAGAACTATTGCGATTGAGCAGGCACAGCAAGAAAGAGGGGGGTGTGGGGAGGAGTTTGCCTGTGAAACCTGCCTAAAGCGATGCTCAGTTCAACGAGCAATCCAGGGGTGTTCAGGAGGTGCGATAAGCATCTCCCGTGGAACTTGGGATGTCTGCTACCCTCTGGAAACCGTTCCGTGCCGAGCTCGGTTCCTTACAACCGTTCACACGCCATGCTACCACGGTTCCTCGCCTCCTAGTGGCGATCTACAGTACTACTGCTCTCTAGAAGTAAACAAGCAAACCAACATGGCGGCACAGGCAAAGAAGCAGCCTTTGATGAATTTACTTGACAGAGTCGGCTTTTGGGAAGTTGCCTATAGAGCAGCGATAACCAATTAAAAATCAGCGAGTCTGAATAAAATAAACCAGTAAAGGTCTGGAGACATTTTTAATTAAAATCCATTACTTTAAACAGCATTTCACATTTGAAATAAAATTGAGTGTTTATGCATCCATGTGGTATACACTGACGCTTTTAAATTAAAATAAAAAAAAAAAAAAAAAGAAAAATTTTTCACGTTTTCAAATCTAAAATGTTTTTTGAATTAGAGAACAACAACCTGGTGCGGACGCTCAAGGGGCTTTAATCAGATAATGCTGGGAGCAGTTGAAGCAAGTAAAGTTAGACACAGTCGTCCAGACAACATGCAGTAATTTATAAAAAGTTGCTTTAAATAGGGTTGCTTCCGATTAGCCAAGCAGGTGTGGTCCGATCCGATCCTGGTTCGCTGATCCAGCGACCTCTGGGCGATAGTTCTAGTCGAAGCGCCCAGACGCAGGAAAACAATGACAGACGCTTGAGGTTCATCACACTGCTAACAGAATTATCATAGGAAATCATGTGGCGTGGTAGGGAAGCTTGGATTTCTATGAATGTCTTAAATTTCCTGACTACGGAGGCTGACTGTGAGGAGATGACGTCGTCTGATCAGACAGTCTTTGTTATCTGAGAACTGAGCCAGAACTGAACGGCGCCGAGCCCTACTGATGAACTAGTACCATGTTAGCACGGTTCTGTTGTCGGGCGCGGTCCGGTTCAGTCGTGCGTACCGTTTACACTCAACAGTTATCTCAGTCACCGTGCTCACACCGATCTTATCACGGTTGCAAAAGCATAGTGGCAATGGGGCTAACGACTCGGCCTCAGCTGGACACCAACTGAGCAGATTTAGCAGGTTCTCAATGCTTATTTCTATTCCAACTCATATAATTGATCATAACCACGTTTAATTAGTTGGAACTAGAAAAATGTTCCGATATTTTATTAATGCGAGGTTCAGAAAGTCGCATTTCAAATACAGAGATAGTTTAATATACACTAATAATCTGAATATCAACCTACAGGTTATAAAAACATGATAAAAGGGATAACCAAATCTGCTTGTGCTTCTGTTGTGATTCTAGTTAAATTAAAACTAACCTGTCAAGACAGCTTATAAAATAAAGAGTGTCTAAACCAAGCAAAACTAAACCAGATGAAAAAGGAAAAGCTATGATAGGATAAATAAAAAAAATAAAAAAAAACTCATCAGGAAAAACAAACATCTACTGATAGAACTGGATGCAACTCGGTTCAACTAAGGCTAAATTAGCTAAATAGGTTTTATGAGCCCTGATGGCTAAATAACGTCAAAATAAAACTAGATTAGGTTGGAAAACTAAGTTAATATTAGCTTGGTTGTGCCAGCTTTAATAAATCTAGATTAAAAGATTAGAACAAGGTATTTAATATGCCATTATAAAGTAGACTAGCCAATCTAAGCTCAGGCATAAATAAAACTAGAAAAAGCTGTTTCGGAGAAACATCAAAGTGGGAATGCTTTGCTGAATGAAAAAGCTGAAATTACCTGTTTGAAGAACATAAGAAAATGTGATAGGAAGTCACTGCAAGAAGGAAAAGAAGCAATACCAGTTGCTGAACATATGAACATGCGATGGTGTCATCGCAGAAACTTCAAACTGCGCAGAAAACAATTGAATCATCTGAAGATTGATTCAGGGTAGAATCATTTGCGCAGAAAAATGGCGGCGGCAAACTCATCTTAAAAGCCGCACAGCCAAAACATACATGATATCAAAAATGTCTTGAATGTGGGCACTAGAAGGTTTTAAATGCATTGTCTACCTGCTTTGGAAATGCGTAATGAAATTTCGCAGGGGGCTTTACCTACTTTCCAGCGACAATGCTCGTATGCAGTTATGAATTAGCAGCGGCAGAAAAGCTTAATTCCCGTCCAGAAAGTTAGCAGAATAGCCAAAGTTCTCAGCATAGGCTGAAAACGAAATACCAGGTTAGCTGAAACCGAGGCGAAATTACAAAGAAAAACTTGAATCTTATCTGTTTTGAAGAAAGTATGAGTAAAGCGAAGCGATGCGGGAAATAAAATGTTGAGGCGGATGGTATTGAAGAAGCATCGTGTACCTCTGAAATCTATATGCGGTGCCCGTTACATTCTTTTGGCAAAACAATACGAAATTATTTAAAAATGTGTTGGCCGATCAGCTACGCTGAAAACAGTGTCATCATTTGAGACTTGTTTAAACTTACAGACCTAGGCGCAAGACTAACTATGAGAAGAATGGCATGGATACAGAGAGGTGCTTTACAGAAAGAGAGTTAATACTCAATTTAAGCGAGCTTTCGAATTTATTAATCAAAAACTAACCTGCGTGATATGAGCAGCCGTGCTTGATGATAGGCATCGCTGGTGCGCCGTGAAGCTGGGAGTGTTACGAGGTTAGCCGCGTGATATGGACGTCGGCTGTGCAAAATTTAGAAGCCTTATTAAGAAATATGCACCGAGGTGTGTCGCCACCAGGCCTTGGTAGTGTAATCTGAAGCCTTTCAGTACCCGCTTAAATCCGCGCTACGGGTACATACGGCAGGCCGAGCGTGAGCGTGGGCGAGTGAGTAGCTTTTCGTTTGTAGAGTCCTTTTAGTCTTATTTCAAAAGTCTATCATGGATGTGTTTAAAAGGGAAGGGTCATGCCCAGCAGTGATATAGAATCCATTTCTAGGGAACATGAAATCACTGGTTTTCCATGTTATTGGGTGAATAGATGCTGTATTAGAGTGTAAATGGGAGACTTTTATTGTGAAATTTGCTCTGGGGTATGTTTTGAAAAAAGGGTCCCTAGAGTCTAATAGAAACAAGCTGGTAGAGTTTGGGTTATAATGCTATTTGACCATTTACATCCAATTAGCCACCGCAGTAAAATATGGAGAGCTTTTTATTTTGAAGAGTCACTTGAGTCTTATTTTGAAAGTCTAGACGGGGTTGTCAATGTGAGAAAAGGGTCGAACCCAGCTTGGCGATGACTTTCTAATCGTTAAATCCCTCTTTTCCCTGCTCCCCTGGCAGTAGATAAAGTGGCAATGGGAGGCTTTTATTTTGAAGAGGGTATTTTTCTGTGGGGGTGTGTTTTGAAAACCCCTGAGAATCTCATTTTTAAAAAAAGTGGTTGAGAGTTTGGGTCATAATATTGCGCGGCGAGCCATATGCTTGGGAAAAAAATATATATGAGTTTAAATTGGGAGGCTTTTATTTTGAAGGGGAACCCGTGAGTCTTCATTTTGAAAGTCTATCAGTGGGTTGCGTGTGAAGGGAAGGGTCATGGCCAGTAGTCATATTGTATCAGGACTTCCACTTAATGTTAAATCAGTGTTGTACTCCCTCCATTAGATTAAAATGTGCTGTTTAAAAGTGGTGGAGGTAAAATCTCTTTGAAGCACGAGTTACGCTGACAAAGCGGCTTAACGAGCCTGTCAGTGACAGAGACATGGCGGCTTCACTTTTGGATTTCGTTCCTCGCCTCTCAGGCTTTTTTGAATGGGAATAAGCAGCTCGAACAAAGCACGAGGTGCTGAAGACAAACACGTAAATGGTATCCGTAAAAATTCTTTCAGTCTAGCGGCAGCTAATCCTTTGTCTCCTATTGGGAGGTAACTTTTTCATGGTTGGTAGCTCATTCACAGCCTTAATGGGAAAGGGAGGAATATAGAGGCTTATAAATCCTGCTGGTCTCATTACAAATAACATGCAGCTAAATGGTAGAGCAGAAGTCTCAAAAGCAAAACTTTCCCTCCGAACAAACCAGCGGTGAGCCAAAACCGTAAAAGGTATTCAAAAAATTCTTTCACCGCGTGTGCGTCAGCCATCTTTGGACTACAACTGGTGTAACTTTCATATTTCTACAATATTTCGTCTAGGCGTGTGGTGACGATGTTAAAAAGTGTATAATTGTCAAAATCTTGATTTTTGGGGTTGCATTTCAGACTTTTGAATTTACCCCGAACAAACCTTGCCCGTTGTTCTAGCTGCGCGATAAAAGATGTCGACACACTCCTTCAATGTGTAGAGGTGCTAGGAAGGTCAGAGGAACAACTTCACCAAAAGGCTCATGTATGCTTCAGCTACGTGGAATGGTTCCCGAATGGGAGGGCCATACGAAAAAGTCTGTTTTTAATTTTCAGTTCGGATTTTCAGAGAGCTCTCATTGGCTTTTCTATTGGGGAAGTTTGGACTTCTTTCAGCGGTTCTGGGCTAAATCTGTCGAGGAGAAAAGCGTAAATGCCACAAATAGGGGTTATATTTCCTGAATCTGACAAAAATCCCTACGTTTTTGATGTATAATTTATTTCAATTGAGTTAAAAATGAGGGACTGAGAACAATTTGTTCGGAAAAACCAGAACAGCTCAAAAGCTAGAGCACGCACTCTAGCAGTTGAAGAATTCCGCATCCATAGACTTCCATTAGAAATCTGAAAATCTTAAAATTTTCTTTTTAAAGTTTGAAGCTTCACTGAAGCAAAACTGCTGTTAGCAGAAAGCCAAGTTAAACAGTAATAGCAGAAAGATACGGAAACATTTTAAAAGTTGAATGGTGTTTCTAGCTGAAAGTATGCTGAAGTAGTTAAAGGTCGAAGATGATGAAGGTTTAGCTGAATTTTGCTGAAATCTAAGAATTCTACATGCATTTCAATGGGACAAAAAACGCAGAAAAAGCTGAATAACGCGAAAACTACAAAAAATATCTTTACCAAAAAGACATAGCAGAATTCTCCTGAAGAACAAGCTGAGACGTTTTGATACCAAAATTGTTGAAATCGGTTGAAAACTGCGGGACTAGTTAGAGTCAGAAAAATTTAAAGTGAACAACAATAGTGGGAATGCATAAGCATTCCCACTTGATAAAGAAAACAGAAAAACAATAAGTGGGAATGCATAAGCATTCCCCACATTCCTGACTATATTTTAAATTAAAGAAAGCTTATTCTTAGTATTAGTAGCCTATGCTCTGTATGCGAGTAACAATTTTCTAGCTGAAGATAAAATCCTGTCTTCTGTCAGTATTTTAATTTTTCTATAGAATAAAGAATACTTTCATTTTTAAATAGAGAAAAAATAGAAACAAAGTTTTTCTCCATGCTGCAAAACAGAACCAGAAAATCTAGAGGATTGCAGATTTCAGATTTAAGGAACATATATTTATTAATTATTCATCAAATCAAAGTGGCTCAAACTTTGATATGATGATACTTTTTATTTCAGGCAGACCAACAAACCGTAATAACAATACTTTACTACTTAGCTCCTTTATACGGAGCCCCTAAAGGGACATGGAGGGAAAAAAATTAACTTTTGCGACATCCCGCAAAAAATAAACTTGTGGGATCTCGCAAAAGTATTGCGGGATCTCGCAAATAATAAACTTTTGAGAGATCCTGCAAAAGTATTGCAGGATCTCGCAAAAGTTTTTTTTTCCCCCTCCATGTTCCTTTAGGGGCTCCGTACCTTTGTACAGAAAACCCCAAAGAAACTCTGCAGGACTTAGAAACCTCGATGCTATTAAAAATAAAAGGTGCAAAATGTCCTTTTCTTTCTGCCAGTAAGGCGTCTCTAAAGGAATTTAAAAGCAGATGACACATTAAAATGTTACAAATTATAAAACAGCAACAACCGATGAGGAAACTTGTGAGGTTTGGTGGAGGTTTGAAGAGGGCCTAGATGGAGAGACTGGAGCTGTGGTGATTTATTACCAGATTTAATTAACCAATGTGAGCAACAGAAGGAAAAATCCACAAACATAAATCCACAAAGTCCATAAATACTGAAAATCAGGAATACTCACAGCAAGGGGGCAAAGAAATGACGACAAACCAGCAACAGTGAGTGAGCAGGAAGTATATATATGGGAGAGAAAACAAAGACCAGGCTAATCAGCAGATTGGGAGCAGGTGTGAACAGAGGAGGCTAGAAGGGAGCTAGGAGGAGGAGACTGGCACAGAAGGGGCAGCAGAGGGCAAACGAGAAATACTGAACCCTGAAATCCCACATCCTCCGTCCTTATTTTTTAAAATGACACATTAAAAGAATCCCCATCAGCATCCAGCGTAGGAACAGTTTCTGCACAAATATTTTCTTTGTGTTGTGGATTTCTGTAAATGGATATTTAGGATCATTTAAAATCAGTTTGTATGAACGATGTTTGTTCTCTACTTCCAAAGTAGAGATCCAGTTTCTGATAATAGCTTCGCTTTGACCGGATTTGATGAAACTTTTCAGTCTTTTGGTATAAAATAAATATTTTGATCAAAATAAGAAATCTGCTTCCTGTTATGTTGAAGTACCGATAGTTTGCATCCAATCATTAAATTAAATGGTCTTACTTTTTGGGGAACACATAGAACTATGCTCTAATTTGTAGTTACTGATCTGTCCTTAGTATATTTTAATTTAACAAACTGGATCTTCTCGACGTTCTTTTTCCTGTTTGGTTCAATTTGAATTGCGGATCTTGATCGGAACAGAGCAAATATATCCCGGCTCCGTATTTTGACGGTTCTGGAGAAGATGTACGAGGACGGTGGCGTGCGAGGAAGTACACTGCAAAAAATCTAAATCTTAATAAGCCATTTTTTCTTAAAATAAGTGCACTTTGTCTTGAATTGAGCAGGTAAGTGAGACACTTTGCCAATGGAACAAGACAATTTTTACACATTAAAATAAGAAAAAAACAATTGTATTGTCTTATTTCAAGTGCATAGTATCTAGATACCTTATTTTAAGAGTAAAAATGCTACTTCCATTGGTAAATCATCTTATTTTCCAGCTGAAATTAAGGGTAAATACCCTTAATTTAAGACATTTTTACTTATTTTGAGATCATTTTTGCAGTGTGTGGAACAGTTCTCATTAAATTAACATGAGTGCTCTGCAGAACGTACGTTTGGATTAGTATATGGAATCTAGAGGTAAGAACTAAAATGCAATCAAAGATAACAAGAATAACACAAAATGGAAATAAAACCAATGAAAACACAATGAAAACCATGTCAACTTTAATGAATCTTCCCAGTTAATGATTTTTGCTCTTTGTGCTTCAACAAGTCTGCAGCAATAATAACACAACATCCATTAAAGTAGCTGGTGATAAAGTTATACAATAACATGAATTAGCTGTTCCTCAGGTGAGTGCGGTTCTGTAACTCCGCACGCAGCCAAACACTAAACTCCATCTTATGGTGCCAGGTGGTGTGTGTCTCACAATAATAGAGCAGAGTTGCACAAAGCGGCGTGTTGCGACACTGAGCTGGCAGCAGGAAAGGGGCGTTGACCGCAGGTCTCTGTCTGAACAGCTCACTGTTTGGCCGACTTTAAAGTCACACTCTGCTCTCTGCACAGGTCTGAATGCAAACAAAGCAAAGGTGGAAACATCAAGTTAACCACATAAAGGAAAACAAAGATTAGGTCATTTGGGGAGAAACTGACAAAAGGTAACCCTGATGGCAAAAAGTTTCACTATTTTATTATTTCTTTTTCAAAAGACGAAATTCTGTTTTAATTTGTGTTTTTATTTTATTATAATTCCAAAGATATTTCTCAGTCAAATACTGCAAAAATGATCTGGAAATAAGTAAAAATGTCTTAAATTAAGATTTAAGTTGGTAAATAAGATGATTAGCCAATGGAATTAATATATTTATTCTTAAAATAAGATAATTAGATAATACACTGGAAAAACGATCTAGAAATAAGTAACAATTTCTTAAATTCAGAGTATTTACCCTTAATTTGAGTAGCTAAATTAGTAGTTAGATAGTTTGCCAATGGAATGAGTATTTTTACTCTAGATAAAATGCACTTAAAATAAGGCAATGCAATTGTGTTTTCTTATTTAAAGTGTAAATCATCTTGTTCCATTGGCAAAATGTCTCTTTTATCTCCTCAATCCAAGAACAAATGCACTTATTTTAAGAAAAACTGATCTAGATTTAGATTTTTTCCAGTGTATACCCTTGAAACGAAACTATGCAACTGCTTTTTCTTAATTTAAATGTAAATTGTGTTTCACTTACCTCCTAAATAAAAAAAATGCATTTATTTTAAGAAAAAATGATGAATTTTGAATTTTTAGCTGTTTATTTATATGTAATCTTTTTTTCCTTCATGGTTATAAAAACTCAAGAGTTTTATATTCAATATGATCAGATAAACATGATCCGTCACTCACTATTTAAGAGTCGTTGTTACCAGGCGAGCTTTTGGCCGGATTTCCGGTGAGAACGTAACTTTCAAGCAATGCCAAGTGGAAGCATCAGCAGGTTTATTCAGCTTCACAGCATCAAGCTATTAAACACACAACCTCTGCCTTAAAGAGTTGATGAACTAAACCATTTACATGAAACTGAACAATCCCTCATTACCATCTAAAAACACACATTTTAATCAAATATATACACACACATCTACCCTTTATTTTTATGAACATTTCAGTTATAAATTAACACCCAAAATCCCCAAATCTATGTGCATAAATCCCCCCATATGTCCCATGGTCTCTCCCAGGACCTATGAACGGCGTCTGGTCCCCTGGGGGAGCGTTTGTCCCAGCTGGAAGTCGGCGAGGAAACGGGAAGCGATTCTTGTGGGATGGAAGAAGGAAATAGTGAAAACAAAGAAGATGGAATCACTGGAAAAAAATAGAAATCTAGATAAGTCATTTTTCTCTTAAAATAAATTTGTCTTTGGATTGAGGAGGTAAAATAGACATTTTGTCAATGGAACAAGAACATTTACACTTAAAATAAGAAAACACAATTGCATTGTCTTATTTCAAGTGCATAGTATCTAATTACTTTATTTTAAGAGTAAAAATACTTAATCTGTTGCAAACTATCTCATTTACTTACTCAAATTAAGGGTAAATACACTTAATTTAATACATTTTTACGTTATTCCTAGATCGTTTTTCCAGTGAGAGTAAAATCAAAAATGAGGAAAAGCAGAAAAAGCAGAGACCAATTGAAGGGGAGCCCAGTAAAGAACAATCTAGAAATGAACAATCTAGAAATTCCACAGAAAAACAAAATGATTACAAAGTTATATTCAAACTAGTTAATCATAGAAAATCTTTTGCAGATTGGAATAGAGTGCAGTTAACAATAATAAACAAACTTATAGGAGAAGTTGGAAGGACCAAAATACTGTATAGTGGAGACCTGTTAATCAGAGACAAGCAAGGCAAAGATATACATCACCAAGATGGAGGGGAGGGAGGTCAGTGCAGCTTGGTGGAGAAAAAAAAGGATTATCAGGGGAGTGATTGGAGGAGTTCCTCTGAAAGTATCTGACAGAGATTCTAGAAAATTTGAGTTTGTCAGGACTCCTGTCTGTGTGTCTTTGTGTTCCTGTGTTTGTCTCCCTTCCTCCACCAGGAGGCGCCTGGTTCTGGTCCGCCTCCTCACACACCTGCTGATGGTTTCCTCGTTAGGAGTGTTTTTAAGCTGCTGACTGCCACTACCTCGGCCTGAGTGTTTGCCAGTTTAGGTTACTCTAGCCACGCTGAGTTTGCTGGAGTCAAACTGAGTTCTTGTCAACCTGAGTTTAACTTTGTTTTTTGTCTTTGCCTCTCGGCAGGAAGTCATCCTGCAAACTGGTTTTCTCGGACCTTCTCTCCCTGGAAGGATCAACTGAGCTTCAAACTGAGCTGGGGTTCAAACAGGAGGTTTGGATCCACTTTCTTCCCCAAGAGATCGTTTGAGCTTCATACTGAGAAAAGGATTCATCTCCACCACGACCCGTTCAAGTACCGCAGGAAATCTGAGTGGCAGTCAGTTTCTCCGTTCACCAACAAACAACCGCATTCTGGGTAAACCCTGTTCCGCCCTCCACCGAATCAGACAAACACTGGAACCCACGGCACACAGACAGGAGTCAAGGATTCATCAACTTCTCTTGAAAAGTGAGTCGGCAACCAAATCCTCTTCTCCAAGTTCACGAATCAAATTTCCCACTGAGCCTGAACTAACTGCTGTGTCTTCCCTTCACTTTCCAGAGCCGGATGAGCAGTGTTCAGAGCAACACTTCTCTCTGCATTATCTCTTCAATAAACCCTGTTAAACCTTTTCTACTGGTCTCCCTGTTTGGTCTTCAGCATTTGGGTCTGAACTTTAGTAAAATCATGACAGAGTTTTGCAAAAGTAAAAGAGTTGAAACCGTTAAAAACAACAAGAAATGGAGAAAGGTATGACAGCTTATCAGCGTTGATAAAATTTAAAGAAGAACAGTTACCCAGTAAGATTTTCATTAAGCCATAATGTCAAAATGTTGAGATGTTTTAAATGCCAAAAATGTATAATGTCATATAGCAGCTGTATGTAAGAGCAAACAACGGGATGGAAGGTGTGCTGGAGAGCATGAAAGAAGTAAAGATTAAATGCTGATGAACGTGTCTCCCCTTAGAAATGGGGCTTGTTTTGTTTCTTTGTTAGCATGTAGTACCTGAAACCTGTCTGTGTTTGAAAGGGGGTCGTTAGAGGGAATTGTTGGCCTGGCTGAAGATGATAGGTTGTGGTGATAGCATAGATGTTATCATCGCAACCTCAACCCCATTGCAGGAGAACAGAGCACCTCGCCACTTCAGCCAGGCCAACAATTCCCTCTAACGACCCCCTTTCAGAGACATAGACAGGTTTCAGGTGTTACAGGCTAACAAAGAAACAAAACAAGCCCCATTTCTAAGGGAAGACACGTTCATCAGGTTACATATGCATGTTTTCTAAAGCAAAACAAGGCTTTGCTTTGGTCCACTCTATAAAGCCTGGAACTCAAGGCTACTTCTGACATATGGAATAGAAAAAGCTTCCTAGATGGGAAGAGAAACGTCTTCAAACTTGGAAACAAAGTCCAGTTTATTGTTTTTTTTTTACTTTTTGGGAAGAATTATCCTGTCTTACTTCTTTACTTATGAGATCAAGATAATTTAAGCTAAACTCTCAAACCAGCGATCTAAGGCAGATCTAGGCTAATGTAACACAGAAGCGATGCAGTCTGAATCAACATCTGGTTAAATCTGCTTTTAAAGGAATCATCTAATCTGAACTGGGATTATTTCAAACCTTTACAGGTTATCAAAAATATCAACCAGAAGAGGAAATTTCTCCTGTGTCTGCAAACTCTGTGACACATAGGAGATAAAGGATAACTAAAGGTTACATCCAAGGGATTCTCATTAAGCCACATTTTTCTAATGTTTTTGGATTTCTCTAAAGTAAAAAAGTAAAATTAGGAATAAAAGTGGAATAAAAGTAAAAGAGTTTAATCTTCCTTAATCTGTTCAGACCAGAATGTATGTGTTGGTGAGGATAGAAACCTATAAACACACCCGTTAGCTTAACAACACTAGATTATTTAAGGTTGTGACCCTTCTATCGGTTTAACCTTCGCCTGTTCTTCAATAGCCTGCAGAGAATAAACCTGCAGCCGTGCCTCCGTCTGGAACAAGATAACACTTATTTCTAATGACAGCTCTGCTTCGTAGGTTTCTCTAAACTAACTTGATCTACGGTCGGTTTCTCCTTTTAAAGGCGACCCAGCCTGGTGCCTGGTCTACAGCTGAGAAACACACTCAGTGTGCAACAATCAAACCATAACTTACCTCACTGGATAATCTCACAACCCGACTAGCTTCAGAGTTACAGGAAGTTAAGGAATGAGAAAAGATTAGAAAATTATCTGAAAAAAATGACTGTTACTTTTTCATCTTTATACTGTTTGAAAAACTGATCCAAAGGAGGGATAAATGATTTTACTCTCAAGTTCACTTTTTGCATCATATTTTTAAACCTAACACACAAAAAAAAACTTTACTAATTCAACTAGTTGTTTATTATAATCTTTTTGCTGCAGTAAAACCAGAATTTCCCTATTGTGGGACATTAAAGACATATTTTATTCTTCTTTTTTTTTTCAGTTCTATTCTTATTGTTATTTTCACTGTTAAACAAACAAACAAAATAATAATAATAAAAAAAGAGGAAAAAATTACACACAAAGATGACCAATATAACTCCTTTGGCTAAGACCAAAAATGCTGGTTTGCACTTCTTTTATAGAATGGGAAAAATAAGTAAATAATTTACTGATGCTTACGATTTGAAAAAGAAAGGCTTAGAGAAAAAAAAAAAGAGAGAGAGCGGGAAATGGGTAGATCGGGAGATGATGGATCGGAGTGATATATCTGATCCAATTTTTCATAAACAGATCACATTTTACACTGGAAGAAATTAAAATCTAGATTAGTCATTTTTTCTTAAAATAAGTGCATTTGTTCTTAGATTGAAGAGATAAAAGAGACATTTTCCATGATTTCAAGACAGAGATTTACATTTAAAATAAGAAAACACAATTGTTGTCTTATTTAAAGATTAACAGTTAATATACTAATTCCTTTGGCAAACTATCTCATTTACCTGCTCAAATTAAGTATAAATACACTTCATTTAAGACATTTTTACTTATTTCTAGATCATTTTTCCAGTGATCATAAAACAAAAGTAATTCTTTCCATCTTAAACATGTTATAAATGATCTCAAATCATTCGTCCGCTGTAGGTCTTTCTAGTTTTAGCCACTTCCTTGTTACAGCTTTTCTAGAAGCTGCACTTAGTATCTGAAATAAGTATTTGTCATTAGAGGAAACATTTTGTGATGTCAAAAAGCCAAAATATAATGACTCAAACCATTCTATTATATTCTATATTTCCCCTCAATTTGTTCAGGTAAATAAGATAATTTGCCAATAGAATAAGTAGTTTTGCTCATAAAATAAGATAATTAGATAATATGCAGTTGAAATAAGACAGTAATTGTTTTTTTCTTATTTTAAATGTAAATTGTCTCGTTCAACTGGCAAAGTTTCTCACTTACCACCTAATTCAAGAAAAAATTACTTATTTAGATTTCGATTTTTTGCAGTGTACAAAACAAGTCTATTATAATATATTAAGTATTTTAAGGACAAAGCCCACATGACCTCATGTTGAACAATATGCACGTTTTAATACAAGTATCAGCACTACAGTGAGTCCTTAAGGCTGATTTTGTTTTGTTTTTATGACCGAAATTGCAGAAAACAACTCGTTAAGATGGACCCGCTAGAAGATGGAGGTGCGCCAGAACGCTGGGACCCTTTTCCACCTGGATCTTCGCTCTTTTTGACCCTCATGTCCCTCCGTATTCGGACTAAACTTGCCTCCAATTACTCATCGCCTCGGCCGTATCTAGACCCACAGCATTTATCGCAGACCACGCTTCAATATTGAGCATAAATAAAAATGTCTGCGTCGATCTCACTGAGACACACTGCTGTGGGAGGATAACCAGGCTGGTTTAAAGGCTCCCAGTGACAGATGTCCCACTACCCAGACAGCACGTCTGTAGTTCCTCTTCCGCCTCATTCAGATACGAGACTAAAGCAGGAGGATTTCTTCTTTACTTTCAATATGCTTTCTAAGGAGGCATCACACCGGGAGTTTGTTTTTCTGTCACAGAAAAACTCCAGTTAAACCAGTGAGTGTAGCAGTGTGAGAAACTCATTCTCTGTTCAGCGGATGCTGCTCTCTGAGCTGCTAGAAATTACTTTAAAAATAAGTCTTCAAACTTTATGTTGCGTGTTTTAATAAGGTTTAAAGTTTTAGTTTTAACCTGCTGAGCTAACTGCAGCGGCGGCCATCATGAGTTTACACCGAACATATCACTATGCCTGAATGCTCTAAAATAAAAACATTGACTTCTGTCAGTGTTGGTTTTATAAATTTTTTATTGAAATAAAAGTATTTGGGAAAATGTTTCTACAATCTGAATTTAATATCTTGCAATTATGTCCTTATTATTGCCCTTTTCAATACCAGAAAGTGCCCAAATAACATCTTTGAGTATTGAATCTTTTTTATGTTTTTTTTCTCTGCTCTAGAGAAGAACACAGAAAACTCTCCTGTATCCCACAATGCACTTTGATATGGGAGCTATTTAGGTCCAGTTTAGACTGCGTTTGATCAATGGTGGATAACATTGCCTCCATAAACACAGCATGTTTTTTTACCCTGTCAGGACCACCTTCCTCAAACGGTCTGTAATGTTTCTCTGGTCGTCTCCCAGTGATTGCATCCACCCAGATCACCTGCAGTCATTTGGGGAAATGAACCAGTTTATTTTAAACCGACTAATATGATACAATCAGAAGACTCTGAGGTCTCAGTAAATTGTGGCATAACTGAGAAACGTCAACGGAAATGAAGGATATTTGCAACGTTTCCTCTACTGAATGACGACAGTCTGACAGGAAATGATGCAACTTTAGAATGACGACTCATTATTTCTTGATTTTAAAGAAATCCTTTTCTAGAAGTTAAAGATAAACAAGGCAGGAGCTCAGAATTAGCCTCACAACTTTACCAGATTTAGATGAAAGAAAAGGTATTAACATCCAGAACCGTGATACCAGGACCCGGTTCTGGCTGGTGTCAGATTCTCACTGTGCTCTTCTGCAGATGATCTGTTCTGTTACCGTCTTTGAGTTTGAGGCTGAGGGAAAAGCAGCCTAGATGAGGGTCAGCTGCTCCAACGAATGAACGCTGTTTACGACTCAGATCTCTCCCTCTTGGAGTGTCGTCTTCAACATGGAGGCTCTTAGATGAGTCTAACCACTGATCTCTAATTATTCCCTGATTGCTGATTGCCTGTTGGTAATACGGGGTTTGAAGTGAAGCCACCAGCCGCCATATTGGTACTCCCTAGTTAGACCGGTCTCAGTGTAAACAATCCGTGCGCTACAGCATCAAACAACCATGATGGTCTCATTTTCTGGGGGACTTAAGACTTTTAAAATAAAGATAAATTCATCACTTTGACACAGACTGGCTGTTCCAGAGCATCAGTAAAATAGGCCCATCACATTGCATAGTCATAAATCCTGTAATATAACATGTTTTACAAATCCATCACAATTAAATTAACATGTTAATGGCCATGTAATGTACATGTATTGATTACATTGTTATGGTAATTACATCTTACACTGCAAAAAATTAAATCTAGATAAGTCATATATATGTAAAATAAGTGCATTTCTTGTTGAATTGAGGAGGTAAAAGAGACATTTTTGCCAATGGAACAAAGATTTAATTTACACTTAAAATAAGAAAACACAATTGCATTGTCTTATTTCAAGTGCATTTTATCCAATAATTCTTATTTTAAGAGTAAAAATACTCATTCACATTGCAAAAACTATCTCATTTACCTGCTCAAATTAAGGGTAAATACACTTAATTTAAATTTTTCACTTATTTCTAAGATTCGTTTTTGCAGTGTACACATAATTTAAAGATTTTGGATCAAGACTGAATTATAAGTATATGTCTATTAATGCTGTAGTATTTTCCTATTTGCTAATTGTGCATGAATGATGGCATATACTGCACTGCAAAAACAATCTGAAATTAAGTAAAAATGTCTTAAATCAAGCGTATTTACCATTAATTTGAGCAGTTAAATAAGATAGTTTGCCAATGGAATTAGTATTTTTACACTTAAAATAAGATAATTAGATAATATGCACTTGAAATAAGACAATGCAATTGATTTTTTCTTTTCCAAATATAGAGGTATGTCTTGTTCCATTGGTGCAAAGTGTCTCATTTATCTCCTCAAATCAGGATAAAATACACTTATTTTTAAGAAAAATTACTTATTTAGATTTACATTTTTTTTGCAGTGTGTAGACGCTGTGTCTCTGCCTTGGCCTTTAAAAAGGTTTCAGTTGTTTTTTGTTTAGTCAATATAACATGATAAATATTTCAGCTCATGACTTTTTTCAAATGAGAAATATAACAAACGCTAAAAAAACGACAGGATCTTTTACTTAATAAAGAATTACTTTCTATTTCCTCTACTTTCTATTTTCTAACGTTAGACCCAATGTCAGCGTCTAACTCAGTCAATGTCTTCCAGTCAGACTAATGTTAGTCTGCAGACTAAACCTATAGGATCCATCGGCTATAGATGGATTTATTGCTTAGTTCATCCACTGACTGGGAAATTACCAGTGGAACGTCTTCCTGCAGCCAGAAAACTGCTGGTTTCTGCAGCCAGATGCTGCATAGGGAGGCATTTTTACTGCACGTCTCCATGGGAGTGGGGAGTACCAACATGGCGGCCGGCGGCTTCCGGGCAATCAGCGATCCAGTGAATAAGTAGAGATCAGTGAGTCCAACAGAAGAGCTATGTATGCAGAGGAGCATCAATGAAAGCTCCAAGCTACGAGATCTGAACCATGAAAGAAAAACGTAGTTCTGGACTCAAGCAGCAGGAAGGAGCTTCTTCTGCAGGATGAAAATAAAAATCCAGCAGAAGCTCAGAGTAGAACTGCTTCCTCACATCTAAAGAAAACGATAAACCGACGTCGGCTCAGGCTGCCACCGGGAAACCTCCCAATAACGAGACCCTGCTGCTGACGTAGAGCTTTAGAGACTAGAGCTGGACACACGAAACAAGGAATTCATGACAATAAAACCTAAAGAAGGTTTAAAACCAGAAAACAGTTGAATCTTTTCAGAAGTTAACTTTCTTTGTTTCCTGTGAAACACTTTGCTTCACATTCTAACAGGAAGTAAATCTCCTAATTTTGACTGAATTATGTTATTTTCTCTGCTGTAACTCAGTATAAAATACATATTTTTATTCCTATAAGTATTCCTGGGGAGATAAATATGCTCACAGTTTGGTCTCCAGGTGAGAGAAGTTTAAAAAGATCCTAACATCTAAAAGGAGGAGCTGAAAATCAAACGGTTCGTTCTGATTCTGATCTGTCGGGTGGTAAAAAACAAAAACAAACACATGAGCAGATAGCGGGGCTGGACGAGGCGTCCCTGTGGGGGGACACAGAGTCTGTTTGATCAGCCTGACCTGTAAATAAAGTCCTGCCAAACACTCAAACACCATCAGTTCATCCTAATTTATTCAGGAACTTTGCTGCCAGATGATCAGAACACTGAGTTTCAATCATTTGCAGATCTGTCTGCTGCTAAACCAAACCTGCTAACGAGGAGCACCACTAATCCAAAACATGGAGGGTTAGAAACAGCAACGGCGTCCAAAAAAAAAAACATTTAAAGGTGAACCAGGGAAGGAGAAACAACATTATTGATTATTAATCATTTAAAACAAATGAAAAAAAGTTTGTACACCGGAAAAAATCTAAATCTAGACAAGTCACTTTTTTCTTGAAATAAGACTTAGATTTATTGTGTCATTTTGTAAACAAAAAGACATTTAGTTTAGAACAGCTCTTGACAATTAATAAAACAAATAAGTGCATTTGAATTGAATTGAATTGAGATATAAAAATAGGCATTTTCTATGGAAAAAGATGATTTTACATTTAAAATAAGAGAAAAACACAATCATCATTTGTATTATTTCCAAGTGCATATTATCTAATAATCTTAGTTTAAGAGTGAAAATGCCAATTCCACATTGGCAAACTATCTCATTTACCTACTCCAAATTAAGGGTAAAATACACTTAATTTAACA
The DNA here is from genome assembly GCA_018398635.1 of Cyprinodon brontotheroides. Lineage (NCBI taxonomy): Eukaryota > Metazoa > Chordata > Actinopteri > Cyprinodontiformes > Cyprinodontidae > Cyprinodon > Cyprinodon brontotheroides. The sequence goes on from JAGKQL010000052.1 coordinate 1,740,190, forward strand.
CATTTTGACTTATTTCTAGATGGGATTTTTTTTTGCGGTGTAATAAAATCTACACTGCAAGCGATCTAAAAGAAAAAAATTTCTTAAATTAAAGTGTATTTACCCTTAATTTTCAGTAGGTAGGTATACACAGATGATTTGCCAATGGAATTGGCGACCTATATACAAATGACAAATAATATACGCAACGAAATAAGACAATGAGATTGTTTCTTATTTTTAAATATAGAATTGTTTTGTTGTATTGGCCAAATGTCTCTTTTACCTTCTCAATTCAAGAACAAATGCACTTATTTTAAGAAAAATGAGCACCATTAAAAGATTTAGATTTTTGCAGTGTAAACACACAATCATTCCCTTTGTAGGTATTCAGATTAAAAATAAAAAAGCAGACAGATACAGATACAGATTCAGGTGTATTGATCATCATTTTAAGCTCACTGCTCCAAATCACATCATCCAGTTTGGGACCAGATCAGCACAGACGCCTCTCTCTATCTCATTCCTAGGAAAAGTTTTAAGTCAAAGTGAAATTTACTGATGGCTGCTTCGTTCACTGCCAGGAGTAAACTGCTGTCAGATTCCAGGAAGGTAGCCTGCTGGTGAGATGCACCGATCCTCTGATCATCAGTGGGGGCCTTAAATGGCCAAGCTCACCTGATATCAGAGATCTGGTGTTCATATGTTCCTAACAGAGCACCCTCGCTTCCTCAATCTGCAGTTTTACTGAAATTGGTTCCTAAATTTCTAAGAAGTAGAATGGGAGGCCAGATCTTTTTTTTAGTTCTCCAGGCTCCTCTCCTGTGGAACCAGCTACCACCAGTTTCTTAGTCCGTGGAGGCAGACACCCTTTTGTCTACTTTTAAGGCTAGGCTTAAAACTTCTCCTTTTGATAAAGCTTATAGTTAGGGTGGCTCAGGTTATCCTGGAGTTACTTATCCCCGGCATATAGAACAGCAGTCATTTTACTCCTGTGACTCCACCCTTTAACTCAATTACAGGCTCTGACCAGGAGATGGCCGCTTCTCTTTAGATCTTAATGTCCACAAATGACAGAAAAGAGAATATTTTAGTACAAAAATATTAGTAATATTTAAAAAGGCATTGTAGGGGACCAACCAAGGACCCATCAAGGAAAGTGGGGACATTTTTAATGGCTACTACTGTAGTAATGCTGCTAAAGGCTCAGACTGCTGGAGGACATAGGGACTATTTCATCATTCTGTTTCATTCTATCTATATTCTCCCATCATGCAGTATTTGCCCTCAGATTCCAGGAAGCTAGCCTCTATCTAAGATTAGAGATGATCTGAAGCAGCCTTGAAGGTGTGGACATGAAACAGGAAGTCATTTATTAATCCTTAAACAGCTAATAGCTCAAATATTCCCGGGGAACTCCATGTCTGCTTGCTTTTCTAATTACCTGCTGGTGCTTCTTACACACCTTTCAGGGATGTAACCTGAACTAACAGAAATAATAAACATCATTTATATGGATGTTTCAGGAATCTTTGGCACCTTAACTATAAATATAAAAGTTCTTTTTTGACTTTTCTTGTTGTCTGACAGGAAAAGCTCTTCGGTTCTAGATTGAGTTATTGACCTATGAGTGAGAAACTCCTCTGTAGGACTCAAAAATTCAACCCAATATTCCAACCAGTAAGATCTTTCCCCCAGTGTCAGAAATAAATGAAACAGTCATCAGCGAAACATGTAGCAGAAAATAAAGGGAAGCAGTCAGATCCCAGATAGTCATCGTGAAAATCACCAGCTTCCTGGCAATGAGCGCAAACATTTCCTCACAAGTTTCAGCATTTTCTGACATGTCAGGACTTTAAGACGATGTAATCATCAAATCCTCCCAGACACGTTAACCACATCACAGAGGCTGTTATATCCTCCAATCGATTACAGCACAAAATAATAATAATAAAGAAATATAAATATATGTTTAACACCTGAAAAAGGCAGGAAAAATAAAAATCAAAAAGCAGGAAAAGAAAGGGATAAATAATGGTTAGGACCCTTATTTTTGGGAAGCAGAGGTGTCCGAAGTATTTATGTTTATTGCTACAGCAGAAGTATAAATCCTACTTTTTAAAAACACCTTTGTTGAAGTTAAAGTTAAAGTATCAACTTACCCTTTTTACTCACGCAAAAGTACTTATAAAAGTTAAAGTAATACAGGAAAAAGGAAGTAAAATAGGCATTTTGCCAATGGAAAAAGAGAATTTACATTTAAAATAAGAAAACGCAACTGCATTGTCTTATTTCAAGTGCATATCATCTAATTATCTTATTTTAAGAGTAAAAATACTAATTCCATTGGCAAAACCACACCTCATGCACTGCAAAAACCATCGAGAAATAAGTACAACATTTCTTAAAATAAGGGTATTTACCCTTCATTTTTGTAGTAGGTAAATAAGGCGATTTTCCAATGGAATCAGCATTTCTACTCCTAAAATAAGACAATTAGATAATATTCACTTGAAATAAGACAAAGCAATTGTTTTTCTCATATCTTATTTTTAAATGTAAATTGTCTTGTTCCAATGGCAAAGTGTCTCACTTATCTCCTCAATTCAAGCACAAAATTCACTCCAATTTTGGCAAAATAACTCCATACAAGATTTCCATTTTTTGCAGTGTATATAATAATTACAAAAGACATTACTTCTTATTTCTAGATTGTTTTTCCGAGTGAAGCCTCTTTTCCAACCAGTTCATCCACTGGAAAAATTATCTAGAAATAAGTAAAAAGTTCTTTGAAGATTAAGTGTATTTACCCTTAATCTGAGCAAGGTAAATGAGATAGTTGCCAATGGAATGAGTATTTTTACTCTTAAAATAAGATAATTAGATAATATGCACTTGAAATAAGACAATGCAATTGTGTTTTCTTATTTTAAATGTAAATTCTCTTTTTCCATTGGCAAAATGCCTATTTTACCTCCTCAATTCAAGAACAAAGGTACTTATTTGTTTTATTAATTGTCAAGAGCTGTTCTAAACTAAATTTCTTTTTGTTTACAAAATGGAAAAACAAATCTAACTCTTATTTTAAGAAAAAAATGACTGATCTAGATTTGGATTTTTTTCCATCGCAGTGTAACGACAATAAAACACTGGAAAAAAAATAATAAAGTTGTCTAAAAAATATTTATTCCAGTAAAGTAAAGATTTTTTCTTAAGTAAAGTAACAAAGTATTTGTTCTTTGGCCTCTCAGTCTGACAGGAGGATATTTTCTTATCTAATGCAGCTAAATCACTGCAGCGTGTTTTACTGCAATAATCAGGAATCATTGCATAAGATGGAGAGGCGGAACCAGAGGGAGGGTTTCTATTTACTGCTGTATGATTGGCACCTTGTTGATGAAGTTGTTCACATGACACGCAGTGACTCAGATGCTACCTGCAGATGGTGTGGATCCAGATCGGCTGATGACTGGGACAGACATTCTTTGGCTTCACAGGTTGAGCCTGGAGAAGCAGCGGCTCTGCAGCCCGTTTTAGAATGAGTTACGGTCCGTCGGAGGCTTGGACCCCCCCGACAGCCGCTCTCAGGTTAGGCTTGGACCCCCCCCCGACAGCCGCTCTCAGGTTATAATGAGTCTTTTTAAAGCAGCTGCATGCGTCACATCAGTAAATCATTAAAGCCATTCAGACCTGCTGCGACATATACATCATTCACATCCCAGCATTATATCAGAAGTTTCCAGATAAACCAACACTTTTATAAAACAGCAATAAACAGAAAGAGTAACACAGATTTTTTTATCTGGATTTGAATTCTCAGATAGTCTCAGACTCTGAATATAAACTACTGCTGTTTTTATTTAGTTTTGAAAACCAAAGACCAAATGTTTGTATTCGGAAGCTTTGGAAGTGAAAACTCAAAGAAAATAAAATACTGTACCGATTTTAAATCATGAAGCTGAGAATCGGTCCTTTTATTCCTATAAAAAAGCTGCTGGTGAGACGCTTTGATCCTCTGATCATCAGTGGGCCAACATGGCCAAAAGGCTCCATCTGATATCAAGAAGTCTGATTGTTCCTTATGTTCCTAACAAAGCATACGCTCTCAATCCTGCAGGTTTACTAATTTAAGTTCCACAGAATTTCTAAAAGTAGAATGGGAGGCAGATCTTTTTAGTTCTCAGGCTCCTCTCCTGTGGAACCAGCTACCACCAGTTTTAGTCCGTGAGGGGCAGACACCCTGTCTACTTTTTTTAAGGCTAGGCTTAAAACTTTCCTTTTTTGATAAAGCTTCTAGTTAAGAGTGGCTCCAGGTTATCCTGATCTATCTCTATAGTTCTGCTGCTATAGGCTTAGACTGCTGGAGGGACATAGGGACCCCTTTTTTCATCATTCTGCTTCATTCTATCTCTATTCTCCCCACTCTGCAGAATCTGTTAGTTCAATCTCCCTGGTTCTGCTCTCTCTGCTTTTACTCATAGTACAGCTTCATCTGGTCTGTTCCTGTTTGGCTGTGACTCCATCTGCTGGAGAAATATCAGCTGTGCTGCTCACCATCAACTTACCTTTGTTTCTAGATGTTGGAGCTTGGCCTGTTTTCCAGTGTGTAGTCCTGTTTTCTCTGTGGATGGGGTAGCCTGGTTGACAAGTTGCCTTTTGTATCTATGCTTCTTTTTTCTATCCTCTGCTTCTGTCTCCTTGAACCCCCATTTGGCAGCCTCAGCAGATGGCGCTCACACTGACCCTGATGAGGGTCTGCTGGAGGACAGTTTCTTCACTGTTCAAGGGGAGTTTTTCCTCTCCACTGTCGCTACAAGCATGCTTAGTGTGAGGGATTGCTGAAGAGTCAATGAGTCGATGCAATCAGCTGGTTTTCCTTACATAGACTGTATGATTTGGTTGAATTGTCTCTGTAAAGTTCCTTGAGATGATGTGTTGTGGAATTGGCTCTAAATAGATAAACTGAAAACTAAAAATTCTCTGCAGGGAGCAGATGAGCAGAATAATCCATCTGAGAGTTTTCAGGACAACTTTGATCAGCGGCCATATTTTGTTTTCCCTCTTCAGGACTACAGTGATGTCATTGAGAGGACCATAATGCTGTTCATAAAGCATCAAGCAATAATTCCTTCCTGTGTTGTGTTTAGAGGAAGCCTCATGGGAGTACTTAGTTTATTTTATTTATTTTATTGTTTGAAAATAAAGATAATGAACTTTATTCATCCCTGCAAAAAGACATTACAGCCCACAGGTCCTGCTCAGGGGCCCGGAGTGGCAGGCAGTGGGGTTTAAGCTGCTGCACGCACCCAGAGCACAGGTTCCCGTTTTAGCAGATTGGTAATCTCAGAGAGTTTAATCCTGCAACCAACAGACTGAGCTATCGGCTTGGTTCAATAGAAACGAGTCACGATGAACCTGAGGTGTGTTTTGATGCCCTCCAGCTTAGATTTGGATCATTTTTGCAGCAAATATTTGCCCTGAAACATTAAGATATAATAGCTGTATTTTATTTTTATTGTGACTAGAAGCAGCTCGGTGTCTTTAAACCATTAACATAAAAAAAGTTATATCTGCTTATTTTGAGATATAATATTTGATCTATTTATCATTTATTTGATTACTTGTTTTCTACTTTCCTGATGTTTTTTTTTTTTTTAGAGAAAAAAAAACATCAGCAGAAACATTTCCTAACAATAGTTACTGTAAAGGTTTTATGCAAACAGGTCATAAAAGAGAGATCTACTGTATTTGTTATCTAAGGCTGCAGTGTTGGAATGATTTTGCTCCTCAGTGGCGGCGAGAGGAAGAAGCTGGAATAGCAGCTTGTGTAATCGCTCCTGCTTCTTGCCAATTCCTGCTTTTCCCTCTAAACCAGCTTGTTAACGTCTATAAATCTGTGGAGTCAAACTGTGAAAGCTGCAGCTAAGAGGCAGCACTGCAAAAAATGCTGATCTAAGTAAATCAATTTGTCTTTAAATAAGTGCATATATCTAGAATATAACTCTTTGCCAGTGGAACAAGACAATTTACATTTGAAATTGAAAAAAATACAGCATTTTTCTTATTTCAGGCCTATAATATCTAATTATTCCATTTTAAATGTCAAAATACTCCTTCTAATGGCAGATCATCGTATTGACCTGCTCAAACTAAGGTTGAATACTTTATTTTAAGAAACTTCCTCCCCTTTTTAGAAAGTTTTTGCAGTGAGAGGTTTTGCCGAACACAAAGAGAGTCCAAACAGCACTTTGTGGCTCTCCTGGTGGAGGTGAGAGCAAAGCATTAATGCCAATAAAAGCTTCATGACTTTGTCTTGCCTGCGAGTAAACGGGACTCGTTGTGGTTTTTACGGCGTGTTTTCCTGTGTTAGAGGTATGGCGTGTGACAGAGGCGGATGATGAATGCCAGCGGCGTTATTTTGGCTCTCACACCTGGTTCTGAAGCCAGCGGAGAGGAAAGCTCGCCTCAGAGTTCGGCTGAGGACAGCAGCCTGAGGAGGATCTGACCACAGGAGGCATTTCAGGCGCTGCAGTAAAATAAGGATCAGATACACTCAAAAAAATCTTAAATCTAGATCAGTTTTTCTTAAAATAGTGCATTTGTTCCTGGATTGAGGGATAAAAGAGACATTTTTGCCACGAAGACAATTTACATTCAAAAATAAGAAAATAGAATTGCATTGTTTGATTTCAAGAGCATTTTATATAATTATCTTATTTTAAGAGTAAAAATACTCATTCTGTTGGCAAACTATCTCAGTTACCTACTCAAATTAAGGGTAAATACAATTCCCACTTAAGAAATGTTTCTTATGTCTAGGATCATTTTTCCAGTGATGCTTGAAAAAAGAGCTTCTCACATCAACAATCTAGAAATAAGAACATATTTCTAGGCCTGTACAAGGTGGTCGCTTCAGTGGAATTTAGAGTATACTCTTTTAAAATAAGATATTAGATAATAAGCACTTGACTTTCTTTTTTAAATGTAAAATGTCTATTCCATTGACAAAGTGTTTCACCTGTTTCCCTCAATTCAAGAAAACGACCGCTATTATAAGGCTAAGAAAAAAGTGACTAATTTTAGATTTACAGTTTTCAATTCAATTCAATTCAGTTTATTTCTATAGCTCAGTTTCTCATCATGTCATCTTAGATCATCCAGTCGATACCATTGATTCAAAGTTTTCTATCTAAGGAAAACCAGCTGGATTGCATCTCATTGACTCTCTTTTCCAGCATTCACACTCGGCGAAGGCGACAGAGAGGAAAACTCTTTGAACAAGAAACCTCCAGCAGAAACCAGGTTGGGGCAAAGGAATGCACTGTGATGAAGCGCCATGAGAAAAGCAGAGAGGTGCTGCAACGTTGAGATTTGAACTAACAGACCCTGCAGAGTGGGAGAATAGAGGATAGAATGAAGCTGATCTGAATGATGAAAAGGGGTCCCTATGTCCTCCAGCAGTCTGCCTATAGCAGCAGAACCATAGAGATCAGGACCTGTGGAGCCAACTCTAACTATAATCTTTATCAAAAGGAAAGTTTTAAGCCTAGCCTTAAAAGTAGACAGGGTGTTCGCCTCACCTGACTAAAAACTGTTTTGTAGTGAATCACAGACGGAAAGTTTCCCCTTAAACCCAACAGCCATCATTGCAAGTCAGGCTTGGCCTAATTAAAGGGTCTCCAGCACAGTAGGAGCTGCTTAATTAATATGTTAGTTTGCTGGAGGACAATGCTACACGGCGGCGCCCACAGACACCATGGGAGGGATATTACAGCCAACTGTGGCAGGACCACACCCCAACCACATGTTTGTCTGGGTACAGTTAACATAATCACATAATTACAACGGCCATAGCTGAAGAATTTCATTAAATGTTTATTCCTTTTCTGAGTCTTCTTCTGTTTCCCTCTGTGGAAGTCACTTTTTTACCTGGTTAAATAAAGGAAACATTTTTCCAGCTTGGTTCTCTTTTCTCCTGAACATCCAAAAACTAAACTCAGTCAAGCCCCTCCTTTATATGTTTGTTTTTAGTTTGAAAACAAACTGAAAACAAACAAAATGGAAATAAATAAACATAAATCCCGTTAACGGGAAAGATCCGCCTCCTGGGAACTTGATGGCTCAGACTTTAGAGCAGAACCATCATTCACAGTTTGAAAAATAAAGTCAGATTTTATGGGACTGAGTTTGGATTCCTTTCATTGTTCTAAACACTCTGATGATTATTTTCCCACAGGCCGTTTAGCTGAGAGTATGATAATGCCGCTCCTAATTCCTCCCCTCTGAAATATGAAAAAACCACACAGTCCAATCTACACTAAGTACATGGAGATGCTGTTCTTATTGTGCATACTTTCACCTACTGGGACTCCAGCTGCTGGAGGACAAACATTTTTCTATTAAATCCGCCTCAGGTGCAGAGAGACACACCCACACACTCCAGCAGCAATGTCTAAAAGCGCTATGATGAAGCGGCGCGTCAGCCATGACAGTTCGACGACACCCAGAGAGACCCTGAGGTCCCGTGGCTGACCTCATCCTCACCTAAAGCTGAGGTCCCTTCCCCAAACGCCAGAACTTTTATTTTATAAATTATGCATTAACTTCAGTAAATGTTCCATATAGTGAAGCTTAAAGTATAATGTTGTCGCCTCAACAAATTATCTTAAAACTTACTTTTATAAAACAATGGAAACAGAAAAGAGAACTTTTAACTTTAATCCCTCAAGGTGAGCGCTAACCTGGAAGCTGCCAAGCTGCCTTATAGTGCATGCTGGGACAGCCGTCAGTCTCAAGCCGCCCTACCTGATCCAGCGGTTGCCAACTCCCTCAGTAAGGAAAGTAGCTGGCCGGGCCGCCAAAAGTCGCTAAATGATGTCATCGCCTCCTAATTTGCATAATCTGCGCCACAGGAAGTGATGTGCATGTTATTGATGCTGTGGGAGAAATAATGCTATAGAAGATAAAGTGAGTAAAAACACTATATAGCTAATAGTGTTTTTACTCACTACTAAACAATATATAGAGCTACTCTTTATCAGGGTTTGATTCCCGCTCTTTTCTGTATTTTTGACTGTATAGCCGACATAATGATTCTTTCAGCAGCGTTCATCTTAGAGAGGAAACACAATGGACAAGGTGATTAAGTGACTGACTGTGGCTGTGGGAATCAAATGCTGTTGTTATTTAGTTAAGATAAAATAATTTCAAATTCAGTTATTTATTTTTAGACCAAAATAACATTTACATTTACATCCCGCTCGCTCCACTTAGCAGATGTAAGTCAGGGCGGAGCGGCTTTTCAGTATTAATGATCAATTTGCGCCGTCAATCCCGGCGCATGCGCGCTTCATTTGCAGGCTGGACGCTGAGGGTAAACATGCTGCGGCTCTGACTGCAGCGCTGAGAGGGACTCCTGCGGGAGAACGGGGTTGGGACGGGGGAGGCGCCCCACAGCAGCAGCTGCCGCTGGAGGACCAGAGTAGGAACGATACAGTACATGCTTTCACGTAAAATTAATAGATTTTTAAGCTGAGTAAACTTTTTGAAAAATAATTAACTGGAGGGTCTGAAAAGTCGTAAATATAGCGACAAAATTAAACTGAGTTGGCAGCACTGGCCGATCAGTCTTAGAACCTGCGATCAGATCTCGCTACTCCCTTCAGAGGACAGCACAAACGAGGCTCTGGCTTGAGAGTAGAAAAGTAGGAGAGCAGCGTTGCACAACTGAGCAAGAAGATAAGAGTCTCCTAGTTTGACACCTCTCAGGTCCCCAGCTAGCATCTTCATTAAATAGTACCTGCAAGTAGCCTGTTTGGCTGTCCTCTGAAGGAGTAGGACCTTGGCGTTGTAGGAAATCTTCAATTTCTTAGCAAAATTTTTCTTGCATGGAATAGCCATTTCTAAGAACCAGAATAGACGTCCAGTTTCAGATGGGATTCTTTTTTTCTGCCCATTTTGGCGTTTAATTGACCCCACAATTGTGATGCTCCAGAAACTCAATCTGCTCAAAAAACTGAGTTTCCTTTGAGCAGAGCTAAACTGTTTTTCAGATGTGTGAACATGATTGCACAAGAGGTTTTTCTAATCATCAATTTGCCTTCTGAGCCAATTAGCAAACACATTGTACCATTAAACACTGGAGGGATAGTTGCTGGAAATGGGCCTCTATACACCTATGTAGATATTGCACCAAAACCAGACATTTGCAGCTAGAATAGTCATTCACCACATTAGCAATGTATAGAGTGTATTTCTTTAAGAAGTTAGACTAGTTTAAAAGTTATCTTCATTGAAGAAAAGTACAGAGCTTTTCCTTCAAAAAACAAGGACATTTCAATGTGACCCCAAACTTTTGAGCGGTAGTGTATTTCCTGAGAAAGCGGTATGCATCTAAATCTTTTCAGTCGTCTCTGCCCGAAATCTTTTAAAACTTTGGATTTAAACATAAATCTAGTCTTTTTTTGAGTTTTATGTTTTTTTAGTTTTAGTTTTAACATCGTGGTATATATTGCGTAATCTAAAGAAAGAAACAACCTTAATGCAGTTAAACATGGTTTAATCGCATTTTGCCGGACTGCTCTGAGCATCTTCCATGATGACGCCAGAGAAGCAGTTTAACGAACAAAATGTAAAAAGCATCAAAATTGTCTCAGAAAAGTCATAGAACATTTTTTAAAGATGTCTATTAGCATTATTTAGTGAGTTAAGGATAGAAATAAGTAGTTTTAGTAGCATAATTACATTATTTATGGACACCCGGATGTATATATGGAGCTAACAGTTAGCTGGGACTTTACTGTGATTTGCTTTGAAACGAATCATCAGGTGATCCATCTTTATTAGCTCAGGCTGACGCCTAGAAATCTGACACCTCATGTTGCAGATATTTGCCGCTGTGAATGACGCCAAACTGTGAATATCTTCAGGATGACTCCAGTCTACCTGGCCTGTTCTGGAAGATCAGCTCTGATCTGTTTCAGCTGTTGATCTTCATGTTGAAGGTCACGTCTGATACTCAAAGGTCGTTTATATGTCTCGCCATCCTGGATAGAGAGCAGGACGAGGTGCAGGAATGAAAAGTAGCTCTGACTGCATCTGTACGACGTCTTACTGAGCATGCATGCACACCGCTACTTGTTTTATTATTATTATTCTTTTTATTTTAGGCGGCAGCAGATTTATTACCTACCACTCAACTTTCACCACAGGCAGATAAATCTACCTTTTTTAAAACCTCCCCTACTTTAAACTGAATGTGTAGCAAGCCTGTTGAAGTGATGAAGCATGTTATATAACTGAGACATATCTGTTGGCCTCACCAATGTTCACAATCCATGAACCTCACAATGATGCCTCTTTGTCCAAACAAATAAAACTCCTATACCCCACAGGTTGATTGTTTTTTTAAATAACAAACATCTAACTTTGCAAGATTCAATTAAAACATTTTTCCTTTTCAAGCTAAAATGTCAGTAAAATGAATTTCTCCGTGTTTTAATGGTGTAAAACCGATCCTTACAGGCAGTCAGAGCTCTCTGTGTCGTCACTCTGTGAGGCTGGGTGTTTTCACTGCTATTCTCCTGGATTTAATGGCCAACACACTGCTTCTCCCTGCAGAGCTGTTAAACTACTGTAAAACGCAGGCTTCCTTCCATGAGAGCATTTAAATCAGTTCTGATTTTTGAAACAAAAAAGCAGTTTGTTTATGTAATAATTTAGGTTAAGCAGAGACTGTTGGGACTGTTTGGCTTCATACAGATTAGTCCTAGACATGAAGGGGCTGGAAGCTCCTCCCTGCATACTTGACCTGCTGGGAGGTTTTATTGTGGTTCAGGATGGTGACACAGAAACAGACATCTGCAGTCTGATTCAAAAATCTGCTCTAGTAAACATTTAAATTAAAAACAAGGTGTTTGAAACCTTCCTCAGAGATTTTGCTCCATTAGGTTTTCTTAGCTTCTGGCTGCTGGGTTGTCGATCAAACATCCATGATGACCAATTCTCCTCTTCCACCATTTTTAAGCTTATATGCAGGACTGAGATCTGATGTAACACCAAGTTTTTTTTTATGATGTGAAATTTGAGACATGCAGGTGAAGATTCTCCATCATCCAGGTCAATTTCCAACTTTGAAGCGTTTCTCTTCATCCAGGAAGCTTTTTCATTCAAAATGTCCAGAAATAGCGTTTAGTTCAGGTTTATCAGCAGCCCAACAAAGAAGCCTGGTTTTAGTTTAGAAAACATGCAAATAAAGCGGATGAGAGCGGGTCCCCTTTGGAATGGGGGTCGTTTGGCTTCTTTGTTAGCCTGCAATGCCCCATACCTGTCTATGTCTCTACAGAAGGGGTGCGTTAGGGGAATTGTTGGCCTGGCACGAAATGAGGTCTTGGGTTCTCCTGTGTAAAGGGGGTTGGGGTTGCGATGATAGCAGGAAGGAATCAACTCTATAAGCTGCATTGAAGGGTTTTTGTGAACCCCCACCTCCCCCTCTGTTTAAGGTTGGTTTCTTTCTTAACAGAGATGGCTTCCTTCACGCCCTCTCAACCACCTGTCTTCTTGTCCAAAAATGTACATTTCCATCTATGCAATTTTCTCTTTGTCCATAAGGTGTAGAGGTACCACAGAGTCTTGTCCAGAGGAGGCTGCTCTTCTGTGTTGGGTCTGTGGAGAGGTTGCTTGGTTTCTCCAATACTATAAAGATCAGAGCATTCTTACTGCATTGAACTGCAGACACCACTCTGCCGATGTTTGGTCTGGGGGTTTGGTCTTTAGGATGCACTAATCTCTGTTTAAGGGTCTGTTTGTTTTGTACCTATAGAGTGATTATGGTGGCAACTCCTTCTGTTACATTTCTATACAGAAGCTTAATGTGTGACAGACCCTCTAACTACGGAGGCTGAAATGGTTCATAGGAGGGAAACATGTCAGCTCTGCTTCTGCATTGGTCTGATACGGTGGGCAGATCTTCAAACAAAGCGAATAAGATCATCCTAACAGTAGGACGGGTTATTTTTTGTTTAAAAATGTTCTTATGAACCCAGTGGGAAAACAGCCGTGTGTTTTAACTAACAGGAGATTTAGGCCACCTTTGTTTGTTTTCAACTGTTTGTCCGTGTTTTGCTTTTTCGTCCCTCCTCTGACCCACATTCAGGCTTTCAGTTGATGCAACTGGAACCAAACAGCGAATCTTATCTGCAGCCGGACTCAGTGGGTCAAACCTGCAGGGAAGCAGGAATCTGCTGCAGAGCAGAATCACAAAGCCATGGATAAACTTTAATAACAGCATCTAAATCTGAACTTTCGGTCGATTTATCAGTCCAGACTTACAGATACGTGTTTATGGTGATTTCAGCGGGACGTTGATGTGTTTATTTCCTCTGTTGCTGAACAGGAAGTGATCAGTTTGGATGTGATGAAACAGGAAACAGCTGATAATGAATGTCACAATGAATAATAATAAATTCAGCTGTTTGACTCTATATTCTCCACTTCTGTTGAATTTTAGAGTAATATTAATGAATTACTCAACTTTCAAACACATGGTATATTGCTATTAAATATGTGTGTTGAGATGATAGGAATGTTTAAAGCTGATGCTATTTTTACCAGAATATAAATCCTGGAATTTCTCAAGGAAAGTCTACAAGTTCATTTTCTATGAAGCACTTTATTCCAGCAAAACTTTTCAGAGCAAATACGACAAAAATCTAAACTTTTAAACATGATTCCAATAAAGAGGGAAGATTTTTCAGGATGGTCAATGTTGGCTAAACATTAGCTTTAATCTCTGAGTGCAGTTAATCTGGATTAACAGTCAGAATCAGAAGATTTATGTACTGTAGGCGAGATATTTACTGATCCTACTAAAATAGCCGCATTTAAAATAGTCGCATTTAAAATAGACTAATTTAGTAAACTGAGCTAAAACATGAAAACAAGTAAAAAATGTATCATTTAGCGACAGCGATTGTGCTGTCATAGCAACCTCCACACCCTTATAGGGAACAGAAGACCTCACCTGTTCAGCCAGGCCAACTATTCCCTTTAACGACCCCCTTTTCAGAGACATGAACGGGTATGGGGGCATTGCAGGCCTAACAAAGAAGCCAAATTACCCCCATTCCAAAGGGCTGGACCTGTTCGTCCATTTCCATTTGTATGTTTCCTAAAAAGTAAAACCAGGCTTTGTTTTTGGTCCCCCGTATAAAGCCTGGAACTCAACTCTATTTCTGACATTATTTTGAATTGAAAAGCTTCCTGGATGGGAAGAGAACCGTCTTCAATCTTAGAAACAAAGTCCAGTGGATTGATTTTTACTTTTTTTGGAAGGACTTTGACCTGGATGACTGAGAATCTTCACCAGCATCATTTATTTCTAAACAATTTGTTCATGTTAAACGTAAACGTAGTGTTTGCTTTGTTAAAAACATTTCAGCTATAATCAATGTCAGGTATTAATATAACGGTCATAATATTTACCTATTTATGTGTGTTTAATGAGGAAGTTATGTCCCCTAAAAAGCAGCTGCACCTCGGGGCTTCCTCACGGTTCTTTTCCTGGGAGCAAGTTATTCACTACTCTTAACTCAAACTGGGTAAAAACATATATATAAAATGGACTGTAAAACAGGAAGTAAAAAAGAACAAAAAAAAAACAGAGTTTATTCCAGATCAGGTCGTTACAGGACAGAGAAAATGCTTGGAGCTTCTGCACAGCTGTGGGCTCAAAAATCACGTCCTTGAGCGTCCGGCAAGGTGAGCCCGGAACAAGGTCCATCTTCTGCTTCTTATAGCTCATGAGTCTATGTGTATTTGCATCAGGTGGATGCTTAGCTGTCCGTATCAGAAACCGACACGCCATCCATGCCCTGACCTGTATGCATCTTGCCCGTGTGCTGTGTGTTTCAGGTTTTCCATTTCTACAGTTGGTTGTCCACATGTACCATGTTAGGTTTTGCTTTACCCAAAGTTACTTTGTCATTTTGTTTACAGATACAAAAGAATCTTAGTTTATACAGCTTTCCGACAGTAAAGCAGCAGCTGGCAGTAAAAATGACCATTTCCATTTTTTAAAGTGCACGGTGACACTAATCTGTGTTAGTATGACCTTTGAGTGTTTATGCCAGATTGTCTAAGAAAATGTTAATGTAGATTGATCTTGTTTTTAACCCAAATACCCAAAAGGACAGACACCAGAAATGTCAGAGAGAGATTTAAGGTCATGCATACATAAAAAAAAAGTATTAAATTAAGTTTATTTACCCTCAATTTGAGTAAATAAATGCTGATTATAAAGGATTTGCCAATGGAATGACTATATTTACTCCTAAAATAAGATAACTAGATAATACGCACTTGAAATAAGACAATGAAAATGTTTTTTCTTATTTTAGATGTAAACTGTCTTGTTCCATTGGCAAAGAGTCTCACTTAGCTCCTTAATTAAAGAGAAAAACAAACTGGTTTTAATAAAAAAAATGACTTATTTAGATTCCATTTTCTGCAGTGTGTCCAGACTATCTGGAATATTTTGCTCCAAATGGATTTCAGATAAATGATTAAAAATCAGACGGACTCTACAATCCTCCATTAACATTGAACAGTTTCTATCAGTTATATTTACAGACTATAAATAAACCAACGCATGGACTCCCTGAACTCACCATGAGGGCGTCAGAGGCGCACACGCTGTGGAAGCCATGGTAGAAGGCAGCAAACTGTTTGTAAATGGATTTATTCAGCAGGAAGTCGATGTAGAGCTGGACATACTCTGTGGAAAGGGAAACAGAGGGACGTTGATTATTCCATTACCAAGCTTTACCCATTTACCCTCCAGCCTTGGCTTCTCTGGTCGACCTGGGGATTCTGGCAGAGCTACTAGATGGAAAAATGAGTTTATGGAGCCTGATGGTGAACAATGAAGCCTTTGACGGCAGCTGGATTTATGTACGTATATCTGCCTAGGAGAAGAAAAAGGGAAACTGGACATAATGGTAAAACATGAAATTTACCATCTAAAATCATCTAAACCTTTAATTAGAGCAGCTAACAGAAAAGGTTTAAGCGTTGGGATAGATTGTTAGTTCTTGCCTAAAGGCTCCAGACTAACTGAGTCAGAAGCAGAGCAGAAACTCAGATTCTAATCTGAAGTTTAACTCTTTGGTTTACAGTTTTTATAAATAAGTTAACTGACAGGAAGAAGCACCTCCTTTCTCCTCACTTCCTCCTCCTCCATGGACTCAGAAATGATCACCTTATAAATGCAGATATTAACTGGAAAGTTTCCCCAATAAATGAAAACTATTTATGTTCTAACTAGTCATGTTCTCTTTATTTATCACTATTATTACTCGTTCATTATAACCTAATTCCTACAATTGGATTCAAGACAACATATGTTCTACTGTGGTTTGCTTCTTTCTTGTTTAACCACAGCTGTAAATGTTTCAGTTTTGTTGTTTTAGGACCTATTCTTTAAGGTAAAAATAACATTGGAAAGTATAACCCAAGCAAAGAAAACCTTAAATTAAAATAACTCCATCATCTGCCATGAGGCAGACACCCTGTCTACTTTTAAGGCTAGGCTTAAAACTT